>JAIGNY010002620.1:3715000-3872500 GCA_020152595.1 Chiridota heheva | reverse complement strand
GGGTTTAATATGAATGTAATAGATTATTTTCGCCATAGGCGGTCGAATTCATAAGGCGATTACATGAGTGGTGCAAATGTAAGTCGGTGATAAATTTAGATCGGTCACATTCATGAGGCGGTATTAAATGTGATTGTGGTAAAAGATGTAAGGCAGTGATGAATTTCATTCGGTTTGCACATTTTAAGGCGATGATAAATTATATAAGGTGGTGGTGAAAAATGTAGTCAGTGATAAATTTCATTCAGTACTGTTTTATTATTGTCGGTAAAAAAAATTAAGCGGTGTTAGAAAAACAACCATCATAGAAAATATCCAGCGGCGATAAAAACATTAAACGACGACAAAATTGAAGCTGATGATATTAATCGCGAGTCGATGATTCTTTCAATCAGTCACACAATAAGATGGGGACAATTTGAATGGTGGTACATAATTATAAAAGGAATTGTATCGGAATATTACTACAGCTATAGGGAAAAAGCGAGAAATTTTGTCCTCTCTTATTCCCAATGGACGCGTTTAACTGAAACATTGACAATTTCGGCAAAATAAGAGATCAGGGGAGTAACTATACAGAGCATTTTTGGTGTTTTTTTTTCAGTTTCTACCAGGGGCGTAAAGTATCTAGGGGTGCTTGTCTTGAAAATTGTGTATTTTTGTGTGTTTTTGGCGTTGAATAATTGTATCTGTACCGATAAACGAACACTCCTATATACTTTATGTCTCTGGTAGAAACTGAAAGAGCACCCCAAATTTTCAGTATACAGGTATAACAGCCTTTTACTTAATGGCGTACGAAACGGAAGGGAGAAGGGAGGGGAGGGGGGAGGGGGATATCCTCTAAAGTTTTGAGCAACCAAAGATTTGGGGAAAATGTGTGTCAATATTCGGGGGAAAACTGCATAATCCTTTAAAAGTAATTTATTCTGACAGCCTGAGAATGGATTTCATTTACTCAAGGATACTAAGAGTGAAGTTAACTCAGTTCAGTTTTCAGAACGAATGTGAAAAGATAACAGGTTAGCTTGCCCAAATATCTTTCTAAATAATATGAATATATTTGAGAAGACAGTATATTTGCCTGAATCTTTTTGCGAAGGTATGTGAGAAAAATGTGTTAATTTGTCCGAATCTTTTTCTGAATGTTTTTATGTGGGCGCTTTTGGGGGATAAGTAAGTTTGCCCGAATTTTTTCCGAAAAGAAACATGACAAAGAATGCAGGTAAATTTGGTAAGAACATTAATTTACTTGTTGTATCTCTTTCAAACAAATGTACATATTGGCAGAACAGTAACGTTTACACCAAAATTCTGAATCTTTATGTCGAAAGAATGTGGTCCAATCTGCCAGCAAAATGACCAATTAACCAGTGTAATCCATTGGACAGTTTTTAAAAGATCGGAGGTGTAGCCAGAATTTATTGTTGGAGTGAGGGTGGGATCACCGTAGCCAATTAATTTTGAATTTCTAACAAGCGAAAGTATCATAAGAGTACGCATCCCCATTTCACAGTCTGTTCAAACAAAAATCCTGAAAATAAGGCCATCATGTATTTTAGTTTACAGAAATTAAAGTTCTCAATATGTTTCGTTTCCAGACTTTATACAGCTATATGGGTCCTTTAAATTTCTTTAGCAGCAAAATTGGCCAGAAACTTTCTTTCTTTTTGTGAGGGGGTTCTTACCACCCTCTTAACCGTTTTCCCCTCGGTTTCATACATGAAAAATAAATTATCAACATACGTGAATTGTCCTTCTTATTATTTTAAGAATGGGTGATTGGGAACATGGAACGTGGATTTTATTAACATAATCATGACAGGCAAAAATCAGGCAAATTATCAATCTTGCCGAACATGCGGGAAAAATATGCTCTGCTCCCCTTCCCAATGAAATTGTCTTGTACGCCTATGCCTTTAGAACTCAGGGGGTGGCAAAACTTGTCCCTGTATGGCGAACCGTTAGTAGAGGGTTATACCAAAAACAATATACATATAAGTCATCCATAGGCAATCGATAATTGAAGAAATCTTCCGAAAATAAAGAGAATTTCCTAAAATTGAAGGACATTGTCCGAAAATGAAGGATTTTCCCGAAAATTGTCCCAAAATGAAAGTAATTTTTTAATTAGCAACATTTCACGAAAATTGGAAAAACTTTTCCTGAAAACTAAAAACAATTTACGAAAATTGACAAATCATTTCCCGAAAACGAATGAAATATCCAGAAAATTGTCTAAAAATGAAGGGAATTGAAAAAAATTGTCCAAAATAAAGTATGTATCGAAAATTGAAGAAAATTGTCCAAAAATTAAGAAAATATTCCGAAAATTGAAAGAGATTCATATGATATTTATAAATATTGTTAGGCAAATGTTGTAAATAGATGTGATTTAATTGTTACTGTTCATAAGCCTAAAAGGAAACTTTTCCTGGCAAAATATATTTTCCCAGCGCTTCTGTATACGCGTCATAAATTGTATATGTTATACTTTAGAGGTCTTGATTGACAGTCCGTCAGTTAAGCGGGTTTTAACAAGTGTGTTACCTCTCATCGGTGAGCAGTTTAATTCTGTTGTGATATGTCAAAAAGATCTCAATATAAGAAATTTGTGATCGGGAACCCTATATTCTCCAAAACTTTTTAAGGCGTTGTCTAGTTCCTGCCAGCTCACCAGTTACTCTCTGGTATTCACTTCTTTTTCAGTCACTGTTTACTGAACATGTAGGAAAACTGAGCTGGAAGAATCAGTTGATTATGTCTGATTATGTCTGGTCAACTCATCTTATTTTGATTTGTTTAACGTATCTTGATATCAGATGTCAGTGTACAGTTTCAAGTGATGTTTAACGAGAGGTTGGGGTGGGTGCTTCTTATTATTTACTGAACTGTTTTATATTGATTGAATTTGAGTTTTCTCTAATGATTATTTAATTACAATTATTATGGCCTAGAAACCCAATAATATTATGTCTGTACTACTAGTTTGCTACATTGTGTTCGCCTATTACAGAAGTGAATAATTAGTAATAATTGATCTCATATTTTTGCTCACTTTTAAGTTCTAAACACTAGTGTACTTGTGAACACAATTTACAACAATAAGCATTTTCAAATCATTTAAATGTGTACGTATAGTTTTGAACACTATTTAGAATATGCATGACCTGTAACTATGTATAAACGCATTGCCTAGGTAAGCAGGTACACTCACGCTTATCAACAATTGTTACTGCGTGTACTAGTAGTAATACTTAAACTAGTAGTATTACTATAGCTTCCAGCGGCTGAACACGCCAATATGTTTTTCTTCACACATGTACCTTCATCGAATATACTGCGACTATACTGCGATACGATTACAAAATGTCAAATGCGATGGACTCAAGTCGGATGCGATAGACTAAAGTCCGATGCGATTAATTAATGCCCAATTGGCGTTCCATACCTTTATCAGTATGGAAAGCCAATTGGGTATTTATTAATCGCATCGGACTTTAATCAATTGCATCGGAGTATAGTCGATCGTATCGGACTTTAGTCCATCGCATCGAAATTTACTCAATCGCATCAGACTTTACTCAATCGCATTTTAGTCAATTGCATTGGAGCTAATACAGTCAATTGCATCGGACTTTAGTCCATCGCATCGGAATTTGTTCAATCGCATCATACTCAATAGCACTTTTGTCCATCACATCGCGCTTTTGCTTACCGCATCGCACTTTTGTACATCGTATCGCCTTTCTGTTCAACGTATCGCACTTTTGTGAAGATGTGATCAACTATACCCCTATGCGATTGAGTCAAGTCTGATGCAATGGACTCAAGTCCGATGCGATAGACTTCTGCAGTCCGATGTAATTAATTAATGCCCAATTGGCGTCCTATACATCTGTTTATATCCCACTTTTCAACATGGATCTATGCTACTGCTTTGAACCTTTTATGATTGGTTGCGCGTTTCATAAGGCGTACAGTCCAAAATAGGGTCAAACTTTCACTCTTGATATTTTGCAGGGCGTTTGACATGTCTAGCTTTTAGTTAGGTTGTGGAAGAGGAGAGAAGGCTCCTCCCATACCCCCAAAATCAACTTAGTAAGAGGTTTCTGGTCCTAAATTTCAGCCTTTAAAATTCGTGGCCCTATGATAAATTGCAATTCTGTTTTCCAAAATTGAAGAGTTTTTGTACACATTTGAAGATTTTTGCTCCACATCGAAGATTTTTGGTTCAAAATTTAAGATGTTTCTTTTTTGGTCTAAAATTTTGATGCAAACTGGAAAAGTTTCACTTCAAAATTAGCAATAATAGGTCGATACAAATAAAAAAATAAAAAGGCAGCATCTTTCTGTGGTACAAACATTCCCAAAACATAATTCATTATTTTAAATAGTTTAAAGTGAATAGGGCCTATATGTAATATCAATACCAGTTGCCGACGTGCCGTATATTGTTGAAGTGTATATTTAAAAAAATTATATCTTTATATTTTTTCAGCAATGAAATTAAGAGAGGTAATTATTAGAACATAAAACATTAAGCCAATTAATCAGGCTAACTACATTCTATGATACAACATTCATTAATTTAGTTTCACGTCGAAACTTAAACTCTTCTATTCTGCGTTATTTGATCCATCTCCAGATATACCTGTCCCGTGAACTCAGACATCATTATAAGATCACAAGTTTGTCCCAGACCCCACTGATAAAGTGTGTTCCACGTAATGAAATTTGGGTTGGCTCTAATACAGATCTGTAAAATGCTTTATTGCGAACTTATTAGATCTACAAATTGAAATGGACTAAAAACGGTACTATAAGAAGAAGTAGAAGCTTTATGAGTAGGACAAATCCATTAAAAGGTAAAAGTGTGAAAACTACAAATAATTTTTTTTCTTTTTTAATGTGATTCTTCTCGATGTCAGGTTGTGTTTGTTTTTGTTTTTAGATGGACGTAATGGGCAGTGTTTCATATTTAAAACAAAAATTAATTTCTGAAAAAGGGTTTAAAAAATGGTGGACATGTATAATGTACTCTGTTCCTGGTATTTCCCCGGTTCTGCTGTCTCTGGAAAATTGACGGATAATGAATGTCCTCATGAACAGTGGCGTACCCACGGGGAGGGGGAAGGGGAGGGGGGCCGGACCCTCACTTTTTCGAAGAAATTGACAAAAATTGGGATATTCTTTGTTTTTTATGTATTTAAATAATTTTTTGCTTAAAAAGATTGCCCTTAGAAGTGGGGAATAATTTTGAACACTTTGTCTTGGGAGGGGGTTTAGGACCTTGTCGCCACTGCTCATGAAGGATTTGTCAAAACCGATTATAACATTAATCTACTGGACAATAATTAGTTCTGTGCTCCCTCAACTCAACTTTTGTTTGGAAAGACCCTAACAAGTTAAACTCAAAGAAAATGATAGTTGTAATTGTACTTGTAGAAAGGTTCAATGGAAACATTAAAATTAACACTAATATGGCTTTTGGTTTTACACAGATGTTACTGTTCGAAGAAAGAGACGGTAAATGTGAGTTGGAAATACAAGTGTAACCATCCTAGTCCTAGCTAACTAACTTACCTAGTTAAGTCACGTAGGCTTACCTGTATTTACTATGTAGGTACACGTAGGCCTACACTTGGTTGTTAACTAAGTAACTTATAAAGTTATAGCTACGGAAAAAAAAACACCCAAAACTTTCTTATGTTATATCATCTACCCACCGACGTTAAATTCACTGCTTATAAAGCTCTAGTCTGGCCAGTACTTGAGTACGCATCAGCAGTCTGGAACCCCCATCACCAGTGCGATGTGGATAAACTTGAATCTTTTCAAAGGAGAGCAGCCAGGTTCTGTATGGCAGACTACTCTTATAAATCTAGTGTTAAAAACATGCTTTATAAATTAGATTGGCCGCTGCTAAAAACAAGAAGATACAACACCCGGCTACATATGCTATATAAAATCAATAACAATCTTGTCGCTATCAATAAAGATGAACTTATCCCCACCGTCAGAGCTAATACAAGAAATAATCATGACCTTAATTTTCAGGTTCCCTAAAAAGAATGTATATAAAAAGAATGTATATAAACACTCTTTCTTCCCTCACACACTAAAGGATTGGAATGCTTTACCGTCAGACATTGTACATGCACCAAGTCTCAACTGTTTCAAAGCTAAACTTACTAACACTTGTATTGCTAACTAGTTTTTTTTATAATTTTTCTTTAATATTTTTTTTATTTTTTTTACTTATACTTTTTACGCTCGGTTGGCGTTCATGTCCTCTTGAAGGATTTTTGCCGACTTAACCGTTTCAGATTCAGATTCAGACATGACAGATGCTCTAAATCTTAATCTAGCATAACTGGGTGCTAAAATTGTTAACATAAAACAGTTTTTATACAAATAGGGCCTACTAACTGTGTTAGTGTCAAATCTTGGTGATATTTTTTACGCATATTTTGCGATGCAACATATATATAGGCATAGGGCCTAGATTTTCCTGTATGAAGTTTATATGGAGTCTTGTCCGTGATGCTGGCCAATCAATAGATGTCAGCGATCTCTAACAAAAAAGCAAAAAGAAAATGTCAATTAATTAAAAACAAAAGAAAATAAATGTCTGACATGTTTAAAGAGGACAATGCTTCAAACGGAGCATTACAATTGTTAGTTATAGGTCTCACCCGAAATAAGAATTAATAGGGGCTTTATTGTTAGTGTCAATAGGAGAAAACACTTTTTTTTTGTGATTTCGACAAAAATTGCACATAATTTATTTTTTCTCTTTTTAGGTGAGCCCTTTAACTTACCTAGGCTGCATTATACTTAATACTATGTCTGATACAGTGATACTAGGCCAAGACATTTGAGATACATGTACATATCTGACTAAGTATGTTTCTGTCTTGCAAAATATGCTGAGTGAAACATTGATAACTTTACTTGGGAAAAGTTTAAACAAAATTAAATAGTATTTACAACAGTTTGTGAAGTGTACATGTTTGGTACATATTTCAACAGGTCCCGGATTTGTAATTCATCAGACTGTTAATGGATAGCTTATTTTATCTGCAAAATAGGGCCTTTAGTATTTTCTATGGTGCATTCCTTGCACTCAAATCTAAAAATCCATGGCATGGCGGTATAGAAGAAGTTAGAACAAGCTTTTCTTGGTGTGTTGGCATGAAAAAAGTGTCCAAATCCACCTATTGTCCAAATTTCTCATCCAAATTAAATAAAATGAATAATAAGTCACTGTTGATTTATTCCAATAATTATTTTATATCCATTTTATTTTCAAAGGAAACAAACAGAATCTCACATTGTAATTTAACCTAAACAACATATTGTTCCCATTATTTAGATACTGATCCAAAGGGTTTTTGACAGTTCAACTGGCTGAAATGTTAACTGTGAGCTTGCAAGTTTAACAAATAGTAAAAACATCTTTTACATCATGCACCCTTATTTATAGAAAGCCTTGAGGCTGCATTGACTCAACTATTTTAGAAAAGGAAGCCATAAGACCTCCCACTCACTGCCTTAGAGACTGATCCAAAGGGTTTTTGAAAGAGGGGGCTAAATGCATTATTGTGAGCTGCAAGTTTAACAAATAGTAAAAACATCTTTCTCCCTTATTTATAGAACCAGAAATTGGGAAGCCAAACTGAGATTGCCAAACTGAGATTGCAAGGAAAGGTCAGTGTTTTTTGTGATTAGCTTTCGAGTTGGAAGAAGAAATTAAAGTATATTATGGTGAAAGCAAACCATATCATATCATTGTGATCATTAGGGTTACTAAAATATAGTGTCGAGTTGCAACATGTTTGATAATTTGAGACCTCATGGTTTAACTTACATAATCCACACTTGTAATTTGAATTTGGTCTCGGAAGTTTGGATGTTGGTAATTTACATAATCTTGGAAATCTGATTAAAAAAAAAATTAAGTCTGCTTAACTAAAACACATTTCTTTTACACGGAGTTTTAAGTTGGTTTATAAAATGTTAGAATTCACATGTGAAGTGCTGCTGTTGCAGTTTGTATATGCATTTTATCTTTTGCTCTATTTTTTCTTGCATAGACTGAAAAGGCTATTACTTGTCTCATCAAAGCACTTAAAGGAAAACCAGATGAATCTTGGAATTGGTAAGATGCAGCAGGAAGACACATCAGGGTCAATACTAGCAGTCTTGTAGTTCTTGTCATCCATCAATGATCATACTTGCAAAGTCCTAAGATGAATCATCTTACAATTAGTGTCGGATGATAGGCCTGAATTTTAACCACTTATGGCACAAATTTGACTTTTTTTTTTCTTCTCAAAATAAAACAAAATATTAACTAATCAATATTTCAGCTTAATCTTCAATCCTTTGAAGCAATGTGTGATTATTGATTTTGGATATGTGGTGTCGCTGTGTTAAAATTTCAGTAAATTATATCACAGTTTTGGTCAATTTGAACGTTCTGTGACTGACTCAAATTTCAACCACTGTGTATCAAACATGCCTATTAAACATGTTAAACATACCTACAACCATATTTAGTCCTCATCTCCCACCCCCTCTTTCTACTTTGTTTTTTTCTTCACCCATGCACCTCCTTTCTCGATCCCAGCTTTATGGCTTTTAGTTTTGGTGTTTCTCTCAATCTCCCCCTGTTTTCTTTCCTTCCTACCTCTGGAATGATCTAACCTCTCAGGCACAATTTGACCCTCACAGTTGTGGTGCTGTTAAAGCCCTCATCAAACAAACAAACATGCCCAATTACCCAGCAAGTGTACCAGTAAAACGTACAATGTCCGATCGTCAGTACTGAATAAAATAAACTTCAATAAATTGTTATTCTAAGCTGCATAATTAGTTAATGAAGCATCTAATTAGTGAAAATGAACTTCAATTAACAATTGGTGATTGTAAAAAAAAATGTGTCTTTGTTTGCTAAGGTGGGTATTACATTAGGGGTGGTTGAAATTCAGCTCACTCACCATTCTAGTTTTGTAATAGCAGAAATGTAGAGGGCATAGAAATTGTTTGCTCAGTTTTACACAAGGATAGGTGAATTTGAAGAATTTTTCCATATGATTACTTCCACCAATGAAGTTAATGTAGACAGAGGTTATGTCTTTGCTTGTATTTGTTTTTTTGTTTGTCTCTCTGTTTGTCATCAGCGTATCTCAAGCACTGATGATTGATTATTGATTTAATTTAGTGTTTGGTTTGTTATTGCTTAAGAAAGAAATGCTTTAAATTTGGACATATTAGAACAACAGAATGCAGAAATAGGTGGTTAGGGAAGTAGAATAAGGCATATCAGAATTGACAAGGGGCAGAGGTATGCATTCTATAGAGGGCTGAAATTCTAGTTTTTTATGAGAGTGGATTGGAATTGAATGTAGTATGTAAGAATGCATTTCAAGTTTTATCTTTTATTTTTGAAGGTCTCAGCTTGGACAACTTTACCTCAAAAATGCTGACAAAGGAAAGGCTTCAATATGTTTCAAACAGGCTGCAAAGTTGAATGGGAAATTGAGCTCAAATTTCATTACCAAGTGGCATGTAATTGGCAAGTTGAAAAGTTTTGAAAACCTTAATTTAGTTGCTGACATGTAGTACTCACACTTTTGATCATGTACTTTAAAAGGACTGGTGACATGTAAAAGCAATTTTGCTCTAAACTGATGTTTGACACTCGCTGAATACTTAGTAACTCCTATTTGTCCAAAATAATATTTGTAAAAGTGTGAAAATCACGTTATTTTGTAGTTCAGAATAACCACTTTTTGTGGCATCCACAAATTTATTTAAATGTGTGACGTTTCAAGTTGTAGACCACTCGCAGAAGTGTCTGTGTAAGCGCATATAGAGTAGCCTAATTACAGGCCTAAGATGTTGTCAGCAAAATGTTTGGAAATTTTATTCTCTGGTACTTTAGATACAGAAGATTCTTTTTGAGAACTTGACAGAGACATTATAGACCCCCATAGTATATCTGAAGATGCAATCCAACCATAAATGTTCAAGATATTACCGGGGGAAGTTGGCCACTCTGAGGCAACTGAATCTGAAATTCCAGACCTATACATAAATGTATCTCAACAAACCCTTTGTGAATGCCTTCACAATACCGCAGATTTAAGGTAACTTACGAATACATTTGGAAATAATTAGTGCCTCTTAGTCTCATCTGGTACTTGCACTGATTCATACAATTTTCTCCTTGAGTCCTTTTTATCTAAGCTATACCATCATGCGATCTATTTCCTAGAAATTACCATAAAGAAAGCTAAAAGTTTAGGCCTACAACTGGACTCGAGCTAGTAGTAGCCGATAAATACACACAAAACACGCACTTTATGTTTATAAACCTACGTATGGCCAGTTGGAGATAGTATCACTGTCCAACTTGACACGTCACAAAATTTTAATAATAGAAATTAGAATAGGAAGTTAAGTCATTTATATGAGCAGCAAAAAGGGTTTTTCTAAGATTGTAAAAGACTGAGACAATTTTTCGAACTACATATGTATAAGAAAGTTGGTCCAAATTAAAAAATGCATCAGTTGATACCAACATTGCTACATGTCACTAGTCACCAGTCCTTTAAGAAATTATTTGTTGATTGGCTAGTTGTAGTAGATTTTAACATTAAACATTTGTCATTGCTTCAACTGAAAAGAGGTAAAACATTAAAGGTTTACTGGATCTTAATTCCAATTAGGTATAAGAATTGATATATAGATGTGCAACAAATTTTATATTTGTGGATTGGTTATATAACATTAATCAGTCCAGCTCCATATTGAAATATTGTACTTCTTGTAGTAGAAATAAAAGACAATTAAACTTATTATGTACCAACAGGAAGACATTGGTTCCCATGTTTTTATCAATGTTTACACAATTAAAATATGTTAAATTTGTGAAGGCTTAAGTTTGAAGATTTTTAATTATCAAGTATTCCATAGTCTGTATCATTAATTGTAGACACTCAAGTATCCATAGTCTATATCATTAATTGTAGACACTCAAGTATCCATAGTCTATATCATTAATTGTAGACACTCAAGTATTCCATAGTCTGTATCATTAATTGTAGACACTCAAGTATCCATAGTCTGTATCATTAATTTTAGACACTCAAGTATCCATAGTCTGTACCATTGATTGTAGACACTCAAGTATTCCATAGTCTGTATCATTAATTGTAGACACTCAAGTATCCATAGTCTCATCATTAATTGTCACTATATCATATTAATTGTAGACACTCAAGTATTCCATATTCTGTATCATTAATTGTAGACACTCAAGTATCCCATAGTCTATATCATTAATTGTAGACACTCAAGTATTCCATAGTCTGTACCATTGATTGTAGATACTTAAGTATTCCATAGTGTGTATCATTAATTGTAGACACTCAAGTATTCCATAGTCTATATCATTAATTGTAGACACTCAAGTATCCATAGTCTGTATCATTAATTGTAGACACTCAAGTATCCCATAGTCTGTATCATTAATTGTAGACACTCAAGTATCCCATAGTCTATATCATTAATTGTAGACACTCAAGTATTCCATAGTCTGTATCATTAATTGTAGACACTCAAGTATTCCATAGTCTGTATCATTAATTGTAGACACTCAAGTATTCCATAGTCTGTATCATTAATTGTAGACACTCAAGTATCTCATAGTCTGTACCATTGATTGTAGACACTTAAGTATTCCATAGTCTGTATCATTAATTGTAGACACTCAAGTATCCATAGTCTGTATCATTAATTGTAGACACTCAAGTATTCCATAGTCTGTATCATTAATTGTAGACACTCAAGTATTCCATAGTCTGTATCATTAATTGTAGACACCCAAGTATTCCATATTAATTGTAGACACTCAAGTATTCCATATTAATTGTAGACACTTAAGTATCCCATAGTCTGTATCATTAATTGTAGACACTCAAGTATCCCATAGTCTGTACCATTGATTGTAGACACTCAAGTATTCCATAGTCTGTATCATTAATTGTAGACACTCAAGTATCCCATAGTCTATATCATTAATTGTAGACACTCAAATATTCCATATTAATTGTAGTCTATATTTCTGTATCATTAATTGTAGACACTATATCATTAATTGTAGACACTCAAGTATCCCATAGTCTGTACCATTGATTGTAGACACTGTGTGTATCATTAATTGTAGACACTCAAGTATCCATAGTCTATATCATTAATTGTAGACACTCAAGATAGTCTGTATCATTAATTGTAGACACTTATCCATAGTCTATATCATTAATTGTAGACACTCAAGTATTCCATAGTCTGTATCATTAATTGTAGACACTCAAGTATTCCATAGTCTGTATCATTAATTGTAGACACTCAAGTATCCATAGTCTGTATCATTAATTGTAGACACTCAAGTATTCCATAGTCTATATCATTGACTGTAGACACTCATGTATTCCATAGTCTATATCATTAATTGTAGACACTCAAGTATCCATAGTCTATATTATTAATTGTAGACACTCAAGTATTCCATAGTCTATATCATTAATTGTAGACACTCAAGTATTCCATAGTCTGTATCATTAATTGTAGACACCCAAGTATTCCATATCCCAATTGTCTATATCATTAATTGTAGACACTCAAGTATCCCATAGTCTATATCATTAATTGTAGACACTCATGTATCCCATAGTCTATATCATTAATTGTAGACACTCAAGTATTCCATAGTCTATATCATTAATTGTAGACACCCAAGTATCTCACATAGTCTATATCATTAATTGTAGACACTCAAGTATTCCATAGACTATATCATTAAATGTAGACACTCAAGTATTCCATAGTATGTATTATTAATTGAGACATAAAGGTATTTTGCAGTGTTTCACAAGGAGTCAAGTAAAACATCTTGAGTAAAGAGTTTTTGACCTTTAAGGTTATAAATAAGCACTTTTACTGTAATGACATCACAGCCTTGGAATTCAAAAAGGGGATGTTTGGGAATTATTTTGTTTTTTATTATTTTGAGGTGATTATAAATGCAGAAATTGAGATAGATACTTTTGACTATGATTAAGAGGTTTCCAAAAAGAAAAAAAGAACATTTAAGATTTTATGTATAGTATTGTAGGTTTGAAAAACACTCATTTGAAATGGTTTTCTTGGTAAATGATGATTTAAATAATTGCAAATAGAAATCATTCTCATTTTCCCACTTGAATTGTGATTTGAAATAAAGTTGCTAAATGTTCTGGCTATTCTTTTGTCAGTACAGTTGCAAGTATGAAAAGAAATGATATCTATTTTCAAGCCAGTGTCTGGTAGTGTCGGTCCAGCCTGCTATCTGTAGTGCAATAGAGTAACAACATATTTCTTGACTTCCTTTGGACAAGTCATCACCAGTCGATTACAGCTTAATTTCATGGAGAGGCTAGTGTTTGACTGGTTATCTTTGTGGGTTGAGGAAATCACATTCATTATTATCAGGAAGCAATGCCAAACTTGTACCAGAGCTGAATCTAATACACTCTCAGTAATTAGTTCACTGTACCGTTTAAATTACAACTACATGTCAAAAACTTAAATATTTTCCCAAGAATGTGACATTTATTTTGATTTCTTTTTTTTTTAGCTCCATTTTTAACAGGCAAGCCAGAACTAGATGGGGATCCTGTCGAGGCATTGGGAGGGATACGTGAGATATCAAAAGATCGTTATAACAAGAAGGCCTTTCTTTTCTCTGAAGTTATGAAAGATGGGAAAGCATACTGGAAAACCTTTGAGCAGCAGGTTTGTAGAAGTACATGATTCCTGAAAGGTCATTTGGCTTTTAATTTGTCCCATGAGAAATATTCCAAGCTTTTGTCAAGCATGAAGGAATGTACCAAGAAAGTGATTCGTGAAATTTTTATGCAAGAAAATTGTGAAATTCAAATTGGAAAATTAGTTATTATTGAATGATACATTTTAAGAGTATTAACCTTACTCTCCCAGCGTCACGGTGACCGTGACAATTACGATCCATTTTCCAATTTTTTTTTTGAGTACCTTCCCAAAATCATATAGAGCTGCAAATAAGTTCATTCAAACCAGATTGAATAGATCTTTCATAATATGGTTATTTTTTGGGGGGTTAGATTGAAATTTTTTGAGTAAAATCGTTACAAAAAAGTGCATTTTAAAGTAAAGTATAAAGATAGTTTGAATTGTTGGTTGCTACACGATTTTTACTTGTACTTGGTCAATGTTTGTGTTTTTTTGGAGAAAATATGCAAAAATTTGTGATTTTGGACCTTTTTTGATCAAAAAATTATAAAAAACGGCCCAAATATTGTATTGGAATTTTTAACATCTCTACGGATAGAGGAGAAATAGATCGTTCAGACGAACTATTACAATAACAGATGCACCCCCTCTACCTGCCTAAAAGGTCTCTGATGATGACGTCAATTTGTGGCTTTTTTTTTATAATTTTTTTTTCCTCGCACATTCGACATCACAAAATGGCGAGATACAAGTTACAACGTCGAACGTGCCTTCCGACTCCTATGTTTTCTTCAGAATAATGATGACTCAGAGGGGTCGGAAGGTACTTCTGATGAAGAAGATGTACCAGAACTCGACCAGATCGAGGGAGAGGAGAATATAGAGCCTGCTGAGATGGATAGTGATCTGTTCCGAATTACGGAGTTGGTGAGTGTTTTCTTCCAAAAATAGCGAAAGTACTACATTGTAAATGTGTAGTAATAAAATAAGGCTTATAGAATTCTAATGATAAATTAGCGGGGATTTTTTGCTTGTTACGATAAACAAGTAAAAGGGACACTAAAATCACATATAAAAAAAAGGATTTAGGTCCTTTCTATAATAGCCCGGATGAAACAAATGAAAGCTGAACCCCAATAATAACATTTCTAAATGGACTGAAAGATATGTATTTCCCAATGGCAAAATTGTAAATTTAGGCCTACTGAAGTATGTGTATTCCCAATTTCACAAAATCCAAGTTCCATTATTTCAGGGCCGAAATCACAATTTTATGGGGAAAGTGGAGTAGGGGTCCCATGTTAGGGCAAAATACACATGTTGGGGTGCCCCAGGCCCATTTAGAGGAAAATGCTTGTATATAGGCCTAGTACCGGTACATTATTTTGATGCCCCATTTTTGGGACCATGATCCTTTTCCCCTCCCCTGGCTATGCCACTGTTGTGGTGATGACTAGATCGATAAAACAAACATTTTGGACCCCTGTATGTACCCCTGGGCTTCCCGGCTGTAAAAGTCTGTCCCCACGGTTACCACAAAATTGTGGGGCAGGTTAGAAACTCACAATAACATGTTATGCGATAACATGTTATCGTATCTTGAAGAGGACGAGCCGCTACTAGAAACCACAATAACATGTTATGCGATAACATGTTATGCCTAGAAGGGACCACTAGAAACCACAATAACATGTTATGCGATAACATGTTATGCCTATGCTGAAGAGGGCGAGCCGCCCTACTCCCCAACCCAAGAGGAAGAGGAACAGACCGTTGAAGATGAGCCCAGGCCCTCTTCCAGGCCTTCCGCTGCAGTCTCGCTTACCATCACCACTCAAAGAAAATCCGACTGCAGCAGAAAAAGCTGCCTTCAGAACCAGGGAGGAAGAGCGGGCGCTCGGCTGCAGGAGATACAACGGTCGAAGGTCATCCCTGCAGCCGATAAAGACTATCATCTGTGGGAAGTACTGGTGGAGAGTGACCGGGATCGACACAAGGTCTTGATAACTGGTTATGGGAAGACCAAACTAAAGTAAGTTGAATGAATATAGTTGCAATTTTTTTTTTTAATTCTATTTGCAGCAACAAGGTATAGCAGAAGACTTTACAAATTTGGACCTTTTTGGCAAACATTTCTTATGAATTCCATGTGGAATGAACAGAAGTAAGTGTTCAATAGATAATCAGCATAGTCTATCAACATAAAAGTAGCTGTGAAGCTTGTAATGGCTGAAATTGGGTCAGAAATAAACAAAAAACAGTTTCGTGCATAATAAATGAGGTAAATGACCTAATTTGCATATTATTTGCATAATTTCTTATTTTATTTTTTGCAAATGATGATGTAAACATCTTGTTTTTCTGCATTCTATTAGTTTTGGACATCATAGAAGGGGAAAATGCATTTTTTTGGAAAATTTAGTGCCATACACTATTAGATAGATTATTCACAGAATCGGGGGATAATTTTTAGGTCAAAATGTACCAAATTTTTCATATTTACTTCAAGTTATACCTTACCTTCCATGCTATAATATGCAATCTGGTCACACGACCTGATTCTAACGCACTTCTAACCGAACCTAAAAAACGCAGTAACCAGCCAAGCCCTGACCTCCATAATACCTCTGTACCACCTCACTCTTTTTCAGCGCGTTTGTTTCACAACATCGCTGAAAACTGGTCATTTTTGTTTTATATTTCAATTAACCTTTCTAACTTTTTCTCTTGGCAGCTTCTACCTGAAGGGTTTTTACGCTGCCCGTTCTCATCTGGCTCGCCTTTTCAAGTCTTCGAGAGTAGGGTGAGATAGCCATGGGTCCGAGAGTTCTTGGCCGACCTACGACTTTACCCGTGTAGCCTACACTTAGGATAGCGGGTTTTTGTCTCCATTCGTACATAGCGAATGGCTAGTTCGAGAGCGTCCTACTCTCGTGGTGGGTGTTTTAGGCCCTAGAGCACAGGTTGTGCCTGCCTGAGGGTCCTCTCACCCCGGAATTAGTCTTTTTCTCCCTTAGCCCCACCCGCCTCGAGGTGACCCTAGCGTTATACTATGTATAGTGTTTAGCACGCTAGGATATTTCAATACACCTTCTCGTATGCATTAAGCCAATTTCTTTTTCCATTTTTGGCGCATGCGCATTGGGTCATAGTCACCGCTGGGTAAATGTGGGGTCGCCCTGTGACAACTCTAGGGAGCTACAGTTGTTACTAAGCGAGCTTATTTTTTCAAGTTTTCACGTTATCAGCATATGAATATTTTTATTTTTCTCACACAGTTTTTGAGTTAAAATATTTAATTTTCAGGATTGAAGTTGGGGTGTCGGAGAGACCGTGGGTGGGTCTCTCCGACGACCTAGTTACAGGAAAATAATCTTTCCTTTTTATCTTTACAGACCTCAAGTACACAGTGGTTGGTGTTTCCCACGCTACCCCAGCGCTAGAAAAGTCATTACGTTGGGCGCGTTTTCGGGTTTCTAAAGTTTTCAGATAGAAAATTTTTGGTTTTAAAAAATTTTCTGTTAAAGCAAGTGTTGTTGTTCTGTTTAGAATGCTATGCCTCGTCTCTCTTTAGCGTGTCCGTAAGATCATAGTTACTTTGCCGTGTTTAGGTTTGTATGCGCTTGGACTTACGTTCTTCTCTTAAGAAATTTATTTTTCAGTAAAAATTTTTTCTGTTTAAGAGAGTTTTGGTGTTCTGTTTAGACTGCTAGGCCTCGTCTCTCTTTAGCGTGTCCGTAAGATCATACTTACTTTGCCGTATTTGTGTATGTACGCATGGATATATGTTCTTCTCTTTTCAGATATATAAAAGAGATTCACTGAGAAGGTTACGCTCTTAGAGGCGTTGCGCCTAGGCGATAGCGGTAAGAGAGAGAGAGATATCCTCTTAGGGGCGTTAACGAGCGTCGCCTAAGTTGTAAACACGGTTCCAAGCGGTTCCTTTGGACAGTCCCTATCGACTCCACGACCCTTGTAACGCGCGGTGCGCCGGTTGTTGTGAGTTCGGGGACAGTTCCATAAGGTTCGAGAGTCCATACGGTTCCGCGGCCCGTAAAAAGTTACGGGCGAACGGTTCCATTGGGCGGTTCCGTAAGGTAAGTGAGAGAGAGAGAACCTCTTAGGGGCGTTAACGAGCGTCGCCTAGAGTTGTAAACACGGTTCCAAGCGGTTCCTTTGGACAGTCCCTGTCGACTCCACAACCCTTGTAACGCTGGCGCCAGTTGTTGTGAGTTCAGGGACAGTTCCATAAGGTTCGGGAGTCCATACGGTTCCAGCGGCCCGTAAAAATTCTGGGGCGAACGGTTCCATTGGGCGGTTCCGTGAGTCCATAAGGTTCCGCGGCCCGTTGTTGCAGGGCGAAGCAGTTCCATTGGGCCCGGTTCCATACGTTCAGCGGCCCGTTATTCGGGCGAACGTTCCATTGGGCGGTTCCATACGGTTCCAGCGGCCCGTTATTCACGGGCGAACGGTTCCATTGGGCGGTTCCATACGGTTCCGGCCCGTTATTCTGGGGCGAACGGTTCCATTGGGCCGGTTCCATACGGTTCCGCGGCCCGTTATTCACGGCGAACAGTTCCATTGGGCGGTTCCATACGGTTCCGCGGCCCGTTGTTCGGGCGAACGGTTCCATTGGGCGGTTCCATACGGTTCCAGCGGCCCGTTATTCTGAGTTGGGCCCGGTTCCATACGGTTCCAGCGGCCCGTTGTTCTGGCGACGGTTCCATTGGGCGGTTCCATACGGTTCCGCGGCCCGTTATTCGGGCGGGCGGTTCCATTGGACGGTCCCGTCGCGGTTCGCGGCCCGTTATTCGGGCGGCGGTTCCATCGGTTCCGTTGGACCATCCCTGGCCAGTTCCGCAGCCCTATGTGCGGGCATTGTGCGGTTCGGGGGCGGATCCATACGTTCCGGGATCCATACGGTTCCGCGGCCCGTTATTACGGGCGGGCGGTTCCGTGGTCCATTACGATTCCAGCGGCCCGTTATTACGCAGGGCGGGCCAGTTCCATTGGGCGGTTCCGTGATCCATACGGTTCCAGCGGCCTGTTATTCACGGGCGGGCGGTTCCGCGGCCCGTTATTCTGCGGGCGGGCGGTTCCATCGGTTCAGCGGCCCGTTATTCACGGGCGGGCGGTTCCATTCGGCGGTTCCAGCGGCCCGTGTTTACACGGGTCCGTATTTAACGGGTTCCGCGTTACATCGTGCGGTTTAATCGGTTATCGCCCACTAGCTCGTGGTCAGGTGACAGGTGACATTCTTGACAAGAAGTATAGCATTGACAGTTATTTTCTTCTTGGTCCCGTAGCCATTAGCTACGCAGTTCCACGGCTTGTGTGAGCGCAATTAAGACTGTCGTTGAGCGTTACAAGTTCCGTATTTATTTTCACCAGTATCATGGACATGAAGGACAGGTCCCAGTGTCGATGTTTTTACACACCCAGGATGTCTGTGATGCGTGGCGTGCAAACGCTTCTTTAAATTACGCTCGGTGACATCCATCTCACGTGTTCTGGCGTGCAGATTATGCTGCGAGTCAAATCCCGTACTCTTTGCAGCGATTGGGATCTAGCGGTGTGGTGGAGCACAGACTCCACCGCGACCGGTACTTTCAAAGAGCGGCGGAGAAAGTGGAGAAGCGGCGGTCTGAGAGGCCCTCTTTGTCTCCCCACCGCCACCCAGGTCCAAAGCCAGGGAGGCGGGGCGCCGCCCACTCCTAGCGGGCGCCTCTTGAAAGAGCGTACACCGTGCGGTTCATCGGAAGTATAGCATTGAGACAGCTATTTTTCTTCTTGGTCCGTAGCCAACGCTACGACAGTTATACGGTTCCACGGCCCATGTTTACGGGTCCGTGCGGTTCCACGTCCGTGTTTCTTTACGGGTCCGTGCGGTTCCATTGGGCGGTTCCGCGGCCCGTATTTACGGGTCCGTGCGGTTCCATCGAGTCGCGTTTGCGGGTCCTTTAGCTTCCATTGGGCGGCTCCAGTGAGCGGAACTTATCTCTAATGGGATAACGTACACTGTGCGTTCACCCGGTTATCGCCCACTAGCTACTACGCTCGTGGTCAGGTGACAGATGACTTTCTTTACAAGAAGTATAGCATCAGGACAGCTATTTTCTTCTTGGTCCCGTAGCCATTAGCTCGCAGTTCCCGCGACTTCGTGTGAGCGCAATTAAGATTGTCTGCGTTGAACATTACCGTTCCGTAATTATTTTCACCAGTATCATGGACATGGAGGACACGTCCTCGGCGTCGATGCTCTACACACCCTTGATGACCCGGCATAGCGTGATAACGCTTCTTTGCTTTACGCTCGGTCACATCCATCTCCGCGCGTTACGGCGTGCAGATTATGCTGCGAGTCCATTCGTGGTACTCTTTGCAGCGATTGGGTTCCAGCGGCGTGGTCGGAGCACAGACTCCACCGCGACCGGTATGCCTCCCGTAAAGAAGGAAATCTTATCACCCGAGCGCTAGGCCTCGAAACCGAGCAAGCGCTAACACGCGGCGCATCCTGGGAGCGTGGCGTACCGACAAGCGGGACTCGTCCCGTGTCCATGAACTGGTGAAAAACTATGCGGAACCGTGGCGTTCAACGCGAAAATCTCTCACAAGTCAGCTCACACGCGGGCGTGGGGATCTCGAAACTAGCGGGTGTGACGTCGTTGTCGCGTTACCTTGCTGTAGAACTAAGCAGCACTACAGACCCAAGCGTCATCCCATGCCCCGGACGGGCCGCCAAGTTGTGTTACGGACCCGTGCGGGGCCGTAAAACAAGCCGTGGGGCCGTATGGAACCGATTACGAGCCGTCACGGACCCTAATGGACCGATGCAAGGAATCCAATGGCTCTACAACTAGCCGTAAAAAGGGGACTAACTCACGTAAGACCCGTGGCGTCGCCTCTAGTTGGCCCGACCGGTCCCATCGCGGAACCGAGGACCACAGCGGTGTACGGGTTTGAACAAATCGACAACACCAAAGCGCCCAACCTAAGAAGCGTTTACATGCGGCGCACCGCAGGACAGTCAAGGCGGCGTAACGCGCGACACTAGGGACCTGCCCGTCGTGTCGATGATATAAGCGCAAAACATCGCGGAACTGTGACGTTCAACGGAAAATCCTACAGAGGCAGTTCACGGGCCGTGGGACAGCGTAGCTATGACCAAGCAGCTTCCTAGCTAGCGAACTCAACCGGGGTTCATCGTACAGTGTCGTTATCCCGTTGCAAAAACTCGAAGTCGTACAGGCCCGTGCGGTCTAGAGAAGCGTTTGCGCTATGCAAGCGGGACCTCTGAGGTGCGTAGCGTGCCGGCGCTTGCGGAGGCCTGTCCTCCGTGCCTCGATACTGGTGAAAGTAATTGCGGAAATGTAACGTTCAACGGGATAATCGTATAAATGGTGTTCACATGATCGTGGAACTGCGTAGCTAATGGCCGGAACCATGAATAGAATAGCTCTCACGGCTATACTACTTGTGAAGATTATCACTTGTCACCTGGCCACATAGCTCGTAGCTAGCGGGTGCATATCCGGGTAAATCGTACCAGCCATTAAAAAAAAAAAAAAAAAAAAAAAATGCGGCGATCTGAACTCCCTTCCTTCCTATCCTCGGTTGCAATCTGATTGCATATTATAGCATGGAAGGTAAGGTATAACTTGAAGTAAATTTACCCGCTAAAGCGTGGCGGGGATATTTACGAGTTATACTTACCTTCCATGCATCCACTCCCGCCTCCCCTCTCGTTCAGGCCTCGGTGGAATGTTGGTGAGGTGGTACAGAGGTATTATGGAGGTCAGGGCTTGGCTGGTTACTGCGTTTTTTAGGTTCGGTTAGAAGTGCGTTAGAATCAGGTCGTGTGACCAGATTGCATATTATAGCATGGAAGGTAAGTATAACTCTCGTAAATATCCCCGCTACGCTTAGCGGGGTAAATTTGCGTCATTTTTTTTCTTCTGATTCCTAAAAATCCATGAATAGTATCAAATGAAAGGTCTTTCCAAGGACGATTCAGAAATTCTATCCATATTTTTTTGCTATTTAGCCACAAGGCACAAGCGTGTCATAAAGATAGAATGTTTGGAGACCTAATATGCTAATTCAATGACCTAATTTGCATATTTGAGTTCGGAAATATGCACATTTTTGGAAAGTTCAACATGTTAGCTTTCATAAAAGTCGAACTTGTTTTGGTACAAATGGAACAGAAAGTGCTGAAAAAATCCTCTTTCCAAAAATTTCAGAAATAGCTTATTCTATTTTTGGAACCTTGGGAGAGTAAGGGTTAAGTGTAATTAAAAGTACAAACAATTAATCTGCATGAAGCGATGGATGTTAAGCTATTGAGTGGGGTGGCTTTGTAAATGAAGGATAAGATGAATAGTATTAAGCTTTTGGTGAGTGATCACACGGAGGATTATAAAGTTTGGTACCCAAGATTCATCAAAAAAGATTTTTAGAATGAGACTATTGCAAGTTTGTAGGAATGATCAGGCAAATTAGTTGACTCTTTTCTCACAGAGAGGTAGGTTAGGGGAGGGGATGAGGGTCCTTGGTATTCTATTGTATGATATGAATTATTTATTAGAATTTATGTTATGAGCTGTTAGACTGCAGTAGGTCTCCACAAGTTTTTGAGACTTTGTACTGTTTTGAGGAAGAACCTAAACTTTTTGCTGTTTTTTGGTGGAAATTATATGTTGAGGTCCATTTTGTAATTGAAGAGGTTATATGTAGCAGAAACAATTGCTTAATCCATTTACTATTAGATAACATTGAAGTGTCTGTGAATCCTTTAAATCATTTACCTTTTAATCAATTGAGAAAACTTCTTTTTTCTTGATAGTCACATAATTCCCAAGTACAGATTACTCCTGCAGTGCAATGGGGGGACTTGGTAAATTCACTGGGTTCATTGGCAATCATGGAATGGCAGGTAAGCATGTTTCTTGAATAAACAGATTTCTCCGAAGCATATATAATATTTGAGTTATTTGTAGAGATATTGATACTCGGGCAGGGCATGTGTAATGAATGAATAGTAGATGAAACTTGACTTGTGGTGATTAAGATTGAATAATGTTTTGTAAGAAGTCTGCTTGATTTCATTAAAGTAACATTGATGCACTATTAGTGTTAAATAGAACAAAACATAAAATAATCACAAATAATCAATATGTATGTAAACTGAAGCATGCTGAAAAGAAGAAAAAAAATCAACTTTTTTTATACTTTGCATTATTCTGTAAAGTGTAACTATTTTGATCTGAGGAAATATTTGTTTTAATCAATGAAATAAGAATTGAATCATTTTGTTTTCTGATGCAACAAAGGATGTTGTAGACATGTGATGTTGAGCTTGATAAATGTTGCATAGTTTTCAGAGAGCTATGTAAATATTTGTGGCCCAAAATGTACCCTATTCCCAAGGGTGTTAGTGATATTTCTCAAATTTCCAGAATGAAAAAGTTAAAAGTGTTTTTTATTTGTATTTTTTGTATAGGGTTGGGCTGTTGGGGAATTTGCAGTAAATGATAAAGAAGTGGAAGTACTATGTCAATGTTTAGGTAGGTATAAATTAAACTGAAATTCTCAAACAGCCAGTCTTTGTTTTTAGCTTGACTATTCGAAGAACAGTAGGAGCTATTCTACTCACCTTGGCGTCGGCGCCCGCCTTAGTGTCTGTTAAAGTATTTGGGGGAGCAAGGTCTATAAAAAGCTTGTTGTCATTTGAAAATGTACATTATTTAAAAGTGGAATAAATATATAGAATGTGCATAATGTCTGAATTAAAATTAGCAGTGTCACAGATGGTAACCAAAATAACAATGATTAGACTTAAAAAGAACTGAAAAGTTTAAAAATATCTGAAATATTGTTTTAAAGATTTGTTAGTAGAAATTATTAGACTTATTAGGGATGGATGGATGGCATCAGGGAGGGAGGAATAGAAGGCATACGGGAGGGAGAGATAGATAGCATTAGGGAGGGAGAGATAGATGGCATCAGAGGGGAAGGATGATGGATGAATGGTATCGGGTAGGGAGAGATGGATGGCAATGAGGGGATGGATGGAGAGCTTCGGGGAGGGGAGGGATGGATGGCTTCCGGAAGAAATGGATGAATGGTATCGGGGTGGTGTGGGTGGTGTTCCTCACTGTTTTGTATTGGGTCTGCTTCTTTTCTTAATCTTCATTAATGATATTGATGTTTCACTTGGCTCCAGGATTTGTAAATTTGCTGATGATACTAAGCTCTCCAGGATTGTTGATGATGCTAGGGATTCTTCACTCTTGCAAACTGATAAGTTAGTTTCTTGGTCCCAAATGTGGCAGATGTCATTCAATGCTGATAAATACAAAGTTAGTCATTTTGGTGAGAGCATTTTGGCTTTTGATTACTGCATGAATGGTTCAAATCTTGGTTGTGTTGATGAAGAAATGGATCTAGATCTTGTCATTACTAACAATCTAAAGCATTCTAAACAGTGTGCTTTAGCAGCTGCAAGGGCAAATAGGTTGCTTGGTTTGATTAGAAGAAATTTTTGTTTTTTTGGTAGAGTGGTTGTTCTTAATTTGTATAAGCAGTTAGTCAGGCCTCACCTTGAGTATGCTATTCAGGATTGGAGTCCCTTTTGAGAAGAATAAGTTAATTTTGGAGCAGATTAAGCGAAGAGCCACTAGACTTATTTCTGAAGTAAGGATCTCTCTTATGAATCTAGCTTTCAAATTCTTGGTTTGACAACATTCGACTTAATCCTTAAGTGACATATTTTAACAGTTTGAAGTTGACCAAAGAGTTCTCATGGTTAGATTTTCAGCATTTTAGCTTTTCGCACAGAGTTGTTTATGAGTGGAATGGTTTGCCTGAGTGGGTGGTTAGCTCCATTTCTGTTTACAATTTCAAAGTCAACATTGATAAGTTATTTACTTACTCTGGGCATCTTTGATTTTTTTTCTTTTTTTTTCTTTTGTGGTGGTGGTGGTGTTAGTTTGGGCTTTTTATGAGGTGTCTAACCCTTCTAGCCTGTCATCTTGTTATGTTATGTTAAACAGCTTGTGGTGGTGTTGGCAGTGTTAGCCATGCATACATTAGATGCATATAATGTTTAGCAAATGATTGTTTACGAAAATGGTTGATACAAATATAGTAGATATTGCAAAATACTGATATTATGACTGAAATGATTAACCCTTACTCTACTAGCACTTTTTTGAAAATGCGCCTAGGTGGTGGAGTCAAGGACGGGGCACCCAAAACGGCGATAATATCTCCGTGTTGTAGAGTAAGTGTTAAGCACAGGCTAATTATTAAAGGGTACTCTGTCTTCCAAGCAGCAAAGTTGGGTACGTTCTGCTTCAGTGACCTTGTGGGCCAACCCAATGGGACCATGTTGCATATATTTTCGAGTTGGCACACTTGTCGCGGGTTGATTAACCTTTGCTCTACCAGCATTTTTTTTTAAATGCGCCTGGGAAGCAGAGTCAAAGACGTGGCACCCAAAACAGCAATAATATTGCCGCGTGGTAGAGTAAGGTTTGAGCACAGGCTAATTATTGAAGGGTCCTCTGTCTTTCGAGCAGCAAAGTTGGGCTCGTTCCGCTATAGTGACCGGTTGAGCCGTCCACCGGGACCATGCTGCATATATTTTTGAGTGGCACACTTGTCGTGGGTTGATTAACCCTTACTCTACCAGCACTTTTTTGAAAATGCGTCTGGGATGCGGAGTCAAAGACAGGGCACCCAAAACAGCGATAATATCACTGCATGGTAGATTAAGGGTTAAATTGTCATACACTTCCCTGATGTGCATACACTTTTCATTTCAAACCTCCTAAGGTTAGGCATAAAGCCATGGTAGTTTAGGGTGAAAAGTGATTCTCATAAATTTTGTATAGTCATTGAAAATATTTATAGAATTATCAAATAAAATTGTTGTAGGTGATATTTGGTAGGAAAATTTTAGAAAACAAAAGTGTGGAATAGGTTGTCTGGAGTTGGAAAAAATCTACGGTTCTGACAGTTATAATCGCGGGAATATATATTTTTCAAAGATTTCTTGAGTATAAAACAAGAATATATGTGGTAAATATGTGCTCTAAAAATGTCGCCCATGTAATTGTGCAATGAAAAGTAAAATGAATTGCAAAAGAGGGAAGTATATAAAGATGTATTTACTACATTAATATTATTTCTGTCGCGATTTTTCGTGGGAAGATTTTCGACACCTTTATTCAGAACCGAGAGAAATTTGATAATTAATTTCAACTATGAGGTTGTTGATTAGCACATGACAACAGTAAACGATGAAGTTTGTGTTAAGGTTGTCAAATTTACTGTGCCTGATTGATTTTCCAATCAGAACTTCTTGTCAGTTCTTCACAGATTTCTTTATTCAACAATATTATTTGAATTATTGATTCCACAGGAGTACCTGCTGTTTTTGTAGATGATGTTATATTACCAGCTGATGTGTACAGAAGAGATCAATTTTGGTAAGGATTAGGTTTTTAGTGGATAATTTCTGATTATTATTTGCCTGAAGTGTCTTGCTTGATTCCTGAAAATATTCTTTACTGGGTCTTTTATCTTCCAAACCTGACATGCTTTCAACACATTTGTGCATGTTAAACCAATGATACTTTCTCTTTGGTGAATACTGTTGGAATAAATCATCTATTGAATGATAACACTTTATTATGATCCATTTGATTTGCTATCACTGATGAGATGAAGAATAAACTATAGTTTGAACTATGTTTATCACAGAACTGGCTGATAGAATTTTAACCTGTATATTTAAATTCCTTTCCATTTTATTGAATGTTTTTCCTGGAGTTAGGATACAGAACTTTGCTGCTTAATTATTGTGCTCTTTACCCCATCATTTTGTTTGCAATAAGAATGAAAAATCTAAAAATAATTTAAATTTTAGACTTAATAAGAGTTAAAAATGTAAAATCTTTCCATCTGAACAAGGTAATTTTTTTTCAAGACTTACAAAAAAAAAACCACCTACAATATCATCATAATTTGGCAGTTTTGTAGTGTTATGTACGTATGTATGTTGTTAATTGTAAATCTATATACAACAGGTTTCATCATGGACAACTTTTTTTCTCCCTTTTTTTTTTAAGGGATCCATATCAAGCAATATCTTCACTCCAATTGCTTTCCCTACCTATTACTTGAGTCCTTGTATATTTGACAGTGGGGATGTGACCCTATCTTTCTCTCTCTCTCCATTATAATCTCATGACACCTAGCCTTATATCACCCCCCACTCACCCCACTATTTGCTCAATTTGACAATCATACAAAACGTTGCCACTTCATATCCTTTCTTGATCTTTTTTCTGCCTACCAAGGTAGCAGAATGTTTGATGTTCACCTTTCCCTGTTTAATTCTATGCATGATAAGAATTTTGAAGCACAAGAATGAACCTTGAATGAATGACTGACTGAGTTGACATTGATTGCATTTTGGGATAGATTAGAATTGGGAGAAGGGATGGGGAAGGAAGGCAGGATGATTTTGAAGATAATTGAGATCTTTAATTCTGTATCGTTACCAACATGGAATGTTTAAAAGAAATTGGAGTCTGATTTAAAACATGATATTTTAATAGAGATTTTATTTTAGTTTGTAATAGCAATGATGAAAAAAATAGATCCAAGGAGTTAACAAGACATATGGACATTCAACTATTTTAATGATATGCTTCTTCTATTCATGTGTAATGTGTGGATTCTTAAATTTAGTTTTAAAGTAAGTACTGAGAACCAATCAGGTATGTGCAAATCTCTGCATTGTTTTAATCTTTCGCCACCTTTGTAATTTAAGTTTAAATCATTTTCGAAAAAGAGGAACAACTTTGCAAAAACGTCAATGATGGTAATTGTATTTTTTTCACAGGTTTCCACTGACACTATCTCAAGGAATTCACACAGTTTACATAAGGCTAAGGGCTAAAGGACCACAGGTTAGTGATAACCACATGTTTATCCTAAAACATGTTTAAATGAGCAAGAATGAGGATTTCCATGATTTTTAACTTTAAGTTTCGATGTAGCTCACCATATGAAGATATTATTAATTGATAGGTAGAACAGCATTTAAATTTAATTAAAAGCTTTTAAAGAGTGAAAATTTTGCATTTTTATGAAAAAAATTATTTAAAAAAAATTCAACAGCTTTTCAGAACAGATGCCATTACTCAGTATTAGGTAGAAGTTTGAATGTCATGCTCTGCAAAGTAGTAATATACAATTTATCAATGTGTGAACAAGTGTTAAGACTGGTTAGTTTATTCGTTATGTTATTAGTGTTGGTTATCATCATCAAAGTTTAATCAAAATTACAATCTGTTTTAGTACTTTTTCAATGTGAAGTCCATAAGATTCATTAACATGTGTATCCACATGCTGAAAGAAATTAGGCGAGACATGTAATTCAGATGTAGGCCTATGGCTTTATTACCAACTTGTCATTGCAAGCATCATTTTAAGATTGAAGCCCTTAGTGCAGTCTTGTTTTGTTTGCCACAAGCAGATTGAGCACCATCGAAAGTTTTTTCTTTCTCCCCACTTGGTGCATGAATTAGTTTACTGGTTTACCTTAAAGAAAGCTGAGGCATGTAGACCAACAATGATGTACCCCCTCCCCCATGGATGCATGGTAGACATCCATTAATCAAGAAGGCCTGGTGGTTATATCCCCGGTTTCCTTGGCGATAGCAGATGAGTCTTTTAAGTACAAATTCACCCTTTTATATTATCAAATTGTGGTGCCATTAAGCCCTCATCAAACAAACAAACAAACAAACAATATTATCAAACAGGTGACCTGGTTAGTGCTTATATCATTGTTGAGGTTAAGATTGGTTTAGATGTTAAACTGGTGATCTGGTAAGTGCTCGTATCATTGTTGAGATTGAGATTAGTTTAGATGTTAAACAGGTGACCTGGTAAGTGCTTGTATCATTGTTGAGGTTGAAATTGGTTTAGATGTTAAACAGGTGACCTGGTAAGTGCTCGTATCATTGTTGAGGTTGAGATCGGTTTAGATGTTAAACAGGTGACCTGGTAAGTGCTTGTATCATTGTTGAGGTTAAGATTGGTTTAGATGTTAAACAGGTGATCTTGTAAGTGCTTGTATCATTGTTGAGGTTGAGAATGGTTTAGATGTTAAACAGGTGACCTGGTAAGTGCTCGTATCATTGTTGAGGTTGAGATCGGTTTAGATGTTAAACAGGTGACCTGGTAAGTGCTCGTATCATTGTCGAGGTTAAGATCGGTTTAGATGTTAAACTTTTTATAACATATTTAATCACTAAGTAATACCATTGTAAGCTCTCATGTTGGGATCTAACAAATGTCTTTAAAATTTGCATTCTTTTACAGGTGCTCAGTTGCAGGTTTGAATTAAGAGGTAAATGAATTGTGACAGTTTTACCCAATTATTTTGCAATTCTGTATCGTATTGAAATTGAACAGTGTCAAGCTGGAACTAATCTGCAAGTTTTGTAATACAATTGGTCAAATATTTTAAATGGTAATGTATGTAACATTAAGTTTTTAAGATTTATTGAGGAAAAAACTTGACAATGTACCTGGATAAACAATTTTGAATATCAAATGCTTGAGAAAGATTGGTGTGACTGTTTGTGTCGGAAAATAAGATATATATTCTGTGAAATGAAATTTCTTTTTTGTCTGTAGAGTTTTCGTAGCATCAGTGATATTACTTCACATTTTTTATCTGAGGGTTAGACCCACTCACCTTGTCATCTTTTGATGGAAATATTTCTTTAATTTATTTTATGAGAGCAGTGTGCAAATAATGTATTGTATGTTTTGGCCACCTAGAAACACCTTTTCATGTGCATGCTGTGCAGCATAGCCCTGATTTGCTGGATGGAATGCTGTTTAGCAGTGTTGTGTCTGTTCCTGTCACCAATTTACAATCTTCAAAATGGCTCAAAAACATCAGGTTTGAAATCCTTCTGGTTTTTCTTGACTGAAGAATCAAATTTTTAAACCATTTCATTGCATTATAACTTTATTAACCTCATAAGATTGTTATGTTATAGACTTTATTTATAACTTTTCTTTCTGTGTTTTAATTGGTTATTTGTAATCATGGTGCAGGTAATGTTATTTCCGGTTATCTTTTTGTAAAGACACTTAACCGATATAAAACAACTGATTGGAATAAAAATAAATCACTGATTGACATGACAGACTGAACAGCTTTGTCACAAAAATGTCTGAGGAATAATAGTTTAAGATACCAATATAGTGCATGAAATTTATGAGCAATTTTGATGAGAGAGATAAAATGAAAAATAAATCCTTGGTTTGATATTTTCAATCTCAGAAAAAGTCAAATACTGTCGGTTTTATTTGAGAAAGGTAGTTAACAATTTTAATCTATTCCCCTGCCTATGTTTCTACCTTCTGTCCAAGAATCGTTTATCACAAACCCATTCATGATCATTGTATTTATTTTGTAATCTTCTTGATATATTTGATTGCAAATCTAGTGTCCTCCTGTTCTTAGTTATCACCATCTATTTAGTTTTAAATCCATTTCTTCCCGTCAAAGTGTTTTTTGATTGTGGCTCTCAAGCCGCGACCAGTCTAGTATTGCTGAGTACATGCAGAAATCTGCCATCTTTGATACACTAGCTTGCAAAGTTTATAATAATTACAAACATTTGTAAATCAAACTAATGATTTTAATATATTTGGAAAAATGTGAAAATTAATACTGCATGATTAACTTTTCAAAGTTGGAAAACAGTGAAAACTTAAACAACATAATGGGGTTCTATTTAAAGTCCTAATTACTATATGTGATGGGCGCTACCATTATAGAAAAAGATGAAAAAATGTTGGTTGTCAGGTTCCGATTGTCTGCGTTGTAATGTAATACAACAAATTATCAAACTCCTGGATTGATGTATATTGAATGCATTAAAAGATTGATATTATTTATTATTTGTGATTGTGTAGACCTGGTAAAACTGAAGGACTGGGAAGGAAGTGGATTCAATCTGAAGTAATGGGGAATATCTGGAGTTAAATTGTATTCATTTTTGAAACTGAAAGCCGAAACACTTTATCCTTTATTTAGCCAAATCAAAGCGTATCATTGTAAAATGGCAATGGAATTAAAAGAAATGTATTTGCAGTCTTTATTTGAGTCTTAATTTGAATCTTGGTATTAGGGCATCGTTATTCTAAAGTCTACAGCAACTACCAGCCCTTTTGAAAGGGCTGTGCTTGTCTGAATTAATAACCAATCTATCCTTCTATCACACAGAATAAGACTGCCCTCAGAAGAGAATGACCAGGGTTTTGTAGTCAAGACAGCTTTAAAATTTGCATACAACATTGCACCTGGTCAGACAATGCCTGTGTATTTTCAGCTTGAGCAGATTAACAAGGAATCTCATTCTCAAGAATGTTTAGACAAATTGTAAGTTTAGAAAATGACTTAACATATTTTACACATAATGATGTGCCGTTTGTCTATTATAGTCTTATGATATCAGCAAAATATTTGTTGTGTACCATCCTACAGTATCCAATTCTTATTTGTATGTTTTTCATTCTGCAAAAATAAGAGATAAACTACTATGCAAAAGCAATCTGCAGGCCTTGAAAATGCTATCTTTGTGCTGGACGGCTGGGCAGGATTATTTTACACCAGCTTTCTCACTTCAAATTGTAATTGCCCAAATTTGGTATAACACCGCAGTTGCTGAAGGTGTGGGATGTGGACATCTGAAATGACCCAACCTCCCAGGCTTGCAATTTGTTGAGCTAGCACTCTATGCTTAAATAAGTTGAATGTAAATATTTCATCATGTGCAAGTGATAACTTTAATTGTTTTGTTTTTGGTTTTGTTTTTGACAAAACTCAGATTGTATGAGCAACCAAAAATAAAGGAGCTGAGTTTTATTTATTATTTTTTATTAATTATATTTTCTTGAAGCAGCAAAAGTACATTATAGTTACCTTACTAAATTATAGCATGAATTCTTGAAATGATTTTGTTATTATTAGGATATTTTCTGCTTACTTTATTGGAATTATGAGTGCAGCAAACCTTAAGTTTCCATTCAAACCTGAAGAGAAAATATTAGAATTGTTAGGAAGGCCTATAAACTATTTTGCCAATATTTGTGTATCATATATTTAACAGATAAATGTGAAGACATAGTGCAATGTAAATTATATCCATTTAATCATCAGGAAAATATTCATTTTATGACTGTATTTAAAATGGGGGAATGGTTCCTTTGTTTTGATGTCCCTTCTGTATCTACAGAGTACAGTTAACCTTATCAACATCAGCAGGATCAGAAGACTTCTCGGTAAAGCTGAGATGCAGGAGAGGGCAGGAGTCCTTTCTCTTTACATTTGTAGATCATGATGGATCTGTAAGTTAATGCTACTCTCAATTTCTTTGGAAGTTTTTTTGCAAACTTCCCTCATTCTCAGGCTTTTCCATAATTTCTGGGTATATTTTGATAAATACCAGAATCAGGATTTGCTGACATATCTCATGACAAGTAAATAATGTGTTTGTACTTGGTAGGCATTCGTGCAGTGTAATTCACTTTGCATTTACCTGTACCATCTATATGAAAGAAAGAAAATGGCCTTATTAGTCTAGGCTGGCTACATCGTGAAGCTTTTTCTTTTTCAGACTTTTTAAAGACTTTTTTATAGATGTTTTCATTCTTTTATTCATTAAAGAAAATGCCTTATCTTGTTAAATTTCAAGTGTGAACCTGTGAATAATTAAGCAGCTTAAAGTTGTGGCAATGACTGTACTCATACATTTTCTTCAACATCTGCATGGCTCTCTGGTTGTTAAAGTTGTTGGTGCTTCATCAGAAATAATGTAGGCTCTCTGGTTGTTAAAGTTGTGGGTGCTTCATCAGAAATAATGTAATGACTCTTTTTGCATGAGGGATTATACATCATGGATATAGAAATATCTTTTGTGTGCACGAAGTTTGAGCTCAAAACTCACATTGATATTTTGCTAAAGATATACATGTTTATATATGCTGTTTTCTCTGCATTAGATTCAAACTGCGGCTGCTGTTAAGCCCCTTGAAGATTGTCCGCATAACATGTGTCCTGTAAGTGTTTGCCTGGTCTTTTCTTATAATCTAGAAATAATGTAGAAATGTTTATGGTTGAAGAAGAAAATGAATTCAATTTTAAAGAAATAGTTAAGTGGTTAAAGCAAGCTTATCTTTTATAAAAGAGGACTTCAATAGAAGTTAATTCAATTCTGTTAAGGAGATATTTAAGATCTTATTTGTGTAGAAATGACTGGTGCAGTAAGTCTACTATGGAAGGATGGCGGCCTCTTACTCACTTTTTTAAAATTGTTAATGTATTTTGAAGAAATTCATTTTTGCTATTTAAATTATTTCTTCTCAAACCTTCTTCAGGTGGTAAATTATAATATCCCGTACTATATTTTGTTTTACCATTTTCCCGGACATACTGAATGGTTTTTAAGCAACTAAATCACCGGACAAAATATGATAGAATGTAGAAAGACTTTGGGGAATCTGAAGATGTGATGTCACTACAAGTCTGATTTCTGTTGTTTCTACACCATTGTTACCGAAATATCTCCTTACCAGAATAACATTTTTGAATGCTTTCTTCATCATTTTGTTTCTTTTGAAGCCCTCTTTCATTCAAGATAGACTTGCTTGACCCATGACCTAATCCTTTAAGTAAAAGCACAAGGATGTAAATATTGTATTTCTTATCATGATATTGACTCCCTCCATTTTGGTTTCATACCAGGTTCTGCTGACTTTGCATGGAACAGGTATGTATGAGTTGCATCTGCATTATCCTCACGTAGACTTTTGAATATACTGCATACTAAATACTTTCTCTACAATAGATTGATCAAAGAAGGAGTTGCAGCAGCTTTTCCACAAAGGTAGCTGTTGAAATGCATGCTGGAAATCTGCAGTAAAAATGCAATTCTTTAGATGTGTCTGTGTAGTCTTTGTATTATAAGTAATGATACTTGGAATGGTTAGTAACAAATACACAGTGAATGTCCTTTCTCAAAAGTGTACATCCTGTCACAATATAAATGGGCTCAGCTGCCTAAATTAAAAAGATTACCAGAACTCTGTGAATACCATGCAGCTGAATTGATCAGTGAATATTGTGGTACCATAATCTCTCATAGGTGTTGCAGCTCAGAATCAAGCAGATGGCTACAAGAGAATGGAAGATGATGAGTGGATTTTTGGTTTGGAGAATGCCTGGGTTTTGGCTGCCACAAGGTATTGTAAGAAGATTATGAAGTAGCTACTTATTTGAAAATATCTGTACCACATGTTTGAAGTATTTTCACACTTTTTTTTATAAGATCGTGAATGTTTTTAAAAGGTAGGGAGGATCGGATTTAGTAGAATACTGGCACAGAAAGAAGAAAATCAGGTTTACCTAATACACTAATGGTTTTGTGTATCCTTCCCATTAATAGTAGGATATTACTTGAACATCAGAGGGAAATAGTTGCATGCTTATCTTGGGGAGACTACTTAAAAGATTGGTTCAGTGGTCAAGCAAGTTGATCTTATATGAAAAGGGACTATAATATAAAAGAAACCAAATGGTGAAGATAACACTCAAAATTCTTATTCCGTTAAAGAGATATTCAAGTTTAAAGCTCCTGTCTTATTGGTGTAGAAATGACTGGTGTAAAGATTTGAGGAATCTGAGGCTATGACATCACAACTAGTCGGATTTTAGTCTTTTCTACACAAATGATACCAAACTTTAAACTTAATTATCTTTATATAACAAGATTTTTCTAATGCTTTTTTTCACCATATTGTTTCTTTTGAAATCCTCTTTCATATAAGATGGACTTGATTGACCCCTGAACTAATCCTTTAAAGTCAATTGTTCCACTATAATGAATAGTATACAATGAAGCTTTTGCCATGATTTTATTGTTTATTATACATTCAAATACCACTCTCGTCTTTTCCATCTTATTATTTAGAATCTGTATTTGTATATATTCTAAAGACCAACGATCTTACAAGAATAGTATTTTATGTAGCCTTATTTTTCTGTGGTGTTTCTTGAATACTTGCAGACGTTTATAATAATGTTGAAGACTCCAGTATTCTGATATGGTCAAATGAAAAATAACAGTTGTTGTTTGAAGTATGATAGTACACAGGTTTTTACTCACACAATTGCACATAGTGTTGAACAGATTATAAGTGCAGTGGTTCAGCGGTAGGAAGTCTAACTCATAATCACAAGAAATGTGGATTCCATTGCTTTATAAGTCCTGTGTTGTGTCACTAAATAAGACAATGATTCCACTTCCTTCAGTCTACTTGGCTGCAATGAGTACTGTATATATGAACATTGCGGAGGGGGTTAAGCTGTGATGGACTGGTGATCAAGGGAAAGTCATTAACAAAATCCTTTGCACCACTGATACCATGGATAAGCACCGACCTTGTGGGCCTTTTGATTAATCCTTAATAAACATTAACACACTAATCCTTAATAAAAGAAGTACACGCTACACAACAATTGCCATTGCACCCTCACAGTCCATCACATTCTCTTTGCTTGCCCCCTGTACAACCTTCCCAGAGCTTTCCTTGCTGCTCACAACTCAGTAGCCAAGCTCTTCCAAAAAAACCCTTTGGATAAAATTATCTTCTTCCTTCATCATGCTTCCCTCTACAACCATATAAAGTCCTCCTTCCCCACCCCTCTCTCTACATTACTTTTTCACCCATACACCTCCTCTCTCAATCCCAGGTTTCTGGCTTTTAGTTCTGGTGTTTCTCTTAATCTCCCCCTGTTTACTCTCCTTCCTACCTCTGGAATGATCTAACCTCTCAGGCACAATTTGACCCTTGCTGTTGTGGTGCCGTTAAACTCTCATCAAACAAACAAACAAACACAATATCTGATTAAATTAAACTCTTAGTGTAATTACTTCCATGTCTTTCTCAAAGTGGCAACTTATATCATGTGACCAAGGAAAGTCATTGCAGGATGCGAAAGCAGGCACCCACCTTTTGACAACCATGTGTTTTGCGGTACCATGACGGAATTGCTTCACTTAATTTTTCTTGCACAATAACTTCAAAATTGTTCATTTCTTGTATCATTATGTGTCATTTCTATCAGTTTTTTTAATATAATTATATTTTGTAGACATGGGGCTCACAACTGGGAAGGACCTGGTGCTCTAACGGCCATGACAGCTCTCGAGCAATTACAAGAGGTGCATCTTTTTCATTGCCTTTATTTGAAGCTATATTTGCAGCTCATTGATGTTCATAGACGTTTGTCATGCAGGCATGGAATATATGTCAAAATTTGTTGGGCTTTACAGCATTGTATTAAGTGCTTAAGTGGATGCACCAATAGTTTGGAATATGGGGGAGGGGGTAGGGATGATCTGGAGTAAGGTAGAGTCAGGTTTAGGAGCAGCCTTACATGCTATGTATACAAATTATATGAATTATTTCATATAATGAGATGCAAAGTTGAGATTACCTCATAGTAAATTAAACACTTTCAAAAGTAATATCATAATATTTGTCACAATTTTTATTTAGTCTTACAGTTTGGATCTGAATAACCTAATGTTCGATAGTGTCACTTGTCGCAATAATAGGCTCCTGTGCAGTTAATTAAAGGCTGAATGAAATTTGGTTGTTAAACCACATGATGTTAGGTGTTTTTCTTATTTTTTAGATTTGGTTGTTAAATCTGATTGGAAGTTTGTTTTTATTTTTTAGCTCACAGCTGATTGGTTGCAGAACAAAGCAAGTTCTGTGCATGTGATTTTCGCTGGTCATTCAATGGGTGGCCATGGTTCCTGGCACCTAGCGACTCATTTTCCAGACAGAGCTTTAGCTGTCATATCATTGGCTGGATGGATAAAGAAAGAGGAGTATGGGGATAGTAATGAATTTTTCAGGTGAGATAATATAGTCAATTTTTTGTTGTTGTACTTTTAAGGATGTTAATGGCAACACATAAATTGTGTTCCAATTTGTTCCAAGTCTGCTGTTAAGTTTGGGTGATTATTGATATCATATAATGTTTACTTGCTTTCATGATTTTTTCTTCATTCATTTTTAGGTTTGACATTAGCACATCTCATACAGATCCGGCTGTAAAAGCTGTAATGGAGGTACTTACACTGTTGTTGTTATGAATTATCTTATACACTTAATATTTTTGTATCCTGTACCGTACTATGTACTATACTGAAACTTGAATTGAGTACTTAAAAATTGATAATTAGCTTTCAATATTGTTTAAATTTGCACAAAAAAAAAATCAAAATTTATAATAACTGATGCATTTTTTTAACTCATTAAGTTTTTAATACAAAGTCTTGATCCCAATTGTTTAAAAAACACAGTTAAGGAATTTGCAACATACATAATAATTCTGCCATTTTTTTTTTTTAGTGTATGTCATAGAATTGAGCAAGAAATCTATCATTTTAACATTGATTTGCTTTAGGATTGTATTGCAGAAACTTAGAAAACAATCATTCTTTTCATTGATTTGCTTTAGGCTGGTATTGCAGAAAATTAGAAATTAATCATTCTGTCATTGATTTGCTTTAGGCTTGTATTGCAGAAAATTAGAAAACAATCATTCTCATTGATTTACTTTAGGCTGGTATTGCAGAAAATTAGATTGAATTAATCATTAGAAATTAATCATTCTTCATTGATTTGCTTTAGGCTTGTATTGCAGAAAATTAGAAATTAATCATTCTTCTCATTGATTTGCTTTAGGCTTGTATTGCAGAAAATTAGAAATTAATCATTCTTCTCATTGATTTGCTTTAGGCTTGTATTGCAGAAAATTAGAAATTAATCATTCTTCTCATTGATTTGCTTTAGGCTTGTATTGCAGAAAATGATGCAGATAGACATGTATCTAATTTAAAGGTGAGTCAAAGCTCTATATAGAGATTTCATCACATAGCTCTAACTCAACTGGGAGCCATTTTGCAGGGCAGAGCTTTGCACGTTGAGTATTTTACACGTCTGATCTCCACACAGCTCAGTCACAGCACACATAAAACAAACAGACTCAGTCTAAGACATGCGCTAGCATGCGCTGGTGATAAAAACACGTGCTGGGCATGTAAAACACATTCTGGGCAAGAAACACTCGCTGGTTAAAATGAACTGGCCAGATGAATTAATTTTTTAATATAAGATGTTGTTTTAAAGAAAAAAATTACCCTCCAAGTACTTCAAGTAATCTTTATCAGTGGATTCTAAATACATCTATTAGCTAGTGCAACCAACAGCATAGCAAGATTCTGGCATACTACTTACAAAAGTAATCTTATATAACAACATGCAAACGTATGTAAGTGTACATCAGATGGCAGCGTGCCCTACAAAATGGCGATGTAAACAAAGTCTTGTGACCTCATGATGTCAGCTAAAACATCCTTATATCACCCTTGATCTTTGAACATTAAACCTTTACTATGCATATATAAAGACTTAAAATGCAATTTTTATAGTATTTATATTTCTACTCATAAGCTCTGTGTAATAGTTAATAGCAAGTACATAAAGAATGTGCAGTGACTCAGTGGTTATAACAGTCATGCTTATATGCAAAAAGTACCAGGTTTGATTCCCGTCTTGAGCGCTGCATTGTGTCCCTGTACAAGACACTTGCTCTTGTTTATTAAGCTTTATAATGAGTACGAGCATCACTGGGGAGTTGACCTGCGATGGTCTGGTGTTTTCCAAGGGGAGTCATTTACTCTCATCCATTATCACCATGGAAACCATGGATATGCACCTATGGGTCTAATGGCTTGGATGGATTTAATGAACATGAAAAATATGTGTAAAACTGGCAATTAAACAAAAAAATACTTGTTGGGGAATATCTTCATACATCATAGTATGATTCCTGTTGAATATTATATGTGATTATAAGAATTATTTGAATAAATATTGAGAAAGATTGGATCACAATTCGGTTTTAAATCTTGAGAAAGAGTCTGTACTGACATTTTCAGCCCATAAGTACGAAAACGTATAAGCAATGATGTCTAGCCACATTGAGACTGTTCATGCCTTTTATGGAAAATTTATAGTGCAACAGTAAATTATAGTACAGTGGTATAGAGTGTAATGAAGTAAGTTTACTATGCCTTCCTTAGATTATTATTTTTCATTACTTTGTTTTGTTCTTGGACTAAAATTTAATTTTAAACACAAAAATTCAACAAGAATATATTAAGTCATGATTCGTTCAACTCAATTTATAAAACCATCAAAAATCTTATTATTTTCAGTTATTATGATAACAGAATAAAGTTGTATGACAAGAAACTCATTTTGCTCAAGCTAGGATTTGATCCCTTTTATTGTTACAGGGCGTTCCTGTCTTGGCCAGAATTGGTGCAGATGATAAAACGGTCCACCCTTTCTTTGTCAGGTAATCTTCTTGAAAATTTAACAATTTGTTTCTTCACTGCTACTTTCATGTACGGAAGAAACAGTTGATTTTGTTTTATTCAGTTCTTCTTTTATCCTTGGATGTTATTTTTGTACTATTCAAATTAGTGGGGTTGGAATTCATCTGTGAATGATTTAAGTTTATGAAAAAAAATATTAACGCAGGTAGTTATCGGTAAAGGTGGCATAGGCGGCGATCCCGGGGGAACAGGGGGAGGGACATGTCCCCCCAATAAATTTATTGGGGACGGGACGAATATGTTTATGTCCCCCCTAAAAATTGAAGCTTTATATAGGCCTAAAGCCTACATGTCCCACTTGATTATGTCTGGGTTCATCCCTCCAATGTTGAAAAGAAATTGCCGCCCTTGGGTGGCATCATATATTTTCCTTAGCTTTTGATTTTTTTACTTTCTATTTTAACTTGTAAATTTCTATTGGATGTGATATATAATATTTTGTTTAATATTTTTATTTTCCACAGTTTGTTTTGCTTTAACTTTATTGGGTTTAATTAATATCTGAAGCCTTCTTACATTCATGTATGTCAAACATATATCTGTGTGAAAGTAGGAAGAAAACAGAGAGTATCGAACATATTTACCAAAATAATGTCTGAAAAAGATTCAGTCAATTGCTTGATTGCCGTTTATATCTATTAAAACAAGTGACATTCATTAGATGATATTACTCCACATTCCCAAAAAATGTATTACCCTAATTGCATAGTCATGTACACATAGTCATGTACACATAGTCATGTACACATAGTCATGTACACATAGTCATGTACACATAGTCATGTACACATAGTCATGTACACATAGTCATGTACACATAGTCATGTACACATAGTCATGTACATAGTCATGTACACATAGTCATGTACACATAGTCATGTACACATAGTCATGTACACATAGTCATGTACACATAGTCATGTACACATAGCCATGTACACATAGTCATGTACACATAGTCATGTACACATAGTCATGTACACATAGTCATGTACACATAGTCATGTACACATAGTCATGTACACATAGTCATGTACACATAGTCATGTACACATAGTCATGTACACATATTCATGTACACACAGTCATGTACACCCAGTCATGTACACCCAGTCATGTACACATAGTCATGTACACACAGTCATGTACACATAATCATGTACACACAGTCATGTACACATAGTCATGTACACATAATCATGTACACATAGTCATGTACACATAGTCATGTACACATAGTCATGTACATACTTCCATTGTTCTTTTTCATCAATTACAGTGGTAACTTTCTTACATGTAGAAAAAGGATGTGCTGCATTTATTCTGAGATGTTTATCTCAGGCATGTAAGACCATGACAAGGAGTCAAGATTTAGGTGTATAATGTTATTATGTTAAAAATGAGTTTTTGAGTGCATTTCTTTATTTGTTGACCATGACAGGAGGATGGTAAGGCTGCTGAAGGAGGCTGGTGTGAATGTTACCTACAGGGAGTTACCTGGGAAACAACATTGGTGGTGGGACACGTGGTAAGTGTGAATCACTGTCTCTAGGCAGATTGCTCGATGTTCTTCATGAAAGTATTAGACATGGGTTAGATGAAGGGGTCCAGTGGTTAAGTAGTCTTGCTCGTATGCGAAAAGTACCAGGTTTGATTCCTGCCGCGAGCGCTGCATTGTGTCCTTGAGCAAGACACTCGACTCTACTTGCTCCAGTCCACTCAGCTGTAAAATATGAGTATTAGCATGCTGGTACCTGTGATGGACTGACGTCCTGTCCAGGAGGAGTCATGTGCTCTCATTGTCTTATGCTAAGGAAACTGGGAACAAGCACAGGCCCTATGGACATAATGAATAACTCGGATGGATTTAACTACATGTAAGATAAAGTGTGGACAAAAGAAGGTGATCTAAACTTATTGGTAAGTCTGTTCTCTTCAAAACAGAACTGGCCTTCTATCTTCTGTTTACTAGAAGCACATCACCAAAATTTACGTCACATTACTCCTGCCAAACACCTGAAGAGTACTGCCACGTGGCTCCCTTAAATATTACATTGACCAACCAAAATCTTTGAGTGTTGTGCATAAAGCACTCGACCAAGTTAAATGGTACCATTTTCCCGACCATTTTCAGTGTGCTGGAAGGTGATGGTCTTCTTTCCTCTTTCACGCTACTTGGTAATTACTCAAAAGTGGTGTTTTTAGGCATTTAATACCCTCATAATTCAGTTCATAATTCAAGAACAAAGAGAGACAGTGCTGAAACACCTACCAATACCATCTTCCTGACTTTTTCCACACCAACTCTCCCCTCCCACATCACTGCTGGTTACCTGAGAATCCCAGTTACCCCTTACATTTCTAACCCCGTTGTCATAAGTGCCAGAGGTATGGCCATGGTAAAGACTTCTGCCGCAGCCAAGTGCGCTGTGGCACCTGTGGAGCCCTAGACCATGACAGCACCTCCTGCACCAGCACCTAACTCTGCACCAATTGCGATGGTACTCACCCAGCCAACCATCCCTCCTTCTGAAAAGACTGCCCCACCTGGCTTCAGGAAAAGCAAAGAACAAAACTGAAAATTCTTAATCCCAACATCACTTACCTGGAGGCCAGGAAGCAAATTCTCGCTTCCCTCCACACTAAACCTTCCTACTCAAGCGCAGTCTCCTTTAACACCAATACCCCCCCCCCCCTTAACATTACTAAAACTGACTCACATACCCAAACCAATCTCACCTGGCTCTTCTTACCTAGTCCTAAGCCCAACAACCCAACCACACCCATTACCCAAACTACCTCCACCACCACCACTTCTCTCCCCAACCTTCCTTCCTCCTCTAAGACTCCCGCCATCCCCTACCCCAACACCTCTAATGCCATCAAACATCAAACTCAAGCCAACCTGGCTAACAAACATCAAACCAACAAACAAGCAATTAACAAACAGCCCACCATCCAAACCCACACATAAGACACTGAAGAGAACATGGATTGTTCGATTACTGAACATACTTCTCGTCCAACTTTAAAAAACAACCGCTCCCAAAGAAACAAGGACAGATCCAAAGAAAAAGACAAGCCAACTCAGAACCAACAGATCTTCCTCCAGATAACCCCCTACCTCATTATGGCATGCAACATAATTAATTACAATAACACTCACAACATTATACAATGGAACATCAGGAGCCTTAAAGCAAATTCTGAAAAAATTGACCTACTGTCCGCCACCTTCAAGCCGGTCGTCTTCTGTCTACAAGAAACCTTCTTGAAAACCACTGACCATTATTCCCTCAACAACTTCGCTAGCTATCACAAACATAAAGTGGATGCTGACAGGGCCTGTAGGGGCATCTCCCTTCTCGTTAGACACAATATCCCACAAAGCTCTGTTCATGTGAACACCGACCTTCAGGCCATCTGTATGTCTATCTCACTCCTCAAAACCTTAAGTCTTTGCAATATCTATCTCCCCCCAATGCCAACGTTCAGCCAACCAGCCTTAACAACCTCATCTCTCAGCTCCCCTCCCCCTTCATCCTTCCCTTCTTGGTGACTTCAACGCCCACAACCCCCTGTGGGGCTCCAATACCACCACCTATAGAGGCAAGCTCGTCGAAAACACTCTTCGACAGCACAGCCTCTAATTGCTCAACACTAACTCCCCGACCTACCTTCACCCTGCCACAGGCTTCCTCACCTGTATTGACCTGTCTATCTGTTCTCCCGACCTCCTCCTTGATTTTAGCTGGAAGGTCACTGCTGATCTCTGTGGTAGTGACTATTACCCTCTTTTTATATACTCCAACCTTTAGATCCCCACTGACCACACCCCCAATTGGAACCTCAAGAAGGCCGACTGGCCCCTTTTCGAAAACCTCTGTGACTCGCGCCTTTCCCCCCCCCGCCCCATCTCCTCGAGGGTGAGGATCCCATGTCAAACTTCAGTAACATCCTTATCAACATCGCCACCTGCTCTATTCCCTAAACCTCCAAACCCCTTAACCACCCACCAATCCCTGGTTCTCTGATGACTGCAGAACCATCATCAAGAACAGGAAAAGGGCTCTCAGGAACTTCAAAACTAACCCAAACACCCACAACCTTAATCTCTTTCACATCAGCCGTACCAAGGCCAGGCACACTATCAAGGACAGTAAAACCAGCACTTAAAACAACTTCATCTCTCCTCTCACCACCAAGACCCCACTAAGAAGATTTGAAGATTGGTTATTAGCTTCCACGGCACGGTGGGCAAGTCTCCCATCTCCCATCTCTCCTGGAATGGTAAACTTCTCACTGCGAAAAAGGACATTGTTAATTTTCTCGCCGCCTCTTTCAGCAACATCTCGTCCTGGGCCAACTACCCCTATGCCTTCAAAACTAGAAAAGCTCGCGATGAAACCCAGAGTATCACCTTTCTCTCCGACAACACCGAGAGCTACAACACCCCTCTCACCCTTTCTGAATTAAACCAAGCCATCCACGACGCTGGCTGCACCTCCAGGGGCCCAGATAACATCCCCTACCAGTTCCTGAAACACCTCCCCAACAAGGCCACCACTACCCTACTCATCATCCGCAACCACATTTGGTCCTCACACTCCTTTTCCCCAAGAGGAGGACAACTCTTGTCACCTGTCCCCAAACCGGGGAAGGACAGTACCGACCCCTCCAGCTACCACCCCATCGCCCTCACCTTTTGTCTCTGTAAGATTATGGAAAGGATCATTAACCAGAGAATAAACTGGTTCCTTGAAACCAACAGAATCCTCTCCCCTCACCAAAGCGGCTTCCGGAAACGTCACAATACCCTAGACCAGTCAATTATGCTTGACACCGCTATCGGGAATCCTTTGCAAAAAGAACACCTCATTGCCATCTTTTTCGACCTCAAGAAAGCTTTCGCCACTACTTGGGAATACGTCATTCTATGCAAACTTTACATCATTGGCCTCAGAAGCCACCTCCCCATCTTTATTCACAACTTCTTCTCACCCAGGCAGTTCCAACTTCATATTGGCCACACCCTCTCCATCCCCTACCCCTAAGAATAGGGCATTCCCCAGGGCAGCATCTCCCCCACTCTCTTCAATCTGAGCATTAACGACATCGCGGACAACTTTGGCCCCAACATTAAACGTGCCCTCTACATGGACAACTTCACCATCTTCTACTCCTCCCCTAGCTTTCATCTCATTGAAAATAGGCTCCAACTCAGCCTCAACCAACTGCAAGACTGGTGCAACAATAAAATTTTAAATTCTCCAAAGACAAGACAGTCTGCATGCACTTCTGTCATTTCAACAACCCTCAGTTGAGGAAGCTGTTGCATTTCTGTTTCAGGTTGGTGATGTGTTACTTGTAGGAAAGCTTGGGTCTAGAGTTAAATCCAGAAACTTAATGTGTTCAACTTTAGGGACTCTCCGCTCAGCCACTCTTCCATCTTCTCCGACTTCAAGGCTGTCCTTACTTCTTTACTCAATCTTAAATGGGATAACTCCACATTCCATCTCCTCCTCTGTAAATTCCTTTCGCCCACCCTCTGCAGAAAAAGTATTCTTTTCTTCTGGATACCCAGCCATGTTGGCATCCTTGGCAATGACAGGGCTGATGCAGCCGTTAAGCTTGCCCTCAACCTCCCCCTACCCCATTTCCAAAAACCCTTTCTGACATCAAATCGCTTATTGCTTCCCTTGTTCGTGACCGCTGGCAAACCTCATGGGACTCCTAAATTTATAACAAACTCTACGTCATCCAGCCCACCATTCTGATCAAACTCACCATCCACAACCTCTTTCGTGTTGACAACGTTCATATTACCCGTCTTAGAATAGGTCACACCCACCTCACTTCAGGGAGCAATTTGTTTGGGTTCGCATCGCAATTTGCGATACAAAAATGTACAGAAGTTGTTCATTGTGATGCAGTAAAATAATTGATTAGCACAATTGCGACGCAAAGAAGAATGCTTGAAAGTATAATTAAATTACTAACATCGAAATAACAAGTTAAAAACTCTGTATACAAAAATCAGGTCACTTACTTATTTTCCAAAGCTTTCAAGTTGCAAAATTATTATGAAAATGGGACAAGAAAATATGTATACAGGATGTCTAACGTTACTTAAAGTTTTCAAATACAATTACATGTACAATAGCGAAGCGCTATCATCGTAAGCCTAACCAGTTAGCCAGCTGTGTTTGAGAAAATCCACAGACCATGTGTCATATTATTAGTATATTACCTACACTCGAAATGACACTGTTAGCTTCTGTAAAAAAGTCGCGAAAATCGGTCTAATTTCCTTCCCACGAAAACACTTCGCCAGGGCTACGTGTGCTTAAAAATGCCAGAAAACATTCCTTCCCTTCCTTATTCTTGATAAGAATACTGGTTACTTCATCTCAAAAACCATGAAAAATCTGAAATTTGCGCCAGTTTTGTCATTTCGATTGGGGCATATTTGTTTTTTGTCACGCGGTCTTCAAGATAAAATTCAATAAAAATGTTGAATATAATTGTTGAATTTACAATGAAATATACCACTAGCAAATACTTTGTCCGTATTTTATGAAATTCTTTCCCTTTTGGTCTGATAAATTGAACAGATTTAGGCCTATCGTTTACTTGTCATTTGGACATGACCAAGCTTGGGTTTATCATTGCGTTTATGCGTATATGCATTGCTAGAACTTTCCCAGGATTCGGGAATTCCTTCACATCGTCTGTTGTTTTCTTGATCAACGAGTCTGATTCCATGCTATATAGGATTATTACAATACTGCCTGGACAGTCTTTTTCGACTAAAAATCCATTTGGATTATAGACGTTTTGATAGATTTTCTTTAATTGGTTGTTTCCTTTTCTGTGTGGTTTGGAAATATTTAAATATTTTTCCATGAAAGTGGATCATATTGTAACAATAAGGCCATTGCGTTAGGGCTACTGTCGTTAGTAATAGTATTGTGCAACTTTCCTGTTGAACGTAACTTTTTGGATTGTTTTGACAGTGGTGAGTCATAAGTATAAATATGGCAAAGTGTTTGAAGCTTTCAACAGTGAATAACTGGAAAAGGGACTTAGATCCAGATTCTAAATGGATGAAAATAGACTCTTCTCCAGATGGAAAGGGTGTAGAAAGATAACATGTTCCCTTTTTTTATATGGTCTCCCAGCTAATCAAATCAAACGTTTCTCCCGCTTACAAAATATTGCTGCCAGGATTGTTACCCTAAGTAAACCAAATGAACACATTACTCCCATTTTAAGGAATTTACACTGGCTACCAATTCATCATAGAATTGTTTTTAAAATACTTGTTTTTGTGTATAAGTCTACTCATGCATTGTCTCCCACATATATTTCTGATCTTTTAATCCCATATAAGTCTCCCCGCCAGTTCATGCGTTCTAATTTTAAACTTCAATTAGCTATTCCACGTACTTCCAGAACATGGGGTAAACGTTCATTTTCTTCTGCTGCCCCCTTTTTATGGAACAGACTTCCAGACAACATAAAACTTAGTCCTTCCCTCAATTCTTTTAAATCATCATTAAAGACATTCCTCATGTGTTCTGATTCTGTTCAATTTTAAGCTTATATTTGTTCTTGTATGTATGTATGTTTTTTTTTTTCTTCAGTATTCTTAACTAACATTTCTTTTTTGTTCACATTGTTTTGCATTAATTGTTGTGTCGCTGCGCCATGAGCATCACTTTTGATGGATACTGGCGCATAACAAGTATTCATTATTATTATTATTATTATTTGCACAGAATTTGAACACAAAATTAACCATATCATAAATTTTTCTCGTACTGCAATATTGGGATTCTCAGGATCAGCTCTTAAGAAAGACAACTTAAAAAAACACATACTTTCGGAGCTTCTATTTGATTTTTGAAGATTTAGATTAAGATAATTTCATCGCTTAAAATTGCTAATCAATTTGTCTGGATTGCTAATTAAATTTCCGGATGAGTAGCAAAATTGCTAAACAAAATTCTAAAACAAATTGCTTCCTGCACTCACTCCTATCTCCTTATTGGCTCCCCTCAACCCCTCTGCAACAAATGCCATTGCACCCTCACAGTCCATTTTTTTCTCACCCATATACCTCCTCTCTTAATCCCAGCTTCCTGACTTTTAGTTCTTGTATTTCTCTCAATCTCCCCCTGTTTTCTTTCCTTTCTACCTCTAGAAAGATTAACCTCTCAGGCACAATTTGACCCTCATTGTCGTGGTGCTGTTAAGCCCTCATCAAACAAACAAAGAAAATGTGGAATACACTAAAAATTATAGGAGGAACAGTCAAGATGTAATCTTCTGCTTGAAGGCCTTAATTTACTTGTACAATATACTCTTGTAGTATGGTCATAATATTTGAAATTAATAGATTTCAAGCCTGTGATTGAATTGTACAGAAGGGTATTGTAGCCAATCAAAAAAAAAAAATTGAAACTACTGATATTTCAAAAATCTTTTTGAAATTTTGAAATCCTTTCGAATGTTGATTTTTCCTTTAAAATTTTGAAAAGATTTTAGATTTTTGGAAAGAAAAAATGTTTTCTTTGAAATTTTATTTTCAAATTTTTTGGGCAGCAGTAGAATTTGAATACGCTAGTTGATTTTTATGTAAAGATTGCAATTTGAGAAGAAGGGTTAGTAAGATACAAGCAAAACATGACACAGGCTGTTCTTATCACAGTTTGGGTGAGAAAAGGAGGTAGATTATATATATATTTGTATATATATATATAATGTTAATAAAATTATTTGTAAAATCAAAATACTTTATTGGTTGGCTCTTTATATTCCATATTGGCAAGTATGTTTAGAGGTAGTTAAATTTACTAATCTACATATTGTATTGTGCAATTCATTCAGTGCATCTTTTGATGCTTCTACCAAGTGTTATCCAGTAAAACTCACATTGCATGTGTGATATGGGTGTGGCTTTTATGCGTTATTTGTTTCTTCTTTCTTCCTGTATTTGCTTTCTGGCGTAAGTTATTTTACATATTACTCTCATTTTGTTTCCTTTTCTAATTGTTCAAATATAAGATGTGAACTGAATACGTTCAAGTGGGCAGTTTGCACTTACATTGTTTTTCAAAATAAAGGGTCTTTATCCAAATGTAAAGTTTTAGTATACACTAACTCATGATATTGCATCCATGTCTTCCCATTTCTGTGAACTTAAGTTGTGCAAGAATTTCAAATGAGACAAATTTATTTTGAACTCCACAGGCTGCCATCCAAATATTGATTGGAAAAAGTTCATTTCAGTGCCAATATGACACATACTGGATAACATTGATAGGGCAGACATATACAGAAAATACATGCATGGCGATACATATGCATTGCTGGGCTTTTTGGCATGAAATGCTGTTATTTTGTGACATGCTACATGAGTTAACACTAAGATAAACAAAATTATACCCTAATCACATAATTCGCCTCGCTCACCATTTGCTTACACCAAAATTAAGTTATGGCTGTGATAATGGGCAGTATTTGCCTTCTGAAAGTCAAAGTCAATGTTAGAAGTGCAAGGTCAAAAGTGGATGGACAAATTTACAAAATCATGCTAAGATAAAAAAAAAAAAGATCACCATACAAAAGATATAAATTCAGTAGAAAAAAATGTGTGTGTGTGTGGGTGGGTGGGGTAGGTGTGGGTGAGGTGGGGGGGGATTTTCCCTTGTTCCCTCCAAATCCTGCCTATGGCTGTGATGGGGATAAAGATGCATTGGATATTTTTTACACATGGGGATAGACACATAGGAATAGGCTAGCTTGGAGATACTATGCATGGGAATATGAGAAATAAATATTATCCCTTATTTATCCATTTCACCTGTGTTACATATTATTGTTATTATATTTGAATAATCATGCAGTCTTCTGAATTTTGTTTCGTGTTCTCTTTTTCTTAATTGTTTTCTCTTATCCTTCTCCACTACAAAAAATGTTTATTTTGAGTGTAAACCTGCTAATAGATAGTATGTTTTGTATTCTAATACATTATACTTATCTTAAAATTTTGATATTTAGTTTTAAATTATTTGCAAATTGTTTGGTAAGAGTTGTTATTTTGTAAAAATCAATTAAAATTAGCTGCTCACAGAATTAATGATTATTATGGCAACCTTTTTTCTGTATAACATTGAAATTAGATTACATATGTCTCCTTGCATGCACTATGAGACAAGTTAAAACAGGATTTGTTCTTTTCCAAGTAGGCACTTCTTTTATGATGCAATCTTGTTTTTGTTTTTGATAATTCAAAAGAATAGTATGTATACCCTTAAAGGGTATTGAATAATTAGCTTTCTCTGCATGCATAATCAGGTGTATTCATTACTAAGGAACAGAATTTCTAATGTGATTTTAATGCCGTTATGCATCAGTCAAGGTTTTGAGTGCAAGCAATCAATCAATACTAAATTAATGAAGTCTTTAAAAGTTCTTCTGAGTTTCAAGTTCTGTTTATTTTTAGATTTCAGTTTGAAAATACTCAATATTGTTATTTGTTTTTGTTTTTTTGCTGAAAGCAGTGCTTGTGGCATTAGAATGAAAGTAACTCATTAGGTTTGTGATCTTTTATTTCCTTTTATCCCATGATATGATACACATCTTTTAAGTATTTTGTTTTTTTGTTTAAATGGAAGAACAAGCTCTCTGCAGTGTGTAAACATGTGCCCAGAACAAGTCAAGGCATTCATCACTTTAAATTCTATGAATTCATACTGAAGTATAAAATTTGAATTTGATGATTTTTGTTTTAAATTTATTATAAATTGTTCTTTAAAGAATGTCATGGAATTATATAAAGGCTATTGTTTTAACATTTGAAATTGATTAACTTGAATCTGCAATACTGGCTGTGATATTTGTAATTCTGTTGTAGATCTCTTGTGTTTGAAACCCTTAAGTACGTTTTAAATTATTACAGCATAATTAAAGGGTTTGTTTAGAAGTTTGACGTGTCTGTTGTGTATATAGATGGGGCATAAATACAGAGGGTGTGGAGGGTCTTACACCCCCAAATTTGAATACTTGTTGGTCAAATTTGAAATTAGATGGTAAATCAGTATCAGGTCAGTAAAAATACTGGTTTTGATTACTAACTTTTTTTACAGGGAGTTGTTTTTTTCTTCTCTTTTCTTTCTTCAAATGAGATGATAATTTGAGGCCATCAGTAAATCTGATATTCCCCCCCTCCCCAGCCAATATTTCCCAAAATGTTCTTTGGGCATACATGACAAATACTTTGCTAGATTATGTACTAATAATCAGCTCTCATTGCCACTGATTTAAAATCACACAGTTTGCAAAAGTAAAGATTGGGAAGTTTTTGAAAATATGAGTTTGTAATGTCTGCCTACAATTATGGCCAAAGTGTTGGAACAAAATCGCTGAAATAGTATCAATAGCAGTTCCTCCTCCTACCACTTTTTCAATGTTTTGCAAAAATGCTGGGAAAGTACAAATTACAATATTCAGATATAAACCAAACTTTTGTTGCCATTAATTTGATTTAAATTCCACACATTAAATGTACCCGTTTAGTAAGCAATTAGTTCAGTCATACCAATAAAAATAGGAAAGAGAAATAAGATTTTAAGGAGTTTTCAAATTTTAAAAAATCTCTAACAAATTTATTTACTTTCTTCGCATTTATTTGTTCATTTATATTACATACATGAATGGATTTTTTGTGTTAAATTTCCACACTTTTGGCAGATTGTGGATATTATGGTAACTCTGAACAGAAAGCTTGGTGCACCATTTATTAAGAAACCGAGCTTGAATGTTGAATATTCCCTTTGTTAGTTGGGAGCTTTAGATCGTGTTGATATATTTAACCCCAAGCTTGCTCCAGAAAGGGGTAGGGTGTCACTTACCAAAACAGGCATTTATAAGGCCCTTGGGAACTTTAAGGGCAGTTTTGAGGGCATAAGAAAGTAATCAATGCAACATATAGTGTCCCTGCTTCTTTTTATATTGGGGGACCTGTAATAGGCATGAAAAGAAAGTAACCCACAATCGTGGACAAAAACATCAGGACAAAACTGCTCAAAAATTTTAAACGGCATTTTCCAGCACCTCCCCCTTTTCAATGTTGTGCGCTTTGCAAAAAACATGGTAAAATGCCACTTTTAACATTGATTGAGGGGAGTGGGAATTTGTCCCAACAAGTTTTAGCCATGATTGTCTGAGTGCCTGTACAAAGTATATGACAAACAACGACATGATAATGAAGTAATGGGAATTCATAGTTATAGAAGGCAAGTTCATGACATCATTTAGAATGAGGTGTGTATCATATGAAATACAGTAGGGAGGGAGCATCTTATGTGATACACTTGTACGTACTCCTTTGGCAACCCGTCATTTAAAAATTGAGAGTATTATGTTTAGATAGAATAAATGATAAAGAAAATAAATTGTATGGCCGTTGTTGTCAATTTTGAATGTTAAGAATTGAAGACATGTTGACGACAGTGAGCACCATATTAGAAACGCCCACAAATGTTGACATAGGTGTGCCACTTTTGGCTACTTCCCGGGGAGGTGATAAAATACGGGACCAATAACATTATGATAAATGTGGATTCAATCAATTCCAGAAATAATCAGCGCAATTATTCAATTATTGTATTGGCACCGCAACATGGTCTTTTGCACTACTGCAAAGTCGAGGCAATCGATTTGCAACAAATTATGTCGTTTTCTGTTATTTCTTAACTTAAAAAAATCTTTCAAAGTCTTATAGGAACTTAAAATTGATAAATAAATACTATCTACATCTTCCTAAAGGACCGTATTTAAATTCATGATAGTTCTCGATAAATCAATGGTTTGCACTATATATGTTGTAAAGCTTGATCTATAGGTTACTTTTTCTCTATTATTTGCTGCTAACCGTGATATGCATGCTTTTTGCATAAGCATTACCGCGAACCATCAAAGAGTGTGCACTTTGCATAGCAAACCCCTTATGAATGAGTGTGTTTTTATATGAAAATGACTTTTAAATTATCATGTAATGCATTCTTTTATGATGTTACATTCATTTTAATTTATAATTCCAAATGTGCGACAAACTGAAAGAAATATGCAAATATCCTAGGAAAATGATCCCAAAATCATTGAGTAATCAAAATAGATGGAAATTAATTTTGAAAGCCGTGGTTATTTTCTTAATAGAAAAATAGAAAAGGCAACATCAATGGTGGAAATTTGGCGCCCGAGCTGTCTATCTGGCATTCAAGTTGATATACAGAATGCTTCCACTTGGCAGTCATCATTTATGCCACCCCCCCCTCTTCCTTCCCGCATATGCATAAATTGACATCATTCCCTATACAAAATTGCCCATTTCCATACATTGTTTTGATTCAAATGCTGATTGATCCCTCATCACGTCCTACCCTTTATTTTTACTTACAATGCACACTCCTCCCCATCTCCACTCAGATAAATGATCTAAAGAATTATTTTTAATATACATGAGAATAAAATGTTATTTATCTGATATCCTTGGTATAATTCCTTTGAAAATTTTTGGTTACAAAGTTCAGACTATATTCTCCAATAATCATGTTCTGCAAGCCCATCACTGCACCCACCTCAATTTTACACAACCCACAGCATGCTACCTGTTCATTGTTGACTTTTAAATATTATTTTCCTTAATCCCAGTGTTATCCAAAATACTCCCATATACTTTGTACAGGCGCTCAGACAATCATGGCCAAAAGTGTTGGGACAAAACCACCCAAAAATTTAAATGGCATTTCCCCCACCTCCCCCTTTTAATTGTTGTACGCTTTGCAGAAAACATGGTAAAATGCCACTTTCCACATTGATCGAGGGGGAGTGGAGATTTGTCCGAACAACTTTTGGCCATGATTGTAGTTCTCAAAAGTATGTTTTTGTTAACAAAATGTACAGTGCTTAATTAAAAGGGCAGGGTGGAGCACTGCTCTGGAAAAGTGAAACTAGGCGATATTTGTTTTGTTTCTTAACTCACCACTATTCTAATGCCTCCATACAGGAAATAATACTAAAAGAAGGCAGGCAGGCCTGTATATGATTGTAATCATTGGAGGAATTTTATATTGAGCTGTCCTTTACAGATGACCTAAGCTAACCTGTGAATTTCAGTAAACACAGCAAGGTTATATATAAATATATATATATATATATATATATATATATATATATATATATATATATATATATATATATATATATATATATATATATATATATATATATATATATATATATATATATATATATATATATATATATATATATATATATATATATATATATATATATATATATATGAATAGATATATATATATGTATATATATGTATATTTATTTATATATATATATATATATATATATATAAATATATATATTATATATATATATATATATATATATATATATATATATATATATATATATATATATATATATATATATATATATATATATATATATATATATATATATATATGTACAAATGGATCTGGATCAAAAGAAGAACAAGTATTTCAAGAATTATATCAAAGATTTGACTTGTGTTTTATGAAAACAGAAATAACTTAAAAGAAAGTAACAGTTGCTAGCAGTGTAGATTCTTTCCCTGAGGTCCCTTTTCACTCTTTAATATTAAATAGTTCTCATTAATGCATTCATAACTCTTTCATAGTGAATTGTAATCAATCATCACTTCTAAAAAATGAATAGAGAAAAGCACGAATTGATTGCTGGCTTAAGCAAGACATCCTTCAAAACAAGACAGAACATGTTTGTTTTTGGGTGATGTTCTGATGACATACAATATCTCTCTTTTTTGTGGGAAGAAAAATGAAAAGAGAAATCTTAAGGATAAATAAAATTGCATAAGTTGGGATCTGTAAGTAAGTAATGCCTTCAAAATTGTTATTATCCTAGAGTGTTTTCTGAAACTAGAGTATGTATTCTGAAGAGTCACTTTAAGGTACAAAAAAAAAATACATATATATATATTTTGTAACTGACAGGCATATGAAGTGATTTGATTGAAGATGATAATCAGGATGAATGTTGCTCTTCATGTCATCTATTCTTAATCCTGCACCACTCAAATGCTTTTGACATGCTTGCAGGATTGTGACTAAACAACTGTTACAAATTTACAATGTGTGCTGAACTGAAGCATTTGAATAATTTAAACAGTACCTTAAAATTTCTTACAAATCATTCCCCTAAATTTCAGTCTTTCAGAAGTAGATTTTGTTTGTATCACAGTTGAAACCCTATTCTTTGGCCTCAATCCTTTTAAGAATTAGGGCAGTGGATTAAACACCAGTGGATTAACATCAGAAAACAGAGCCGGAGATGTAAGACCAAATCATACATCAAATCTTTTTTGTTTGGGTTGCTTTAATGTATGTTCAGACACATTTTCTAGTCAAGTTTCATCCTGCTTTGCCGAGTGCCATGTTATTTATGATCACTTCAGTTTGTATGAATTTTATTTCAAAATAAATGTACACAATCTGCATCAGGGGTGTTTAGGTATTTGCTGGATTTTGAAACAAAGTTTGACAACAATCTGAGTCACTTCCTAACCCTTTCTCCCTCCAAACCAACTCTCTCTTTCTCTCTCTCTCTCTGCCATATCTTGATCCTACCTACAGATTATGTGGTTTCATCTCTGAGCATGTAAGTTCCTTGATATAAAGCTGAGTTATTCATGGCTTGAAAATCAAAAGAAAAATCTTGAAAGGATTAGTTCAGGGGTCAAGTAAGTCTGTCTATCTTATATAAAAGAGGACTCAAACGAAACAAAATGTTAAAGAAAGCATTCAAAAAATCTTATTCCGTTAAGGAGATATCTAAGTTTAAAGTTTGGTATCATTTGCATAGAAACAACTGAAATCAGACTAGTTGTGATGTCATAGCCTCAGATTCCTTAAAGTCTTCATGTCTTTTATTATATTTTGTCCTGCGATGGGATATGTCAAAAAAGTAGTGAAACTGAATCTAGGAAGGGTATTTGCAATATACCACCTGAAGAAAGTTTGAGAAAAATCATTTAAATATTGAACAAATTAAATAAACCTTCTTTAAAACACATTAACAATTGTTAAGAATGTGAGCATGAAGATGTCAACTTTCCATAGTAGACTTACTAGACCAGTCACTTCTACACAGATAAGACTGAGCTTTAAACTTGAATATCTCCTTAACGGGATAAGATTTTTAAATGCTTTCTTCACCATTTTGTTTCTTTTGAAGTTCTCTTTCATATAAGTTAGACATGCATAAACTAATCCCTTAATTGTAAGAATCATTGTTAAAGTCACAAGACTTTTTTGCTTTAAATAAATTTACATAAAGAGCATTTTATACTTTGTGTTTTATAAATTTTTAAGTGTGTAATTTATGGAAATAATGGTTTTCTAAATCAAGATTTAACTGCCCATCTTGAATATTTGTCCTAAAAAGATATTCAATTATATATTGATCACACCTCTCAGGAACCTGAATGTTGGTATAATTTTCAGTTTCTTCCTGAAAAGTTGGTATCTCCGGCAATGCTCTGTTGAACCACATTTCACCTATCCTTATCCCGCACTCTGACTTCCGCTTAACCATTTCCAGCTACCTTAGGAAGACCTGGCAAGACTTCTAAAATCTTGAGACCAGTAACAAACTTCCCAATATTGTTGTTGTTGTCACCCGCATCCGCCTTGGTCACTCCCTTCTCACCCACTCCTTCCTACTTTCCAGCTCTCCTACACTTCTCTGCCCTACTTGCAACACTGATCTCTCGATCAAGCATATCCTCTTAACCTGTCCCTTATTCCAGAACTCCAGATCTCTCATCTCCTCCTCCACTTCCATTTCTGATCTCTTCAAGAACAATACCTCCTCAGACATCATCACCTTCCTCTGCAATAGTATTCCATCTGATCTAACCCTTACCCTCGCTTCCTTCCTTTTCTATCCTACCATTCTATTCCTCCTTTCCTTTCTCTGTTCGCTTCTTTATTATTCATACTGTCCTAACTCTTGCACCTTAGTTTTCTAACACCCTCTTGGCACATTTGACTCTGACTGTCCTGGTGCCGTTAAAGATCAACAAACAAGCAAACTTCCAGAAAAGTACCCTCGCATAGATATTGTGTGTAAAGAACTGCTTGTACTTTTATATTTAAAGTTTGATGCGCGGTTATGTATATCATTTTGATGGTAGTTGCATACATGCAAGAGTTTGTATGATCTGCATACTTCAAACGTCATACACGTATCTATTGTAGTATATTTAGGTAAGGTACAGTTACCCTCTATAACTAAGATACTTATTAAGAATTTACTGATAAAAGTCTTCTGTTCAATCATTCAAATATGCTTAAACCTATAACTTAAAACAAATACAAGCTCGACTGTTTCAAAGATATGAATTATTCACCAAAATGATTCAATATGTTGGCGGAGAAATGGAAAAATCACTCATCTTGTAAAAGAAAAAAAATCATGTTCACTTTGATATTCTATGTATAAGCAGATATGTAACAGAGAAATGCATGTCTATGAAGTAGCAAAAACTGTTTTCTCATTAGATATGGACAAGACTTCAAGTCCTTTTTTTAATAATCTGAAACAAGCAACCTTAAAAGTAGTCAGATAACATTATGACCAAGTGGTGCCTACTGAGTGAGGTGTTTATCTCACTACCTTTAAAGAAGCATATCAAATATTCACTCTGCAAGTTTTTTTTCCTCTTCAGGAAATGTCAAGAGCTATCTATTAAATGGTTTGTGACTTAGCCATGCATAGTTTCAAGAATTACAAAACCGGACTAGACAAGTAAACAAGGTCATCTATACAACGCCCAGCCTAATTAGTATTTTAGTGCACTCCATGCTCAGGGTATAATCATGCTGAAGAAAGTCGTTTTCATTTGAGCTTTTAGCCTTCTGAATGAAACCTCATAAAACAAATCAAATGCAGTGAATTGTGTGCATTTGCATTCATATTGAGGGAGTGATATATGTTCTATCAAATTGAGTTGATAATTATCATATTTATTTTTGAAAATAGAATAAGGAATGAAATTTTCTGGGGCAAAATTTTAGCTTAAGTATTGAAAGAATATGCAGTTTTAATCTGCATGCTCCGTTAAGTGTACATGATGCTTTCAAAAGGATTGAGATCTTATCATGTTAACTCTGTTCGCTTGTGATGTGCATTCTGAAAGTTTCTTCTTGTAGGAGTTTGATATTTAAATTTGGATGTATTGCTTATGCGTTAGATATGAATTTAATGGAATTTAAATGAGCTCAGTCTTTTAATTCAGAGGATACAAGTTGAGGAAATTACTTATTTCTTACTTCACTCTTCCAGTTATAAGCCAGATCCAAAGTGAAATTCTTTTATTGTTTGCAAGAATATTTTGTCGCTATACTTTTTGTGTATTGCATTGCAGTGTTGTGAACTGAAAGAATCTACTTCAGCTACATGTGGAATGATGTGCTGTACATATTATCCAAGTTGTGGTTTTTCAGTGAAAATGGAACTTTTATATATATATGTATTTTTTCATTTCTAAAAAAAGATTTAATACGACTACCTCATCATGTTGTAACTCACAGCTAAGATTAAGGACCCATATTCATTACTTGGCAGAATAAATTTTAATAGTCCAGCACATTGTGTATGCCATTAATGGAAATCATCAAAAATCTTCATGGTAGCAATTTTTCTTCTACAAACTTTAAATAATAAAGAAAATTAGAATGAAAAATGATGGAAGATTCATAGATTCAAAAGGGACTAGTGACACTTAAAAATTCTTATTGAATTTTCAAGTTATGGCTGTTCAAAATCTAGTAAGTTGGAATGTACTTTTGGGATCTTGGGAGAGATGGAGGGAGGGGCAAGGATCTAATAAATCTATATTTAATTTGATAATGATGATTATATTTCAAGCTTTATACAATTTTGGACCACCAAAAGTGTAAAAGTTAGGATAGAGTGTGATTTGGAAGAAAAAACACATTTATGATCATCATTCAGAACAATCAGAAAATTTAATCTCGTTTGTCAGAAAATCAAGTTTTCCAACACAGGCATAAAGTTTTCAACATATTCCTTACCGAGCCTTGTGTGTTGGAGGAATTCAGTTTAAAGAAGTGTTTCTTGACAAAACAGATGTGTGGATGTTTCACAGAGTGCAACTAGCCCATCCTTAACTATTTATTACAAATTTTAGAGTTTGGTGAAATGATCCAATTGTGATGAGATTTAAAGTCTTTCACAATATTGCAAATAATTTTTGGTGATTTGTTGCCCACAAATACATATACTACAGAACGAAATGTATAAATTGAAAGGTATATAGCTTGAGGTATTTCTTAAAACTGATTATGCTAAATTAATTCTGCGGTAACTGCACATGTCTGTATAGATATATTTGTTTAAGCCAACAAACCCCCCCTCTTTCTGCTAAGGTATAGAAAGCTTAGCCTTTCCTATACTTTTAGAGCCCTCACCAACACCCAAAATCCTGTATACAACCTCATTACGTACCCCAATTTCTCCACATTCTTTGATAGAACTAAAACCCTAAAAGTATCTTTTCTTCTGGATACCCAGCAATGTTGGCATCCCCGACAATAACAGAGCTGATTCAGCCGCTAAGCTTGCCCTCAACCTCCCCCCTACCCCCTTTCCCAAAACCCTTTCTGACATCAAACCGATTATCGCTTCCCTTGTTCCTGAACACTGGCAAACCTCATGGGACTCCCAAATTGACAACAAACTCCACGACATCCAGCCCACCATTCTGACAAAACCCACCATCCACAATCTCTCCCGTATCCACAACGTCCACATTACCTGCCTTAAAATAGGTCACACTGACCTCACTTATTCCCACCTCCTTACTGGCTACCCCACCCCTCTGCAACAATTGCCATCGCCCCCTCCAATCCACCACATCCTCCTTGCCTGCCCCTGTACAACTTTCCCTCACCCCTCACAAATCCATAGCCGAGCTCTTCCAGAAAAACCCTCCGATAAAATTATCTCCTTTCTTCACATGCCTCCCTCTACAACCATATTTAGTCCTCCTCTCCCACCCCCTGTACCTACTTTTTCCTTTTGTAGCACCCCTGCACTTCCTCTCTTGATCCCAGCTTCCTGGCTTTTAGTCCCTGTACTTCTCTCAGACTCCTCCTATATTCTTTTATTCCAACCTTTGATATGATCTAACCTCTCAGGCACAATTTGACGCTTGCTGTCGTGGTACCATTGAGCCTTCATCAAACAAACAATTATTCAATCGATCCATTTAGGTGTATATAATTTTTTGAAAATATGAAAACACCAGTAACAGTAAATGTTTCTAGAATGCTTAAACAAATATACAAAGAACATTTACAGCAATTTGTGCAGCTTAATTGAATTAACAATAGGTGGATGAACAATTCCGCAAGGCTTGCTTTTTATGAATTGATAACATTTAGAAGAAACATTTTCTAGAATGTTTTAAAATGTATTAAAAATCATGGAAATTGTTTAATTTCTATCAAGTTTGTCCATTTAATAGCTTCACTTTTTTACCATCTTTTGTTTGATGGAAAAAAGCTGATTCTGCAGTTCTGTCGATATATTTTTAAAACTTGTCCATTCTTTCAATCAACAAATAGCTTGTATAGCTTGTAAAGATACTCCAAGGGCCATGTACAGTCCAGGAGGAAGGCCTAAAATAAGGAACCAAAATTTTCTTAGAATAAAGATATTTTGTGAGACTGAAACTTTCTGTGATATTTCTCATGATCCTTTGCTATTCTCACATTGCAACCTTATAATGTGTTACATGTTTTAGATTTGAATTTATCTGTAAACTAGTTTCCTTTAAAGGAATATTCCCAGGTCTTTTCATAACCTTTCATAACAAATAGAAAAATATAATAAACAATTTGGTACAAAAATCTTGTTGATAGGTTATTCCTACCAGGAGATATTCAAATTTTAAGGCTCACAAGAAATGCCAATAAACGAAAAGGCTTAGTATGACATCACAGCAACACATTCTCCCACAAAGTTTATGTATTTTATTAAAATCTACCATCCTTTTTTATAAGTAAAAACTGCTAGAAAAATGAATTGATAAAAGTTAGGTATTTTATATACATTGCCAAATATATTCTATTTCAATAACTTTTGGAAAATTGTTTCTAATCATACAGAAATATCCAATTAACATTCAAAGAAATACATAAACATTTGCAATGGAATTGCCTTTATGACATCATCAAACACGAATTTATCATACTGTACAAAAACTTTAAAATGCACTTGGGAAATCTTTAATGATCCATACCTCCTGAACGGAATATGATATCAACCTGATTTTTGACCAAATTGGCTCTAAAATTATGTTCTTTCAAATACAATTTTACAAAAAAATCCATGGGAATATTCCTTTAAACACAGTGATATACCTTTAATAATCTTATTGTTACAATTGTCGCCAAAATTGGTTCTCAACACTTTTGGCTACTTTGGAGATATATTTTACATCCACTCCCTTTTCTTATAAATTTGCAATGTCATTTTTAAAATATTACAAAATAAGGATAAAACACAAAGCTTTCATTTTTGGTGATTGTGCGAAGCATAATGCGTACCTATGGAATGTCGATTTTGGCTGTCCTGCCATCCACAGTTTTTCCTTCCTCAGAAATGTTAAAGTTTTTGAGAATTCCTCAGAAAATGTTAAAGTTTCTTCAGAGTTACTCAGAAAAAAATAAAATTTCTTCAGATATCCTTATGGAAGATTAGAATTTCCTCACAAAATGTTAAAGTTTTTCAAAATTACTTAAGACAGATTGAAGACTAGTTTCCTTAAAACGTATGCAAAACATTTGACATTTCCTTAGAAGATAACTGTAAAATGATATGATTTTCCAATATTCTTCAGAGATCCCAAGCGTCTCTCTCGTAGCACTGGAGATTTAAAATCCTTAAACTTCAGTTTGTATCAGGCATGATTATTAAACTCTGCCTTTATTATTGTGTTCATTTGCATAAAGTTGCTACAGTATATGAAGTGACCAGACTTTTTGATTTAGTATGTTCAGTCAGGAGTGTGACAGGATGTGATTGCATATGGACATAGGGAGGTATGCCATGTGGGACATGGATGGAGGCCATGCGTGACATATGATACAATATACACCATGTGGTATACACCAAGGGCTATATCAGGCATAATTATTTGACTCCGCCAATTTTTCTTATTCAACAAGACATTTTTATATAAGTAGTTATATGAACTGACACTTTCATACATAGTATGCTCAATCAGGGACAGTGATAACTAGGATGAGACTTCTTATGGAGCCTGTGGGATGTCATGTGGGACATGGGGTGGAATGTCATGTGGGACATGGGGTGGGATGCCATGTGGGACATGGGGTGGGATGCCATGTGGGACATGGGGTGGGATGCCATGAGTAACACAGAGTGTGACATAGGTTGGGATGCCATGTGTAACATAGGGTAGAAGACTTTGTGGGACATAGGGTAGGAAGCCATGGGGACATGGGATGTGATGCCATGTGGTTCATAGGATGGGATGCCATGTGGGACATATTGTGGAATGCCACATGGGGGCAAGGGATGGGATATCATGTGGACATAGGGTGGGATGCCATGTGGGAGATATGATGGGATGCCATATGGGACAAGGGATGGTATGGGATGTCATGTGGGACATGGGTGGGATGCTATGTAGAACATGGGATGCCATGTGGGACTTAGTGTGAGATGCTATTTTTTATAATTGGCTGGGTCATATGATATGGGTGTCAATGGACATGCAAACCATGACAGTATTTACCATTCTAGTTAAAATTGAAATATTCCATTAAGAATTTTTGGCCCTTAGACCCCTCAACCCAACACCCCCCCCCCCCTCCCAGATTTTTGTCAAAATCAGGGGTAATGCACACCATTCAACCCAAGAGACTCGTCACAGTTCATTGACTAGCATCCAGCTATCGTTACACCATACACAGCACGGGTATTCTATACCTTCTTAACTGACAGCATCTTCATAGTCTATTCACAGTTCACTTGTTAGCAACCAGCTACTGTAACACTGTACACAATTTGGGCTCAAGCTACATAACTGCTGTTTAGTGATGCGAATCAGATTATTTCTTGGCGGAGCCTAAATATAAATATACATTATATGCTTGGGAGGACTTTGTGTAAAATCCATGAATGATTGATGGACCATTCCTCGTAAGGATGGCTATTTCCTCATGCTAAAAGTAAGTCTTTGAGGTTGCAAATTTTATTTACCCATCATGCAGGAATGTTTCGTATGACATAGTCTATCATTAAATCTTTCTGTACATTTGTATTGGCAAACTTTCAACAAAATGGCTGCATGACTTCTGTATTTAATGGCACCTGAATGTAATTTAAGAATTCAAAAGACATGCGGTTTCTTCTACCTGTAACACCATACAAGTATTTAAACCAAGCCATCAACGACGCTGGCTGCACCTCCAAGGGCCCAGATAACATCCCCTATCAGTTTCTGAAACACCTCCCCATCAAGGCCACCACTACCCTACTCACCATCTTCAACCACATTTGGTCCTCACACTCCTTTCCCCCTATCTGGAGGACAGCTATTGTCATCCCGTCCTTAAACCGGGAAAGGATAGCACCGACCCCACCAGCTACCGACCCATCGCCCTTACTTGCTGTCTCTGTAAAATTATGGAAAAGATCATTAATCAGAGACTTAACTGGTTCCTCGAGACCAACAGAATCCTCTCTCTCACCAAAGCGGCTTCCAAAACGTCGCAATACCCTAGACCAGTTAATTCGCTTTCACACCGCTATCCGGGAATCCTTTGCAAAAAGGAACACCTCATTGCCATATTTTTTGACCTCGAGAAAGCTTTCGACACTACTTGGAAATACGGCATTACCGGAAACTTCACACCATTGGCCTCAGAGGCCACCTCCCCATCTTTATTCAAAACTTCACTCACCCAGGCAGTTCCAAGTTCGTATTGGCCACACCCTCTCCAAGCCGTACCCCCAAGAAGAGGGCGTCCCCAAGGCAGCATTCTCTCCCCACTCTCTTCAACCTGAGCATTAATGACATCGGGAATGACCTTGGCCCCAGCATCAAACGTACCCTCGTGGATGACTTCACCATCTTCTACTCCTCCCTAGCTTTCCTATTGTTGAAAATAGGCTCCAAACCAGCCTCAATCAGCTGCAAGTCTGGAGCAACAATAACGGTTTTAAATTCTCCAAAGACAAGACAGTCTGCATGCACTTTTGTCATTTCAACAACCTCCACCCCAACCCGAACTTTGTGCTCAATGGGAATCGCATCCTTAAAGTTGAAAACACAAAGCTCCTTGGTCTAACTCTAGACCCCAAGCTCACCTACAAGCCACACATCACCAACCTGAAACTAAAATGCAATAGCTCCTCAACATCCTCCGACTGCTCTCCAACACTACTTGGGGAGCGAACCGCATATGCTCTCCTCAAAATTTTCAGGCTCACCATTCGTGCCAAGCTTGACTATGGCAATATTGTTTACTGTGTCGCTCACAACTCATACCTCAACCACATTAACACCATCCAAAATGAAGCCCTCAGGCTTTGTCTAGGAGCCTACAGGACCTCCCCAATCACTAGCCTTCATGTTGAAGCCAACGAACCCCCTTTTCTACTTAGATGTAAAAAGCTTAGCCTCTCCTATGCTTTTAGAGTCCTCACCAACACCCAGAACCCTGTTTACAACCTCATTAGGTACCCCAATTTCTCCTCCCTCTTTGATAGGACTAAAACCCTATCGCCTCCCTTCAGCTTACGCATTAAATCAGACCTCTTTCAACTTGGCATCAACCCCGCCACTCTCGGCACTTATTCCTGGCCCACTTTTCCGCCTTGGGCCACCCCCCTTCCTTCTGTCCACCTAGACCTCTCCACTTATAACAAAACTTAAACTCACCCTAATCTCTTCATCAATCTCCACAACCAAATCAAAGACCAACTCTCAAATTACACCTCCATCTATACTGATGGCTCCAAGGAAGGCAACAAGACAGCTGCTGCTGCCATCATCCAAGACATCACCCTCAGTAGCAGACTTCCTGACCACTCATCCATCTTTTCAGCCGAGGCTAAGGCCATTCTCCTCGCCCTCAACTTTATTGAGTACTCTCCTCTTAGTCACTTTGCCATTTTCTCTGACTCAAAGGCTGTTCTTTCTTCATTATTCAATCTTAAATGGGATAACCTCACCTGCCACCTCCTCCTCCGAAACTCTTTTCTCCCACCCTCTGCAGGAAAAGTGTTCTTTTCTTCTGGATACCCAGCCATGTTGGCATCCCTGGCAATGACAGGGCTGATACAGCCGCTAAGCTTGCCCTTAACCTCCTCCCTTCCCTTTTCCCAAAACCCTCTCTGACATCAAACCGCTTATCGCTTCTCTTATTCGTGACCGCTGGCAAACCTTATGGAACTTCCAAATTGATAACAAACTCCATGTTATCCAGCCCACAATCGATCAAATCCACCATCAACAACCTTTCTCGTATCGACAACGTTCATATTACCCGTCTTAGAATTGGTCATACCCACCTCACTCACTCCCACCTCCTTATTGGTTCCCCCCCAACCCCTCTGTAACAATTGCCACTGCATCCTCACAATCCAACACGTTCTCCTTGCTTGCCCCCTGTACAACCTTCCCAGAGCTTCCCTCGCTCCCCACAACTCAATTGCTGAGTTCTTCCAAAAAAATCCTCCAGATAAAATAGTCTCCTTCCTTCAGCATGCATCCCTCTACAACCATATCTAATTCTCCTCTTCCACCCCCTCTCTACTTTGTTTTACCCATGCACCTCCTCTCTCGATCACAGCTTTCTGGCTTTTGTTCTTGAATTTCTCTCATTCTTCCCCTGGTCTCTTTCCTTACTACCTCTTAAATGATCTGACCTCTCAGGCACAATTTGACCTTCGTTGTCGTGGTGCCGTTAAGACCTCATCAAACAAACAAACAAACAAACTAGTGACATCTAGAGGTAACTTGAAATTTATTGCTTTAAGCCTTTTTTACTATTGATCATTAATCAAAATCGGTTGAAAACCGACCATTTTTACAGCATTTAAAGTTTTTGTGACTTATTAGGCAACAATTTGTGACATTGTCAGATAAACACGTCTTCCATTGGAATCCTTTGTTTTTCAATCCTTTGTAATAAAAAATATTTTAAAGGTCAACATCTGATTCCACCCAAGTATTTTGAAATGTTATTATAGCTCTGTGGCAACAGGTAATCTGCAATGAAGAAATGAAATTGATAACTTAACTTAAAGAACACATTCGAAAGAATGATATTGAGCTGTGTTCATCTGATGACATCACAAAGTTTGCCTGAATTCTAAAATTTTGAAATTTAGCCTACCTCAAAAACTACACAAGTTTTTCAAAGAATTAAAGGGCATTTTACTCAGAATTTAATGTTGTATCTAAAAACTGCTGCATGTCACTAGACCTTCAAATATACATCACCTTGTAAAACATCACTTAATCTAGCATCTACAATGATATTATTACCAACTGTACTGTCAATGTGTTTCACTCTTGACTGAATGCTGCTGACTATTACTGCACACTTAATGAACTCTTAGTTTCTCTCATAGAGAAAACCAGAGGAAACAGAAGGAAAGTGCATCTTGACCTTTAACAATTGTTTTTTTTTTTTTATAGATAGAAGAAATTAAGATAATGAATTCAGACTTTTAGCTTTAAGCATTTTCATGCTGCCTTGATAATGGAAAATTGTTAAAATACATTCATTTATGTTGGCTGTGCAATCTTGGATAAACTTCACAGCATTTGATTGGTAATGGCCTGTGAAATCAAGCTGTGTTTAGCTCAACATTCCTTTAAGGGATTTGAGCTTATGCAATGACTAACTTTAAGAGCCAGGTTCTCGCTCAGATACATTCAAATTTTGCAGCGTTTATCATATGCTATGTGTCTTTTGATATTTTGCTGTGTTGCTATGTTTGGCGTAAATAGATCGACATGTTGATGCAATAACAATTCATACTGTTGCATAGTTTTAACATATTCTGCATTCTAAAATTCACGTAAACTTTTCAAATTCTTGGATTTCACTCGACGCAATCTAAAGGAATTTAGCCATAATAACATTGGCTCGGGAAATACCACCAATCATATCTGATTGAAAGAAAATTATGTTTTCATTGGCAGGAGTGTTAAAATACCATCTTGCACATAAGCTAATCGAGCTGATATCCCATTTGGGATTTTTCCCAATGAGTAGTCCAAATGGTGTATAATTTTTGTATTTGATAGCTGATTTGGGCTATCAAATGGGTTTAAAAACCTATTAAAAGCCAAGAATGGCTAACTAGCTTAAATAGGCTATTTCAATCATATAACACGATTGAATCTCTGGCTGGAAAATCACCAAAGGGTTAATAAATCACTTTTAAAAAATAGATAAAAACACCTTGCATGAGTCCCTGTAGATAGCATTTGACACATGGCCTGGCTTACAGAAATCTTATTAGGGACCTGCTATTCAGCAGGTCCCTGATCTTATACACAGTAACTTGTTTGTTTGCAAGGCTACAGACTGTATTACTTTAAATTATGCATACATTCAGTGTCTTTTAAAGAAATTATTTGTGGGGTGAGAATGGGGGTGCCAATACACAAAACAGATGTTTTCGGAAAAAAATACTTTTATTTCCCACCCCAGGTAACTTTGTTTTTTTCAAAAATCTAGATACAGATTTTTCTTTGATTTTCAGAACATTTTCGTGAAACTTTTCGTACTTTTCTTTAAATTTGGAAAAATTTTGCTCATTTTCAGAAACAGTTGCTTATTTTCAGGAACTTTTGGCCATTTTGGGGGTAGTTTCCTTCAAGTCTGGACAATTGTCTTCTATTTTCAGAACATTTTCTTGAAAATTTATTTTATTTTCAGGTATCATTTTATAATTTCCAGAAAAATATTTAATTATTGGAAAATTTGTTGATTTTTAGGAATTTTTGCTCATTTTTAGAACGTTTTGCTTATTTTATCAAAAGTTTCCTCACTTTCAGAAATTTTTGGCCAATTCTGGGGTCTTTTCTTTAAGTTCCGAACAAAATCTTTCGATTATAGAAACATTTTCTTCCTTTTTTGGGAAAATCACTGTTATCTTAAAGGATTGAAGGGGTCAAGTAGATTCATCTTATCAGCTTATATTAAAGAGGACTTCAAAAGAAAGATTAAAGATTGTTTTATTTATATTTTGTTATAATGATTGCTACTTGGAAGTGTATTTGTGGGATGCTATTAGGCCTAGATGCTATTATTGATTAATTGTGATTCATTTATGGCAAAAATTAATTATTTGCTCAGAATGGCTAATACATTATCAATAGTTAAAATCATGTCTTGTTGCAAAAAATTTCTTTATTTATCAGAAAATTTGTTCATTTTTGGGAATTTTTGCTCATTTTCAGAAAAAAGGTTTGTTTTTGGCCAATTTTTCTTATCTTTAATTTCCTGATTTTATATTTTTTGCTGGGTAATGATTTCTATTTCAGTTTAAAATTTGCATCATACAGATGTTAAGGCTTATTTTTTATTTAAAAATCAGTTTTAATATATTTAAACGATAAAAGCTTCCATATCCATCCATCCATCCATATTTGTAGGGCAAGGATACAGAGTCCTGAATGCCGCCCCATATGCATTAGGGCATCCACAGTCCTGCGGGTTTTGTCCTCTACAGCGATGTCGGAACCATGGCGGCAAGGGAAGGATAGGGGGGGGTGGGGGGTGAGGCACTGCCCATGGCCCTAGTGTAAGGGGCAGAATATGCCCTTTTGAAATTGTGTGGACAGGGGCAGGAGTTGCACTTTTGAAAGTTGAGGGCTGACCGGTCTGGAACCAGAAGGTGCCCTTTTGAAACTTGAAGTTATTCTAGGTTATTCTTCAAGCTTGAAAACAAACAGATATCCACTTATTCACAAATACTAGAAAAACATAGAGGTTGTCAGGGGCACCAACACCGAGAGCTGTGATGGGATGGGGTATGCCCCAACAAATTTTACAGACCTCTGTGGCAGTGCGGTAAAACCTCAGCTTTCCAATCTAACATTCTGGGTTCTATTCCTGTTGGGTCTCCAACCAGTGCTCCACGACTGGTTAATAAAACAGCGTCTTGATGTAAATACTCCATTGCAGTTCTGTTGGGACGTTATAAACCTTGGTAAACCTAAACCTAGGCAGCAATTTTGAAAAGAAGCCTTTTACTTGTTCGCCGGATGGGTAATTGTCAACATTGGTCCTAACTCTCCAATCTTTTAACCTATAGGCGGAATTTGCCAACTAAAAGTGTGAGAAAGTCAAAAGTGACAGCAAAAACTGTCATCTGACAAGAGTGCCCCTTTTTTAAATGAAAAGTGCTCCTCAATTACTGTCAAAGGCACACATTAAGTTCTGCTCTCTCCATTTCCCAGAGTTTCTTCTGACACTCTGGTGCTTTGGTATGTCCCATAACAAAGATATTACAGTGTCATTGTTAGAGGTTAGTCCCAAGTCGATTTTGCCCAGGGCCTGTAAGGTTTACCTGTCCTTCTGGGCATTCCAAAACCTTTTGTTGCATCACTGCTAATCAAATTTGTATTCCTTTCCTAACAACCCAAACCCATCCAATGCACGAACAAAAACAGTCTTATCCCCAGCCCCAAAACATAATTGTATTGAGCTACTACATCATGTATGTTCTAGCATCACAGCGATATTAAAGCTCCCACTTGCATTTCCCACCAAAATAAAGATCAAACATGTATTTCTTTCCTAACAACCCCAGTCTACTCGAATTAACAATTCACCAACAAAAAAGACTTATCTACCCTCAAAATATGTTGAGCTACTACACCATTGATGTTCTAGTTAGTCCCTGTAATTAGAATGGTTTAGTCCTGTATGTGAGACCTTGAGTAAAGTTTCATGCCAAAAATCATTTCTTCACTAATACCAGAATTGTACAAAGATGAGGCTAGATTGTCTTTCTTAACTTTGTAATCAAAGTATGGAAAAATATAGTCTGACCATAGTGTTGTATGTGTGGGATTAATTGAAGGAAGTTGCATATATTGATCCTCATGAGAAGTATATAAGGTCAATGGACAGGACAATTACAAATTGATTAAAAACATTGAAATAGCAACATTTCCCCACCAATACACTGTTTGTTAGAAATACATATAGCTTTCTTTCAGCAAACCCTCAGTTAGGAGTGCATTGCTCTCAAAGGCCCTTGCTGTCATGGTGCCGTTAAGCCTTCATCAAACAAACTTAAAAAAACATCTGTCCAGTGGAGGCGGGAGGGGGTCATTTTCCCCAAGATAAAATTTTCTGAAGTGACATTTTGTCTGATTTATAGGTTCCCCCCCCCAGTCTCATGAAAAAAATGCCCTCTCTTGCCCCCTTCCCCCTCCTTTGATCAAAGTCCTGGTGCCACTACTGCATCGTCCGTGATTAAAATGTGATGATGTACATTTTTCCCAATTACATTATATGCTGATTGGCCTATCATTGTAAGTGCACCTTGTACCATTGTGTTTCAACCAATCAAAACACACAAATTGAAATCTATGAACCGCCACTTTTGGAGATGATAACTGTATTATGCCTATAAGAATGTTTCAGCTGACTTTATGAGGTCACATGAATTTGTTTACATTGCCATTTTGTAGGGAAGACTGCCGTCTGCTGTACACCTACATATGTTTGCATGTTTTTATATAAGATTACTTTTGTAAGTAGTATGCCGGAATCTTGCTGTGCTGTTGTTTGCACTAATAGACATGTTTAGAATCCACTGATTAAGATTACTTTAAGTACTTGGAGGGTAATTGTTTCTTTAAATTAACATTTTATATTAAAAATTATTTCATCTGGCTAGTTCATTTTAACCAGCGTGTGTTTATATGCCCAGCACGTGTTTTATATGCCCAGCACGTGTTTATATGCCCAGCGCGTGTTTTCACCACCAGCTCATACTAGCATGTGTTTTAGATCGAGTCTGTTTGTTTTACATGTGATGTGACTGAGCTGTGTGAAGATCAAACGCGTGAAATACTCAATTCGCAAAGCTCTGCCCTGCAAAATGGCTCCCAGTTGAGTTAAGAGTCATATGATGAAATCCCTCTATATGTCAAATTTTGATGTGACCTTATGATAAATAGGGAGTTTGTGATAAAACAATTACACATAAAATGTTGCTCAAGAAATAAACAATTATCTTATCTTTCGATGCTACTTTGTGTACTTTTCATACCAACACAGCATTGCATTATAAAGAGTCTAACGTAAAAGTGTTAATTGGGTCATATCTACCATAGAGTATTACAAAGCTGTCAAGCCAAGTCACCCGGGAAATTGTTAAGTGACAGATCCTTTTAACATCAAACAATGCTCATGTTCTTGTGGCATCTGAACAGAAATTAGTGTATGAGAGATCAATTTAGATAGTTTGCTGTATCAAATCCTGTATGATCAGGGCATATGTACAAGCATGTTTGAACATGTAAAAGGGTTTAAAAGGAGGTATGCCCATGAATGATCTGATAAGGAAGTTCCTTGGTTTGATTTAAGTGATTAAAAATTCATTGTTTATAGACCAGTGATATTTTGTATAACACTCTTGGGGTTAGCAATACTTATCTTAAAGGAGCTCTTAACCAAAATAAGTTTTGACTGATTATTTCCATGTTTTTTTGTTGGTTTTTTTCTCTGTGGTTTCTTAAGAATGAAATGATATTTCCAATTTCAATTTTCTTGTTGGGTTTAAGACATCATTGTAATGTATGGAATGTAAATTAACTGTTCAAGTTTTAGTAAGAACCCAGTTTAAATATAATTTAAAAAATATATCTATAAATAGGGCAAAAGGTAAGAATATATGCATGATACATAAAAATGAGAAAACAGAAAAAATATATATCTAAAAATACATAAACATTTATAACATCCATATAAGATAAAACGTTGAGCAAATGTGTTAATTTAGAGTAAGTTTTGTAAAGGCATTCCCTGGATAAAACGAGCCGCTCTGTACACAAAAGAATTCTTGAATGCATATTTGTAAACTTGGGTGTGATTGCCTTTTTTCTTAGATTTTAATTGGCCTTTTGAAGAAGTGGCATCAGTATTATTCCGTACCAGGAAACAGATGTTTTCAAAGGGGCAAAAAGGAGGGTTCTACTGAGAATGCTCCTGTGAAATGGATAAAACTGAACAAATTTACACCAAGTTTAACACAAACTCCTTGGACCACCATCATGGGCCTACCATTGAACACTTGTTTCTCTGAATCATCTAAGGAAGGGAGAAGGCATTAAACTATCATACATGATTCTTCAAGCTTAACTTATTTACAAGATACTTCACACCCAGAGGCAACATTGGTTTTCAAGAAAAGATGCAATTTATAAGAATACTAACAAAGATTTTATGAGCAGTCCGGTTTGTACTTCCGATCCGAACCAAATTTCTAAATATTTTTGTTCAGAAAATTATTACAATGTAAGTCAAATATAATTCGCGAACCAAACTTCAAAATGTTTTGATCAGAAATGATAAGAATGTCATCACTTTTCTTCAAATTTCTTAAATATTTTGCAGTAAATTTTAAATGCGCAGTCAAAAGATTATTCATATACCATTATTTTATATCGTGAAGAAAATTTGAACCCTGTGCTATAATGAATAAGGATTGAATAAATGTGCCCTGCAGATTTGCAGTTGAAATGCCTGTCTGTCTATAGATTTTTAATTTACCATTCACCTAAATGTGCCCCTCAGATTTGTATTTCAAATGCCTGCCTGTCTATTGATCTTTAAATTATTTACTTAGAATTAGATGACCATGACACATGCGAGCAAAAGAAGATTGTGTTAAACGTTACTTGAACATACAAGTCTCATCCCCCAGCAAAAATAAACTATTTACGTAATAACTAATCAGGGAGTTCAAATGGAGGGGTAGGGAATCAGGGGCAGGAGATGGAAAAGATTCAATACTATTCAGAAGACATTCGAAATTTAACTAATCCTTTACATTGTACTAGGTTTTGAAGAGTTTATAATAATTTATGAATTCATAATTTCATCTTCAGACTACATGATTTGAAATCAGATATCTCCAAGCAAGTGCCATTTATTTGTGAGTGCAATTTGAGCAGAAACATCCGTCTTCCCAATAAACATGACCTTTGCTGTCGTCCATCATGTTGTTTTGACTCATTCAAGGAAATCGAAGCTGGGTTAATTAAAGCTTTCCAGCAGAGGAAGGAATTGTTAGCGTGTTTTCACTGGGATAAGGAAATAAACTTGTGTCACTTACAGTAGTGAAAGCCTTTCAGTGATCCTGAATCGTTGAATTACATTCACTTAAAAAAAACATTTTGAAAAGCTTGTTGTGTAGTAAAGGCATACCACTGTGTTTATATTAATGTACAGCTTTATCAGGCAGTGCAATAATGAATATAACTGCGGGATTAATAACAAGTATGGAAAACAAAGGAACTACAGTTTTCCCTAACTCATCCAGTGATGAAACTTTTTCAAGTGTTCTATTAATATGTTGTTTAGCAGGTATATTTCTCAATTCCTGTTTTGTGTATGTTTACAACATGACAACAGCCAAGAATTTCTTATTGAGATTCCTATGGAATTTGATACTGGTTGACACCATCTACCTCTGCAGTGTGGTATTTCTAATGATATTGATGGGTACTGACGTAAATGAGATAGTGTATTCCATTAACATCACAGTTTCATACACACATGAATTTTTGTCTGAACAACTGTTTGTTCTACTTTGTTTTCAGTCTGGAAAAGCGGTCCAGAAGACGGTTGTACAAAATTTGTCTCTGGCAGATCGAAAAATCAAAATGTGGGTTTTAGCGACCTGGTTTCTTTCAGGAGTCATGATTTCTTGGATGACGTTTTTATTACATTTAGTGAAACAACCATATAAACTTGTTTTAGTGTTTCACATCGGGCCTTACTGTTGCACTGTACTCTATGCATTAGTTTGTGTTCCTTTCATTCTATTTACAATGATTCATAGATTTGGACAAACCCAAAGCTGCAGCATGCCTTTGATGATGTCACAAAACCAAGACATCAAGAGTGTTATTTTCATGTTCATCTTTTTCCTTTCTCTCTTAGCACCAAGCAAAATATGCCTCCTTAAAATTGTTAGCGAAAATTTCTTTTGTGATGTTTTAGAGATGAATTACCAGAAACTTTTTCTTGTTTTCAATGCCTCATTTAAATTTGTAATTTTTGTTATTGGTAGTGTTTATTTCCAAAAAACTGTAAGAGATGCCTTTAGGTTCCAATGGCTAACAAATGTATTGTCAAGGTCCATTTACCCACAAACACAACAAGAGATAGACTTGGCAGAAACAACTTTTTGACCTTTAAACTATGACCAAATGTATGTCATGGTTTTTCTCAATTTTCATTTGAATATTCATTGGATGGAAACAATTGTAGATTACATTTTTAATTGGATTTTAAAGAAAATATGCTGCATAATATTCTTAATAGGAAGAGAACACAATCTTTTGCATTTGCATATTCATGAATTGAGGTCACATCTTCTTCATTTAAAGGCAAGACGTGGAGATAAAAAAACAATACAATCCAACGTTACTGATTGGTCAAAATACGTACATAATCACAAACATTGAAGCCAATCAATTACTACCGTGGAAGTGACGTTACTGGTATAATCAAGCAATTTGAATGCTCATGTGAATGCTCATGTGAAACTAGGGAGAACAATTCATTGAACTACTGTATGTCACTACAAAACTATCTTACAAAGAATTCTATGAAATACAGACCTCATGAAAAGTGAATAAGACATGCAAGGCAAAATGTGCATCTTATTTTATTGGGTGATATTACATCTTTAAGTTTATTGCTGTTCCTGATGTATATTGGTATGTATGAACTACTTCTGATAATGTTGGTGTGTTTCACTGAATTTTTGGTTCCGATGCTAATAGCATAATAGAACCTATGCAGTTATGCTGGCATGTGTATGTATGTATGTGTGGGTGTATGTATGTTTGTGTGTCTGACAGCAAGCTCGTAAGCACTATATCTCAAGAACGATACACAGGATGGATGCATATGTTGTATACAAATGGTCAGTAGGTGTGCTGTATTGTTTTTGATGGTGATGTTGTGCATATTAATGAGTAGGCAGAGCTTAAGGTAAAAATCTTGAAATGCTCATATTTTGACAACCGCATGTCTGTTTTGCTTCATATTTTGCATTATTATGATGTTAGCTAGTGTGCACATGTTCATGGTATAAAAACATTGAATTTGATTAATATGCAAAGTAGGCAGGATTTAAAAGATTTAATTGAAAAGAGCTTGTAAGCTCCATATCTAAATGATGGTACATTTGATTCATGTTGTATTTGGTATACAGAAAGCCCATGGTCTGCAGATGTGCCCTATTGCTCTTGATGGTGATGTCATTTATATTAATAATGAATAGGTGGGGCTTAATATAAAAATCTTGAAATGCTCATATTTTAGCATTCACATGTCTGTTTTGTTTCATGTTTTGTACAATTATGATGTTAGCTACTTTGTACATGTTCAATTAATAAAAACATTTAATTTTATTAATATGCATTGTGGGCGGAGTTTAATATGCTTTTGCTGAAAAGAGCTTGTAAACACAATATCTCAAGAATGATTCAGGTCATGTTAAATATTTCTTGATATGCAATGAAGTAACAGTTAATTCAAAATCAATCAGCATGGAAAAAAAACATTAAAACCACAAAACCAATTGGTTCTGGTTAGGTAAAGTGGTACTTTTGGAGTATCTTTACTTCATACCTTCAATTGAGGATTTTCCCATACATAGGAGTACTTTTGGTATCATTTAGTTCTGTCTTATTTTTAATGTGATGTATATTAAGATTTGTGGAGTAAATATTCAGCAATTCATGATCTTGATTAGCATTTCACAATTGTACAAAAAATGATTTATGTTAACGTTATATCCAAAAGTTTATTTTTGGCAATCAAGATTTTTTCTGCTGAGGCTATGTTAGTGGGTAGTTTTGAGTTGATAGTATTTTGTATTAATGGCCCAACAAGTACAAAATTGACAAATTGTGCGAAGAAAATTTGCAAAAAGTCATCCACTTGTGATGAAAACCCTTTTACATAATAAGTGGGAGAGAGTTTTTTAAATCATTGAACTACATGCAGCTCTCTGATAAGTCATCATCCATTTTTTGTTTTTAAAGGAGAGATAAAGTCCTGACATTATCCTTATTTTATGTGATGGAAGTAAAAATAACAAATCCTCTTATTAAGTTTCATACCTCCTAAAGCAATTTGTCAATTTTGTTGTATTTAAAACTTTATTGCTACTACTGTGGGAGCTGCCATTTTGATTTTAAAACATGCAGAAATGATGTCATCAGCCCAGTAGGATGTTGCAATGCCTTTTACTTCTTTATAATCTGTCTCAAGTATTCTAGTTGATGAAAAATTGTTTACCTTTTGTAAGGGTCAAGGACATTTTGTGTACACATGAAATGATAATAATAATATACAGTTCTTATAAGGCGCTAATTACACACGCTGAAATCTCATTGAGCTAAAAAAAATAATAAAATGAAACAGGGGAAAATAGGGAAACAGAAAATGAAAATAATTATTACATGCTATTTAAACTGTGTCACATCATATTAGAATAAAATCTTGAATAGAATTTGTAAAGAAATATATTATAAACCTTATAGCCCTGATTGGGAAATAATGTCATCATGCACAAAATTTCAACACAGAATTGAACAAAATGGCAGCCTTCCATGTGTTGACTTTGAACATTAATAACTTGAGATATTAATAAGATTTGGACTTGTTGTTTTTGGTAGTTGGATTAGAATTTCTCTGTCATATAAAATAATGACTGTATTAGACTGTAGGTGTCCTTAATGTAATGTTTAACATGGTACAAGAACATTCTAATATCTCTGACTTCTGTCTTTTGTACAGGAAAACAAATGATGGTGGCGCTGTAAATGATCCAGAATTGCGGAAATTTACAAACTCTCATGCAGTTATTTTAGGTCTGAATCAGGAAAGATCATGTAACTCTGAGGGGATGGATGCTATGAAGGACAACTGGGGACCAAAAATACACTGAGCGTTCTGGGAAACCTGAAAGCTTCAAGTTGACGGTGGTGAATCCAGCATTTGGTGAAGGATTGAAGGGAGTTCTTGTATTACAACAAACTGTACCATTTAGGATCAGTACTGTTCAGGTAATACTCAAAAACTAAAGCCAAATGACTTTTTGGTATAAAATATTTTGATACATTGATAGACAAAGTATAATTTTCCCTTGAAAAATGTGTAAATATAAGCAAACACCACCTCAAAAGTTCAAAACTCCAGCAAAAGCCAAACCCAGAAGTTAAAAAACATTAAATTTTGAATCAGTACCTATTACGTCATTGGTAGAAGTTGTTAGCCACAACGCGTGCGAGTGTTGCCTGCTCCAATGTACTTTCCACAGTGTAGATGCTACGAGCTCTGTTGTACATACAATTTTGGTTTGTTGGTAACCACTACATCTAGAGAGCTGATTTACCATGAATAGTATGAATAAAAGATGTGTTTAGTTCAAAATGTTAAAATAATTTAAAGATAATATATCAATTAACCATAAGCTTCCTTGAAAATATGTTAATTCATTTTAATTGTACTACACATACCCCCTGGCGATTCCTTTGAAATGTAAATATAAATAGAGTACAATTTTTGATACAAAAAATGAGATTAAATTTGCTTGTAACAGCCTAAAGATCACAAGAAAGAGTTTTGGTTCTGATGTGATAGCATCAGGAATCCTATGCGGTTATGATGGCGTGTGTGTATGTATGTATGTATGTTTGTATGTGTGTGATGCTGAGCTCATAAATAGTATCTCAAAACGGTATAGTTGATTCATATCATGTATGGTACACAGACAGCTGATAATCCATTGATGAGTCCAAATGTTTTTTATGTTAATGTCATGCATATTAATGAGTAGGCGGGACTGAATGCAAAAATCTTGAAGACAACCACATGTCTGTTTTGATTCATGTTTTGTATATTTATGATGTTAGCTGGTGTGTACATGTTCATGATGTAAAAACATTGAATTTCATTAATACGCATAGTGGGTGGGGCTTAATATGATTTTGCTGAAAGGAGCTCATAAACATGGTATTTGAAGAATGGTAAACTGGATTCTAGTAATATTTGGTACACAGATAGCCCGTGATCTGTAGTGGTGCCCTATTGTTTTGGGTGGTGATGTCTTACATATTAATGAGTAGGTGGGGCTTAATATAAAAATCGTAAAATGCTCTTATTTTGACAATCACATGTCTGCTTTGTTTCATATTTGTTATATTAATGATGTTATCTAGTGTGTATGTGTTCAATGTTTTAAAACGTTGACTTTCATTTATATGCTTAGTGGGCGGGGCTTGATATTTGTAAACACAATATCTTAAATGTTATGAATTGGATTCAGTGTGTGGTACACAAATTTCATCTCATTTCATTTATTTATTTGATTAAAAACAACATTCATAATTCATAATAACATTATAACAATAGGAAAATCATATAATAAAAATACAACAGTTTTGAAAGGAAGTGCTTTAACAAACCTTAACAGCAAGTAGAGCACTCCCTCTTAATATCCAAATACTAATACTAAATTTACTATAACTATATACATGCATGTCTCATAGTCTGCAGATAGCTCATGGTCTGCAGATAGCTCATGGTCTGCAGATAGCTCATGGTCTGCAGATAGCTCATGGTCTGCAGATAGCTCATGGTCTGCAGATAGCTCATGGTCTGCAGATAGCTCATGGTCTGCAGATAGCTCATGGTCTGCAGATAGCTCATGGTCTGCAGATAGCTCATGGTCTGCAGATAGCTCATGGTCTGCAGATAGCTCATGGTCTGCAGATAGCTCATGGTCTGCAGATAGCTCATGGTCTGCAGATAGCTCATGGTCTGCAGATAGCTCATGGTCTGCAGATAGCTCATGGTCTGCAGATAGCTCATGGTCTGCAGATAGCTCATGGTCTGCAGATAGCTCATGGTCTGCAGTCTCATGCAGATAGCTCATGGTCTGCAGATAGCTCATGGTCTGCAGATAGCTCATGGTCTGCAGATAGCTCATGGTCTGCAGATAGCTCATGGTCTGCAGATAGCTCATGGTCTGCAGATAGCTCATGGTCTGCAGATAGCTCATGGTCTGCAGATAGCTCATGGTCTGCAGATAGCTCATGGTCTGCAGATAGCTCATGGTCTGCAGATAGCTCATGGTCTGCAGATAGCTCATGGTCTGCAGATAGCTCATGGTCTGCAGATAGCTCATGGTCTGCAGATAGCTCATGGTCTGCAGATAGCTCATGGTCTGCAGATAGCTCATGGTCTGCAGATAGCTCATGGTCTGCAGATAGCTCATGGTCTGCAGATAGCTCATGGTCTGCAGATAGCTCATGGTCTGCAGATAGCTCATGGTCTGCAGATAGCTCATGGTCTGCAGATAGCTCATGGTCTGCAGATAGCTCATGGTCTGCAGATAGCTCATGGTCTGCAGATAGCTCATGGTCTGCAGATAGCTCATGGTCTGCAGATAGCTCATGGTCTGCAGATAGCTCATGGTCTGCAGATAGCTCATGGTCTGCAGATAGCTCATGGTCTGCAGATAGCTCATGGTCTGCAGATGTGCGCTAATGTTTTTGGTGGTGAATTCATGCATATTAATAAGTGCAAATTGATAACATTTTGTCACATTATAAGGAAGAAAACTTATGCTTTCTGTTCTGTATGAAATACACACACTGTAGCACATGGCTATTGGAATGAATATACTTCAATGACGCTTGCAGCCAGTAACAAGCAATTTTCAGTGGCAGTGTATTGGGTGTTTTTTTTTGTTTGAATATTTAGAGGTCTTTGGAGTGGAATTATGAGGTGAAAGTTATGTTTTGGTCTATCAATTATTTTCAGTAGCTAAATCACTTATGCTTGTGTCACGGCCACTTTAAAAAAAGTATAATGAAGTGTGCGTTGGTGGAACTTCTTTTTTGTACTACTTCTTCACCAAATCGGCAGGATGGTTTACAAAGTACCAAATCTGCTTAGTACTGATATGTGTCAGAAACTAACAGAAAGAAGTGATTTTGAAGTTTTATATAAAGTTACTTCTATTTTGACTTTAGAGTACTACTTCAACATCTTGTTCATATACCTTGTTTATAAATCCATCCAAGCCATTAGGCCCATAGTGCCGGTGCTTATCTCCAGTTTCCTTGGACGGGACACCAGTTTATCATGTGGTAAGTCCCCATCAGTGCTGGTACTCATTTTATAGCTGAGTGGGCTGAAGCAAGTGAAGTATCTTGCTTAATGACTCAATGCAGTGTTCGGTACAGAAATTGAAGCAGGTACTTTCCTATATACAAGCATGACATGTATGTATACCAAACCTAACTGACTGATAATCATTTCTTTTATTCTTTCATTACTACCAGATGGAATTTACAGGAAACCAGGTCAAATTGACCACAACTAATGTGAAGAAATTGTCAATAAAGCAGAAATCGTACTTGAATTTCGTTTGGAAAACTTTGAGAATAGAGGTGAGATGGTACATTTGTGTTATATAATTTTAACTTTTGATAAATATTGATAAATATTGATAATGTTTTGTTGTGTCCTTAGTCATAGGACTTCTAATGATGTAATGCAGTACATCCAATTTATATTTTGCCTATGGAACAGTCAGCTTTTTCAGAAAACTGAAACCATACCATCTGTTTTGTGGAAGGACTTTGCTGTGAAGTGTAGTCATTTTAGTCAGAATAGTCATTTTAGTCATAAATGGTTTCTGAAATTCAACCAAAACTGTGTTCCAAGTATTGTAATTGTGTTCTGAGCAATTTATTTATCAAGTCTGAATGTGATTCAATACAAAATCAGCAATCTCCATTTGTTAGTTTTTTTCTAAATTTTTTAGCCTCCACTGTGGTGCCATATTAATGCTGACAACACACAAAAGTTATTTATGTTTAATAAGGTGATTTCAGTGTTATGATAAAGGTAGTCCAGAAGAATTTGATTACCTAAAAAAGAAGTTTTAATTGAATGCAAATTATAAATTATGATAGAAAAGGTGAAATAGTAATAATATGTTGTAATAGAGGATTTAAATAGTGCCCTTTCTATACAAGTATATTCAAAAGCACTTTACAAACAAACATCAGAGCTTAGTATAGAGAGCTGCCCATATAGCACATCATCCATCCATTAGCTCAAAGCTGCAGCATGGGCTGCAGTAGTGTATTGGGAAATAAATGTGAACTGTGTTTTCATGCTTCTCTTCTCAAATAGTGTTCAGAGACAGTGCGTCCTACCATCGGGACCAATGGCCTAACATCCCCTCCAATGGACGGCTATTCAAACGTTGCCATTTCTCTCAACAGCTGAATGAGGGAGCCGGAGCTGCAAATTATGCACTTCCACTTTTATGTTCAGGCGTATCCGTCTGCATAGCTGTGAAAAAATGGGTTAGACCTGACCGAGGCTTGAACCCAGTACCTCCAGCATCTGAGTCTCATGCTCTAACAACTGAGCTACCTCCTCCCTTAAAATACTTAGAATTACAATCTGAAATATTAGAAAAAAACCACATTTAGCCTGCTTTTAAATAAACTTTTAGATATCACACATTTTCTTATTTTGGCAGGTGGTTCCAGTCACTAGATGCAAGACATGAAAGTCTTGTTTTCATGAATTTAACTTTCCCTCCCTCTGTTTATAACTTCCTGGAAGTTGGAGATCTTAATTCCCTACCATGAATGTAGCTTTCACTGGTCAGGAGGTTCTTAATGTATATTGCAGCCATATAATGTAATCTTATTTCTATATTGCAGCCTTGTCTTGTAATCTTATCCCTATATTGCAGCCATGTCATGTAATCTTATCCCTATATTGCAGCCATGTCATGTAATTTTATCCCTATATTTCAGTCATGTTATCTTATCCCTATATTGCAGCCATGTCATGTAATCTTATCCCTATATTGCAGCCATGTCATGTAATCTTATCCCTATATTGCAGCCATGTCATGTAATCTTTTTCTTATATTTCAGCCATGTCTTGTAATCTTATCCCTATATTGCAGCCATGTCATGTAATCTTATCCCTATATTGCAGCCATGTCATGTAATCTTATCCCTATATTTCAGTCATGTAATCTTATCCCTATATTGCAGCCATGTCATGTAATCTTATCCCTATATTGCAGCCATGTCATGTAATCTTATCCCTATATTGCAGCCATGTCATGTAATCTTATCCCTATATTGCAGCCATGTCATGTAATCTTATCCCTATATTGCAGCCATGTCATGTAATCTTATCCCTATATTGCAGCCATGTCATGTAATCTTATCCCTATATTTCAGTCATGTAATCTTATCCTATATTGCAGCCATGTCATGTAATCTTATCCCTATATTTCAGTCATGTAATCTTATCCCTATATTGCAGCCATGTCATGTAATCTTTTTCCTATATTTCAGCCATGTCTTGTAATCTTATCCCTATATTGCAGCCATGTCATGTAATCTTATCCTATATTGCAGCCATGTCATGTAATCCTATCCCTATATTTCAGTCATGTAATCTTATCCCTATATTGCAGCCATGTCATGTAATCTTATCCCTATATTGCAGCCATGTCATGTAATCTTATCCCTATATTGCAGCCATGTCATGTAATCTTATCCCTATATTGCAGCCATGTCATGTAATCTTATCACTATGTTGCAGCCATGTCATGTTATCTTATCACTATGTTGCAGCCATGATCCCTATATTGCAGCCATGTCATGTAATCTGATCCCTTTTCTTCAGATAGATGGAGAAACCTTTCAGATGATGGTGAGAAGTCATTGAAGAACACAAACCAGGTTCATCTGTGCAAATCTGATGGTTAGGCCCAGTTTGTGGTGATACATTTATGTCTCAAATAGCAAAATGACATTAGTTGTAAAGGATAGGTTTAGTGGTTAAGATATTTATTCTATATGAAAAAAATATATATATGATATTGGAAGTATGTTAAGATAAGCGGTAGATTTCAGTGATTTGTGCAAAGTATTTTCTTCTACAACAGTGTTACCAATTCTCGTACTTTCACTTCACATAAAATATTCAAAAAAATTCAAGCACAAAAACATTTGTGTCAATGATACATTTAGCCCTTTCCTGATTGAAGCAAATTGGGCAGATGTGCTAGTTAAGACACTGGACGATGCAGTGCAAACATCAAAGAAGATGTGAGTGAGCTGAAAAAATGCTGCTGCTGCACTTTGTCTGATAAAAACAGATTTTACCTGGCAAAAGCATTGTAAATCTGCACTTGTGGAAAGCTTTCCAAAAGCCACATTGATGTGCATTAGGGGTACATCACAGAAAAATGATATGTTTAATCATTTTCTTCTGACATTAATGGTAGGTGAAGGTTTAAGCAATATAGGTATTGTAACTAGAAAATAGCTCAACAATGTAATATGCTGCGTTGTTAACATAACAATTTGCTGTATTGTCAACAGCAATATTCTGCATTGCCATGACGCGGATAAAAAAAAATAGTGCACCAGCGTTCACACTAGAGTTCAATTTTTTGTTTTTTTTGAGGGGAGGGGGGGGGGGGATATCCCCCTTGTTTGATTTTGGGGGGATTAAAAAAAAAAGGGGGTAGGGATTTCTTTTCGGAATAAAAAATGAAAAAAGGGCCAAAAATAGCAACAACAAAAAAAAAAATTGGCCGAAAAGGCCAAATCAGTATTATTATTATTTTTTTACCATTTTTTTCTTTGCGAGAATTTCCGCCCTTTGGTAGTATAGGTCTTTAAGAATTTGATCATATGTGCAGGAATCCTGCAATCGCGAACCTTAATGTGAAGACTGGAATGTGGATTTTTATAATGTCAGTATTATCATAAAAAAACAGTAAAGCAAATCAAAGTGAAGTAAACTAGCACATTTTCTTTTAATGGTTTTAATACAAATATTGTACAGTTAAAAGTGACAGTAAGACAAGAGTCAGTGAACTGGAGCATGCACTAACAAAAGTGCATCATGTCTATAATTCAGGTCTGATGTACTAGGTTTTTTTGCTCTTACTTTAGTACTCAGAAGTTAAAAAATAGAAAAGAAGTGTGTTTTTAGAGGATACATGAAGATGGAATTATGAACAAATTAAACAATGCATTTTATTTTGTGATGTACAATTGCTATTTGAATGATTTTTTTATTAAAAAGTAAATCAAATAGATTTTCAAGATAATTAAAAAGTCCCAGTTGGTTATGGCAGACATGATTATCATTGCATTTTCAGGAGGACAAATAACAACCATGTTGCCTGCCTAGAGAAGCATTTTTGCTCCCTCGCAAATTTCTTAAATCAACAATGCGAAATAAAATGAAATTAGCCTCCAGCCCTTAATAACTTTGTCTTTAAGTTAGCATAATCCCAAGTAATGAAAAGAATTATCATCCATTAGCATTCTCTTGTTTGTTTCCTCTCTTGCCTCAGGATATTGGAGTGTGTGTGTCAATGACAGCTTTGAATCAGCCACATCGAGGGGTCCCGCTAACCTTGGTCCTGCCAGGAGAGTTGCAGAATACAAGTTTCTTATTGTCACAGGTAAGGTACATAGATGATATACTCGTACTTTCCAGTTGACACAACTTGAACATGTTACAGAAGCTAATGAAATGGCAAATGTATATCTTTAAGATATTATTGTTGTAGGCCATTATCAGACATTCCACCACCATTTTGGCTATTTTGCAGAGGTCATTGTTGTAATTTCTTGTTTTTTTCATTTAAAATTTATAATTAGAAACTAAAATTCTTAAAAAACAAATAGCATCTGAACAGGTTAAGAATAAGTGGTTATTTAAGCAAATGTTCAAGAAAATACATACATGAATAATAAGAGGACTATTACAGATCCTGTTAAGAAGTCCACTGTCACAGCTGTTTCAGGCAAACATGGCATCTAAGAAGGGAAGACATATTTCCTTGTCTTAATATCCCATAATGTTTAAGTGTCCAAACTTTGAACAACCTACATCTTGTTGTTGTGGCACACCAGGGCAGTAACTTTAGTGTTCAAGATTAAACCAATTTTTCAATTTAAACTAGAACGGTAAATACAGTTATGGTTCGCATGCCCATGCAAATTGACATCCATATTTTATTACCCGGCCAATTATAAAAATGGCATCTCACACTAAGTCCCACATGGCATCCCATGTACCACATGACATCTCACCCCATGTCCCACATGGCATCCCATCCCATGTGCCACATGGCATTCCACCATATCTTCCACATGGCATCCCACCCCATGTCGGACATGACATCCCATGTCCCACGTGGCATTCCGTCCCACAGGGCATCCCATCCTATGACCCACATGGCATTTGACCCTATGTCCCACATCCCATGTATCAAATGACATTCCACCTCATGTCCCACATGACATCCCATGCCTTGTCCCACATGGCATTCCACCATATCTCCCACATGGCAAACCACCATACAGTGTCTCACATGGCTTTCCACCATATGTCCCACATATCATTCCACCATATGTCCCACATGGCATTCCACCATCCTACATGTATGTCCCACATTAATCCAACCATATGTTCCACATGACATCCCTCCCTATGTCCCACATGGCATTCCTCCCTGTGTCCCACATCAGTGGCTTCCCACCTGATGTTCCACATAGCATCCCACCATATGTTCCACATGGTATCCCTCCTAATGTCTCAATGACATCCTACTTTATGTCCCACATGGCATCACATCTCATGTCCCACATCCCATGTCCCCATGGCCTCCTACATTATGTCCCACATAGCCTCCTACTCTATGTCACACATGGCATCCTACCTTATGTCACACATGGCATCCTACCTTATGTCACACATGACATCCTACCTTATGTCACACATGTCATCCCAACCTATGTCACACTCTGTGTTACTCGTAACATCCCACCATGTTGCACATGGCATCCCACCCCATGTCCCACATATCATCCCATTCCATGTCCCACATGGCATCCCACCACATGTCCCACATGACATCCAATAGGCTCCATAAGAAGTCTCATCCTAGCTATCACAGTCCCTGATTGAGCATACTATGTATGAAAGTGTCAGTTCATATAATAACTTATACGCAAATGACTTGTTGAAATGGGGTGGGACGCCATGTCCCACATGACATCCCATGTCCCACATGACACTCCATCCCATGGCAATCCACCCTATGTCCTGCATGGCATTCCACCACGTATCCTACGTGGCATTCCACCCTGTTCCACATGGCATCCCACCCCTTGTCCCACATGGCATCCCACCCCATGTCCCACATGGCATCCCACCCCATGTCCCACATGGCATCCCACCCCATGTCCCACATGGCATCCCACCCCATGTCCCACATGGCATCCCACCCCATGTCCCACATGGCATCCCACATGGCATCCCAACCTATGTCCCACATGACATCCATAAGCTCCATAAGAAGTCTCTTTCTAGCTATTACAGTCCCTGATTGAGCATACTGTGTATTAAAGTGTCAGTTCATATAATAACTTATATGCAAATGAGTTGTTGAATAAGAAAAAAAGGTGGAGTCAAATAATTATACCTGATATAGCCCTTGGTGTATACAACATGGTAAATATTCATTAAATCATGTCCTTCATGGCATCCCTCCCTATGTTTATATGCAATCACATCCTGTTACACTCCCTGACTAAGCATATCAAATAAACAAGTCTGGTCAGGTCATAATACTGTAGCAACTTTATGCAAATGAGCACAATAATAAAGGTGGAGTTTAAAAAATCATGCCTGATACAACTGTTGGTGCCCAAATATTTTGAAGAATTTTAAGGATTTTAAATCTCAAGTACTACAAGAGAGCCTTGAAGATCTTTGAAGAATATTGAAATATTGTATCATTTTAAAGTTATCTTCTAAGAAATTATCTTCTAAGAAAATATCGAATGTATTGTAGACTTTTTAAGGAAACTAAGTCTTCAATCCTATCTTAAGAATCTCTGAAAAACTTTAACATTTTATAAGGAAATTCTAACCTTCCATAAGGATATCTGAATGAACTTTAAGTTTTTCTGAGGAAGTCTGAAGAAACTTTAACATTTTCTGAGGAATTCTCAAAAAACTCTAACATTTGTGAGGAAATCTCAGGACAAATCTGTGGACTGCCGGACGTAATCGCCATTACATAGGTTTGCATAATGCTACGCATGCGAACCAAAAAAAAAGATAAAAAATGGCAGCTTATGCCACCTGTCACTTTGAGAAACTTTTTAAAAACAAAGACCCACATTTATGGCTTCATGGGTCCATTGTAATATATAAGATTTTTTTATTTATTGGGAGTTTCTTTAGGGACATTTAATACAATTAATTGAACTATTTTTACTGATTTAAAACATATTTCAAAATTTGTTTAAATGGTCAATGAATTACATTTACATCCATTTCTACAAAAATCTTTTATCTGGAATAATAATGGTGTAAGAATTGTGTGCACCCCTTCACTATTGTTCCCTCTATCATATAAGATGGACATGATTTCCATTAAGCTATAACTGTAGGAGAACATATCAGTAATTTGCAAGAAACAATTAAGACCATCACCAATTAGACTCTACCTACCTTACCATTCCTGTTCTACTCAGGCACCCTGAAAAAGGACAGAAACAAAGATTTGCTCCAGTTTTCGACCTACATTGCAAACCTTTTCTATTTGACATCTGACACCATTGCACCAATCACAGAGGACCAATTGCTTACAGATGAAGTGGCTGGCCAACACAACCTGATCATGATTGGAAATGAGGAAGAAAATGCATGGACCAGCAAATTCATTCAAAGAGTTCCTCTGAATGTTAGTGAGAAAGGTAATTGTAGGAGTAGATGCAATTCAGTTTTAATATGTTCAGAATGCAGTTTTAATTCTGCATGTTCCTGTAACAAATTATGAAATGCTTGTTCAAACAAATTGAAACAATTGCAAATTAATCATAACTACACACTCAAATAGTTATGCAGTATGTTATGAAGTTGATTATCTTCAAATAAATTGATTTGCACGAAAACTTTAGCACAATGTGGCATGTAGAGAACACAATTCATGCTCTACTTCACCAGTACACAGATATGTACCCCAAAACTTTTTCAGAGAAGGAGGGGGTGGGGTACTCCAGATTTTTGAAAGTAATTACTACTTTTTGTATTTCACATTCCCTTCTTATTAGTACTGTGTTCATAAGTTTGAAATTAGTGAGTGTTTTTGTCACTAAATTGATAGAGTATGACATCATTTATTACTTAAAAATAAACACTTTTGATGAGATTAATACATTGATATATTTGGTAGTCATTAAATGTTAGAACTATGTATGATGTTCAAAACAGTCCTGAACTTAATGGATCTAAAAGCTAATGCTTCATCATATGTGTCATATCAGGAACATAGTGATGGGTATGATTCAATGAATTTGTAAGTGAAAGTGTCTTGGCATCCCTGCTGTATTGCTTGGTGATGTTTGACAGTGTTGAAGTAGGTGAAACCACATCTCCTTGTTTGATAAACACACTTTGGCAACCAGGTGCATTGATATATTAGTATTTATTTTTTCATATGTGTGATGTAAGTAGAAAATGTGTTACTTCTTAGATTTAAGTTAAATTTTTGTATGTTGAAATTATTCCAAATGCAGATATAAGAAAATAGGTATGGACTTTGCTACAGGTCAGAAATTGGATATGACAATGGCTGACCATGTCAATCACAAATGCAAAACTGCATTTTACCACTTATTTAACATCAGAGGTGCATGAAGTTCCTGGACAGAAGCTCTGCAATATCACTTGTAAATGTACTTTTACATAGCTGCATAGATTATTGCAATGTCCGCCTTGCAGGGTGCCAGATGTTACAGTGAAAAAGTTGCAGCGTGTTTAGAATTATGCTGCAAGGCTCGTCACAAGAAGCAACCGTTTCACTGCATCACTTTATCTACTGCAAAATCTTCATTGGCTACCTGTCTCATATAGAATTAAATTTAAAATTTTAATCCTCATTTTTAAATCCCTTCATAACATGGCCCCGTTATATCTCACCGAAATGTTTCATTATGAACAAACCAGTTACGAACAAACCAGTTACCGCCTTCGCTCTCAAAACCACTTCATCCTTTATGTTTCAAAAAGGAAACTTACATATGGCGATCGCTCTCTGCAAATATTTGGCCCAAAGCCTTGGAATAACTTACCTCTTTCAATCAAATCTGCTCAATCCCTTAAACAATTCCATTCCTTGCATAACCCTTACTCTACCAGGGCTTTAAAAAAAAGCGACCCCAATTTTCGTAACTTTTTTTTCATATGCATTTTTGACAACTTTCCTTTTATTTTCTTTCGTTACAAGTTTGGTTGGAATAGATGCTAAGATATTTATCTTTTAAGCAATTAAGACCAATTTAGGAAATATTGGACAAAATTATGCAAATTAAGCAATTTTTGGCTAAATTTGGTCAACAAATGGTCAATCTTTGCAGAAGTATAACTTTTTGTCAGTATTGAAAACAGAGATTTGTGTTACATATTTAGATTCTTTTTGAAATTTCCTTTCCAATAATACTAATCTATAATTTGTAGAAATGAAGGAAAGATGAAAACGCATCAAAAATGATAAAAGTCAAACGACCCCTAAAAGCTGCAGCAGAAAAATAATTACGCAGTGGTCACAGTGAGACTTGAACCTGGAGCGTTCGCATGCTAGCTGCGTACATTCCCTCTGCACCACGTAGTCGCTCAAAATGGAGAGGTGTAATATTTATCTTATAGGACAGGTTCTAAATAGAGGGGGGTATATATATTTTATTTATATATCAAATAAAAGAAATTTCAAGCGTTTTCGTATGGCGATTCAACGAAGCATGTGTGATGTACGGTTTGGGTTCACGATTTTTTTGAGAAAAAAAACGGGTCAAAAATGGCAGAAATTCATATAATTCTGAAGAAATTTCTCCAGAACAAAAAATTGCATGTAGGGATTATAAAAATTATACCACAAAACAATACTATCATGTCTTAGGACTTGCATGTTTGATTTTGAAGCAAAAATGTGATCTTGAAATTATTGTAAGATTTAAAAGGAAAAAGAAAAAAAAAATGTAAATTGTTTAAGCAATTTTTGAGTTTTTCGCTTTTTCGATATACTTTTTCTAAAAATTATGTAAGATGACCCTTATGAAAAAGTTTCATTTTGTGAAAGAAATATCCGAGTACTTTGAAATGATACCAAGATTACTCCTATAGGACTGTGGTAAAGTCCCGATTTTATTTTTAGAAAAAGGTGGTTTGAAAATGGCGATAGTATCGCCGCGTGGTAGAGTAAGGGTTAAGACTCACTTATTTAATTGTGCTTTCAAGTCCTCTTCATAATTTTCTTCTTCTTTGTTTTCTTTATTTTATTCACACATTTGTATTTATTTTCTTTATATGCATATTTTGTAAGGCGCATTAGAATAAGTTATTTAGATAATGCGCCATATACATGTAATAAACTTAAACTTTTATCGTGACATACTGTATTATTTTGAAAGTAACAACAAAGTAATTTTGATCTGATTGTGGTCCAAATCTAATGATATTATGCACTTCTGCACCACTAATTTCTTCAGTCTTATGCAAATTTGATCTTCGTCACAGGAATCACTGTGGGAAGCTGCAGGTTCAGGACTCTCAGACAGGTGCACTCTTTCTTGCTCCTCACCGTGGAAGTGGCCTTGCTCTTGTCTTGATTGGGTGTTCAAATGCAGGACTTGCTGATGTCATCAGATTGGCCACACCCACAATTCCACCCATGGCACGATCTCCTGTAAGTACACCCAACTGTATATCTGTCCTTGCTTTATTTAGCAGTGGTGTTTTGAAGAATTCTATTCATAATTTATTCATGGGGAGGGGAGGAGGGTAGGCTGTTTATTGTATATTTATAAAGGATACTCTATGACAATAATATTTCTTTGTCAAATCATTTATAACATATTATTGGTAGAGGATTGAAAAGCAATAAGTTATCATAAAGGAAAATCATTAGTTTTCTTGTTGTGATGTCACAAAATTTGCATAATTTATTATAAGGCTTGAAAATTTAAAATGCTGTAAAATGGGTAATTTCCAACTGATTTTGATGAAACCTTTGCTATTTTCATGGTCTATAGCATATTGTCTTCCAATTTAGCTCAGAGTGTTGCTCCCTGGCCATAGAATTTTAAACAGAGAACTTGCATAGGTGTCCTGGTACCTGTAGAATACATGGAATGCTTCTATAAATTTAATTCAGTTTATAAGAACCCATGATTCTACGCCTTTCTTTTGAATTATAATAAGCATACAGGCATCTCCATTGGACAACATTTTTGTAGAAACTATTTATTGGTGCGCCTGCTATAGGCACTACGAATATGCTTTTAATTAATTTTATATGTTTAAATTCTTTCCCTTGCATATTGTGAACTTGTTGTTTAAACTTTATTCACTGTAGCTGTGGTTGTTGTATGTTCGTTAAATCAGTCAAGAAAGAGGTGGAAAGCTTTTTATTAAACGGACTCTCATGGATGTTTGTAATTTAAAACAAAAATCTTTTTCTTCTTCCCAGTTTTCAAATCTTATTCCAGACTATATAATCACCGGACCAAACACAGGGGCCCTTGGACCAGGAGGCTACCTCTGTGCAGGCTTCTGGGGAAACAAGTGGGACTTTCGACCAGAGCTTTCATCATGTGCCTGTTAATGTCTTTCAAGCTGTGGATACACAAGAATGGACCAAGCCACATTACCACTGGCCAAGAATACTTATGAAAGGGGATAAGACTTGTTCAAACCCTTAGGTTTCTATGCCTATGGAAATGGCAGAGGTAGTGTTAATGGCCAATTACAGGCAATGCGGAGTGCCTAGAGGGATACGAATAGCGATTCTGTGTCTATTGTAAAGGTGATAGCATCTCACATGTAGGACATCTTGTGCTCAAGGAAGTGTTTCCAATATTCATGAGAATGATTGACTGCTCCCACACACCACCATTGGAAGCTTATTCCCTTGGGACTTCCCATTTTTTTTTTACAGCAGGACGTGAATCTCAGCAATATTTGATATGAGATCACTTTGCTTAAATTCAACACCAATGTTTAGTTTCATTCACCTTTAAAACCAAAAACATGCAGAATTGGTGGGTTTCTATTTCTAGAGGTGCCAATGTCATGTGGGAAAATTCTTTTGAAGGTCTATGGATGTGTGGAGGCAACAGAAGCTAAATTTAATATAATATTTCATCAAATTAGATACAAATTTACCATGTTATAGCTTTTTATGATTTACAGGTCTTTAAGTGCAAATTTATGGTATATGACCAAGAAAACTGTTCCATATCCTTTAGTAATATGTGCTTGTTAATCATCTGCAACAAATCTGTAAAATGCAGAAAGAGAAAAAAATACTATTTATAGAAGAAATAAAATTTCATCCAGATCAATTCTTAGATTAATTCCCAATTTTAACAAGATTCACTTAAATGACCCTTGTGTGCCTATTTGCAAGTTACTATGCCTATACAGGAAGGAAATGAGAATAGAGGGGAAGGGAATGCAAGTAAACAAACATTTTTAGCAGTACTAAGTATTTCTAGCAATATTTTATTTTTCTATTGCAGTATTCAGAATGAATGTTGAACAAATAAATGAGGAAAAGAATGCTATTGATTTCTACATTTTATTTCGTTTTGAATACCACATTATGAATTGATTCATTGTAAAAACAACGAAAACATTTTAAAACAATGCAAAAATCACACATTTGATTTAACCCTTGATCACTTACGAAAGCACCAGTGTTTGGTCTCAGCTCCATATCCTTAACCTGTGGAGTATCATCCTATCAACACAAACCTTAACTGAAGTACATGAAGACTATGTTTTTGACATCTCATTTTGTTAAGGTCATGTCTAAAGGCTCCACAGGATAAAGGCACAACTCATTGCACATCAGAAATTATATAAATATGCTAACTCTAAAACAATATCAAGAAAAACTTGACTTCAACTTACATATATTTTTTTGTAAAGAAAGGATTGCAACCTTAAATACTATTACAAATGACCAAGTCATGAGACACTATTGACTGCACATGGGGAATACATTGGTGTCATCCGTGTTACAATACAATCAGTAGAAATTCTTATTTGTTCTTCAAGGGAAAAAATAAACTTTCTAGGAATGCAGACAGCACAACATAAAATTGCCGAATTGTTTACAGCAATAGTCAGTTTGGATTTGTAAAGTGGCACATATTTAAAGGACAGATATTGTATTAACATGGACAATAATATACAATAAAAGTCAACGAAATACCAATCAATAATCGTCGCAGAAGTGACTAATACAATATACATACACACACAATGCGTGCATACACACACAATGCATACATACACACACAATGCATACATACACACACAATGCATACAGTGTGTACCTAATTTAGAAACGATCTACAACCGGATGTGACGTGAAAGATATGACCATCACAATTTTAATCAGACCAGATTCACTTTTTAAGCCAGATGTCATGAAATAACTATAAAAATGGGGGCAAAATAGTACAAGCCTTGATATGAACATAGTGTGTACTTGTATTTACATTGTGGATGTGCTTTACAGACTGTATACAGATGCTTATAAGATCTCCTTAAAACCTTTACAATAGACTCCTGCATTGGGATGCACTCATGCTACATTGGGATGCACTCATGCTACATTGGGATGCACTCATGCAACATTGGGATGCACTCATGCTACATCAGGATGCACTCATGTTGCATTAGGGATGCACTCGTGCTACATTGGGATGCACTACACTACATTGGTATGAACTCATGCTGCATTGGGATGCACTCATGCTGCATTGGGATGCACTCATGCTGCATTGGGATGCACTCATGCTGCATTGGGATGCACTCATTGGGATGCACTCATTGGGATGCACTCATTGGGATGTACTCATTGGGATGCACTCATTGGGATGCACTCATTGGGATGCACTCATGCTACATTGGGATGCACTTATGCTGCATTGGGATGCACCCATGCTGCATTGGGATGCACCCATGCTGCATTAGGATGCACCCATGCTGCATTGGGATGCACTCATGCTACATTGGGATGCACTCATGCTACATTGGGATGCACTCACACTGCAAAGAGTGAATACAGCATTTAAATCAGAAATCTGACATTAAGTATGAACAAGCACACAACAGCCACAGTTAGTGTGAATGAACTATTTAGTACAACTATTACTTGCATAGTTAACATAATAACCAACATCAGCTGTTCATACACATACTTCTAACCACTAACATGAGTATCAAACTTCAGTCTCCATAATATTTTTGATTTTTTGATTAAAAAAAATAAATGTAAAAAAGCCTGAAAGAATCAATTGACATATTAAACATGACAAAAGTAACTTTGCATTTTAAGTGTTGTTCTCTGGAACTAGCATTTTCTTCAGGAATGTTTCACCTTTGATCAGACAAGCACTTGTCCAGATAAGTTGTGTTCATCATTTTTAGCCATCAATCACTTTGGAAGGAATATAATGATGACCTTCTGGACTTCTAGACACCAAGAAATTTTTTGATTGAGTGATTAAATTTATATGCCCCACTTATGGATCTTAATTATTCAAGTGAAATTTACTGATCATAAAGCTTCTTGTTACCTCTAACCAGTAGCAGTGTGGATGCTTAAACTAATTGTTTTATCATGCGAAATTCCAACTGTCTTATATTAATTTTAATGGCGCTTTATTTCAGAATCCTAGAAATATCAAGTAAGGTGAACCTTTGAATTGTGCTTATAAATATATTATGCAAGATTTGACAATACTTTAAACAGCAACATTGGCACAGAATTATAAAGACACTCAATTTAGTCACACTTATTGGCAATAACTCCAAATTGCTTAACTTTAACAAGCTAAAAAAGTCTATAAACAGCACTCTCTTGTGGACGTTTAGAAAGACTAGGTAGATGTAGGGAATCAGGACTAGCCATTTCATGTCCTCATCAACCCTCCACAATTCATGTCGCCATGGCGATGAAAACAAATCTTGGCGCCAAAAAAAATGAAAAATACTTTTATTCACCAGAGAAATAATACTTTGTTTCACCTGCCATCCAAAATAAGTTTCTTCGAGTAAGAAATGTACTAAAAATATTTTTGTCGCATGAAATACCTTTATTCTTTATTGCCCCAAAATTACTGGCATCCAAATTCCGAATGTTTACACTGTAACTTTGTCCGCACAAGCCCCCATGGCCCCTATACAATAAGTATGATATCATATCTTTGTCAATCAATCTTTACTTTTAGTAATTGTTTTTGAAGTTAAAAAGAGTTGCCATTAAAGTATGAAATTAAATTTCATGCAGAAAGGGAAGAGGGGGGGGGGGGGAGGGTTTACTGGGGTGTAGAAGGGTGTGTTCATTCAAAATTAGAATTGAAAACAAATTTTTGTTTTGGCGATTAAAATTTTGGAAATGAGGGAACATGGTCACCAATTATTTTCCGAGTTGGCAACCACAAAGCAAACGCCATTGTTGAGGGTTGGTCCTCATCCATGGAACATTCAACTGCATCTTCTTTTTCTTCTAAGTGAATGACTTCATATTTACATAAGAAAGGTAATCTTTGATTTCATTCTTTGTGAATTTAAATAAGAGATAGCAACCAAGAGGATATACTTGCATTGCTACTTATAAAAAATCATGCAAACAGTCAAAAATTATACCCAAAAGAATTGTTCTACAGCAAGTTTTTTGCACAAAAATTATTGAAGGAAACATACAAATATGCAATGTCGCTGACATGTCTCAATGTTTATGTTAATCACCGTTTCATTCCTCTCTACTTTTGCCATCCATTTCAATTCTTGAAAGAGTGCAAAAATTTGGAATATTTATTCCGAAACAAAAACTAATTTATCTTTAACTTAGCACATTGTGTGCATCAATCATAACACATTAGGGGCGGCTTGGAGGGGAAATCAATTGGTATTCAAGAATGGAGGTCTGTCTAAGGTGGAGCCCCAGGGAGGCTTAAGGAGCGATGCCCCCTTTTGAAGAGCAAATTTAAGAACATTTAATTGTTTCTTATATACCTTTACTTCTTTGCAACAGTTTTCTTTTTGGTGCCCGGATCCCAAAGATATAAGAAACATCCCACCTATATCCCGCTAGATTAGTTGAGCAAAAGCTAAGCCCCAGGTGTTTCAGAGCATCATTTTTAGGACTTGTTCCTCAAAAATTAACAAAGTTAAATCTATTACTGTATTTTAAAATTTTTCTATCATTCTTTAATTACAAAACACAAACCCCACCCTCCCCTCTAAACTATGGTTCTGTATTAGGTCTATCTCAGATGATCTGTAGGCCTACTGATTTTGGTAATTATATGTTTTCTAAAATTCTGAATTGTATTTTCTTATATATATATATATAACTTTAACCTCTCACTGATCAGTACTACGGAATGAGGTTAAAGGCATTGAGAAAAATGCTCAGCTACCATAGGTAATTCCTCCTGTGCAAAACTAGCAGCAAGTAGTGCAACCAGGAAGTAGAAAGCTCCCTGGTGTAACTAGTGTAAAAGCATGTTCTGCGAATCTCCAATTGATGGTATTTAATTTACATAACATAACAAGATGACGGGCTAAGAAGGGTTAATCACCCCATAAAAAGCCCAAACTAACACCACCACCGAAACACACACAAACAAAAAAATCAAAGCTGCCCAGAGTTAGTAAAGAACTTATCAATGTTGACTTTGAAATTGTGAACAGAATTGGAGCTAACTACCCACTCAGGCAAACCCTTCCACTCATTAACAATTTATTTATGAATATGATTACCTTGAGAGTATCAACTACTTTGTACAGCGTACACATACAAACATATATTCTCGAGTATTCTTATTCTCAAATATACTGTAAGTATAGAGAAGGTGAAAAAACCCTTTTACTTTGAAAAAAAAGAGTAGGTATTTTTTAATACCTTGAATACCCATCTGCCCCTGTAACACATGCAATCTAGAAACTATGGTATAGCATACCCGATCTGCAATATAAGGTATGCTTCATCTAGAAAACAAATCCAATTCCATCCACTTCTTGCCCCAGGTGAGTCAGATTACACAAACTGACTTAATAGAGCCTGGAACAAAGTAAGGGTGGAACATGGTATAACATTAGCCTACCTCATCTGCTTGTTGTAGTACAGCAGGTCCGGTAGCCTATGCAATCATTTATAGACCTTTTTAACGAATGTGATTTCTTCATTACTTCAACCAATCAAATGCTGGAGAAACTTTTCCTTTGATAAGTGCGCTTGAAAAAATTGTGCAGACAGCCAAGATTTCACCAGTACTTGATTGGTCAATAAGATTCCCCCAATATACGATTGCTTCATTATGGACACATGAATCTCAGCCATGTGACATATATAAATGAGTTTTCCAAATAATTGCCGATTCAGATTTGAAAAGGTTTATAGCATCTGTACACATAAGCTGGAATCTGATAAAGTATTCTTCAAAATTAAAAACTTAAATAAGCTATAAATAATAAGCTCAGAATGTTAATGCTTTTTTAATGTAGTATTTATCTTGTGTTTACTGTACATACTGTTTAAGTACTATCTATATATTCATGGTTGCCCAGCTAAAAGCTAAATCTACAAAACTCATAATCCACACATCAGCATCTACCTCCACGGTTATTACTTATAAATATAGGAACTACAAATGAAAACACTACAAACATTTCAGTCTTGTGAAGAACCATAGATGACAAAACATTTAAAGAAGAGAATATTTTTTTTAATGGTTACAATTTCTTTGCAAATGGAATGTTTCTCTTCCGTGAAGGAAACTTGATTGAATGAGGATTGGATATCAGTGTTATGAGTCCAAGTCACAAAGAATAACAAAGTAAAATGGATGGCACAAAGGGAGACTATTTACATATCTACAATGGAAATGTATCTGTTGTTGGAAATAATAATTAAGGTGAAAAGGTTACTTCTAACTCCCTAAGCCTGCATTGTAGAATAAAAGGCAAAAACCAGTGACAGCAAGCTTGTCGTCTTGTTTAATAATAAAAGTAAAGTTAAACAAGTGCACTGTACTGCATACTATGAAAGGATAGCATGGAACATACCTTGCACAGTTTTGAAGAGGAGTGCCGTTTGGCATTTTCAACTTTATTATCAAATAACTTTATTATCAATAATTACCATTTTGACAACTAACTTAAATGAAGACCACGTTCTGGGCAAGGCAGGAATTGACAATTTATCAACATCATAAAACCATTCCTAAAGAATGGACAGTATGATGAGGGAGCCCTTTCCTTATTAAAAAAAGTATATTAAGCAGAGTTAAATTCAAATCAATAAAAACGCATAAACGGGTGAGGTGCTGCTGGAACAGCAAGAAAGCGATTAACCTGTTTTAACTTCAACCCTAAACCATTCTTTTTGTTATCAACTGCTACTGTCAATTACCCAAGCTGTAAATAAAGTTCAGTGGTCGAGTAAGTTCACCTTATAGGAAAGGTGGACTTTGAGGAAACAATATGGTGAATAAACTACTTTAATATTTTAGATGAATATTCATCATGAATAAAGTTCTGTTCCATTTCTGTAAAAATGAATGGTCTGGAAAGTGTACTATAGAAAGTCTTCCTCACGTTCTCACCAATTTTAGAGAAAATTAATCTAAGCTTTTTCTAATTTAACTTTTGTTTTTCTCAAAATTTCTCGGGTGGTAAATGATGACAACTTGGGAATGTTTTCTACTTTCTTAATATATCCAATGGTCTTTAGGCCACAAAATTGTGAGAGAAAATATTTTGGAGGAATGTGAGAATGAGGGCGCCAACCTTCCGCAGTAGACTATACATGCGACTTGTTTTTATACACAAACGATACAGAACTTATTACAACTAATATCTCCTTAAAGGTTTGGTGAGCAGCACCACGTTAAACCTCAACAAACCGTTTAGATATTCAAGTTGTTATAAAACGATACAGAATTTATTACAACTTGAATATCTCTTAACGGTTTGTTAAACGGCACTGCGATAAACCTCAACAAACTGTTAAGGAGATATTCAAGTTTTAATAAAACGATACACAACTTATTACAACTTAGAATATCTCCTTAAGAGAACAAGATATTGAAGCAGTTTCTTCACAATTTTGCTACTTTTAAAGTCCTCTTTTATATAAGCTGAACTTCAACACTGAACTAATCCTTTAAAGCATTACTCAAAAAGAAAGAATACAATATGAAGCTCAGCCACAGTCTCAGCCTAACAAAGTGTTCCCTTTGAAGATATAATATAAAATAAAAATGAATGCCTTAAAGTCTACAAGCAATTATCTGAACACTGTTTTTATCACGGTGAAAGTTTATAATATTTAGATGTACTTTTTAAAATTCAACTACAAGATATTAAATTTGAGCTATAACAAAAATAAATACTTCTGGGATGCATAACGCTCTCTAAGGGGTGTCATTGGAATAAAAGCACACATCCACACACAGCTGTAAATTCTCAAAGACTTCCATTCTGAACAGTGTCCTACCACTGATCAAGAATCATTCAATAACTTCTATCATAGGTTTTCTATATAGATATACTGTAAAAAGTTAACTTTTCTGCTTGTGATATATTTCTTTCTTGCATTTTCTACACGAACAATAACTGATTACACCAAAATACCATACTTCGTAACATACTGCATGTAGCCTAATATAAACTATTTGAGCACACTTAAAATGCCAGTGTAATGGTGTATCAGGACACACTATCGATTCCTGTGATTCACAGGGAACAGTCACTGGATTGGTTTGATCACAACTTGCAACACAAGATTATCATCCACTAAGTAGCGAGATGCAGGGGTAGATAAACGGTCCACAGTCACTTTCTTATCAATATCTACATCTGAAAAATACCGAGACTTTGTGAAATTCTTTTTTCCAGTCACTGTTGTCAATGTCTGCTCCCTGTTCACTATAGAGACCATATATTCAACAGATCGAGGCTGGTCCAACACCACATTGGAGTATAAAACCACTCGGAAATCTTCATTATTTGATGAAGACCCCTTGGGGTATATTTTCACCTCCCAGTCCCAGCTTGTATGGGGGTAGCTTGATGATCTTGTTGAAAACCTTGGCATTACTTCAGAAAATTTGACAAATTTGGAGTATTCTGTGAGAACAATTCGTTTGTCCCACCGAAGGTCTGTGTAGTTCCTGAGTAGATATTGTGTTGAGTTTGCATCTCGGTAATTTGCTCTACCTTCCAGAGTAAGAGCGTTGTACTTGTAAGCTTGCAATAGATGTGGTATGAACATGCTATGAAACTGTTCAACTACGGGCAACCTCTCTAAATTCTCCAAGTGTTCCGGTGTCATCATCGGAAAACGAATGTTCTGTATAAGTTCTTTTAGCAATTGTTCTCGACGCTGTATACGTTCTGGATGCTTTGGAGATTCAATCCATTTCAGAAGAGCTCGAAAAAGAGTCAGCTCACTTCGTACGGCAAGATCAGAACTCTTGAGGAATTGCACCAACTGTTCCTTTTCCAGTGCCATCCATTCTTGGCTCCATTCCGGCAGGGACATAATGTCATCTGCCTTGGGTGATAGAGCAATAATGCATGCTGTGATGAGTCTTTGGTGGTAGCATTTGGTTGCATACTGGTACCATATATGGAAAACATCTTTGAGCGGTAACTTTGGTATAATGCTGTTGGTTGCAAAACGAATGCACACTTGGCGCAAATCAGCAACATTGTATTTATCAGCAAGCATAAGAACGGGGAGGGTGTTCTCCAGAGTGAGGACTATGTGACAGCCATAAAGGTAGCGAAGGAATGCTGGGAATATATCAGCGCAATCAGGCTCTTCAACTAATTCAACCTCCTAGAAAAATCAAAGAAGAGAACAAATATAATTACTAAATATACTTATGAGAATTATATCAAATCTTATCACATGATGCAACAAACTTAAGAATTACCATGATTAACCTGTCAGACTAGATTTCAAAAAGTACATACCCCATCTAGCTTTGGTTCTAAAGGGGTAAACCCCCTGTTGAACTGGGTTTCAGAGAAGCGCATACCCCATCTGGCCTCGGTCCAAAAGGGGTTAACCCCTGATGAACTGGGTTTCAGAGAAGCACAAACCTCATTTAACCTCGATCCAAAAGGGATTAAATTAACCCCTGTTGAACTGGATTTCAGGAAAGGGCAAACACCAATTCCGGGTTCAGTCTGACAGGCAAGATAAAGCTGTTTGGCATAAATTTGACTGCACTTTGACAATCTCAGTCATATGTGCCAGAGAATTGTTGGTGAAGGGAAGGCTGAATTGATTACGAAAAAATAGAGATTGCATGCTGCTGAGGTATTGAGACTTTCTGAAGAATATAAAGACCTGAAGAAATATAAATGTATCTTGTTAATTAATGTCTCTTGAGTTACAAAATAAGCCACACCCACCATAGCAATGCGGTAACTATGTGGGAAACAAACTTCAAATCCGCAATCGTGCATGACCAATACATTGATATTCAAATGTTCGCAATTCCTGCTGCAAGCTTTGATCCATTTATGGCACTTCAAAAGGGATAAACAAAATTCAGTTTGCTAAGTGTTCTGGGTGATAGCAAACATCTTACAAAGCCCGCAGCAGCCCGTAAGCGCAATTATTGTTCACTATTTTGCCGTCACTCAGTCTGTGTGTGCAGAAATTTGTTTTGTACAGTAAATTGCATTGACTACATAACGCGCACCACTAGCTAGCTGTACTGTACCAGCACCGCGTAGGACGTTTGCCCCACTTACACAGATTTTGCTGCTAAGCAAATTCATGCGGAGATTGGTTGAAAAAGCTGTCAATCATTCAACTCAGACAGGTTACTTAAACAGGGCATAAAAATAAGTAGAAATTACTGCAGGTTTTTTCTCGAGCATGATGAGCCCACTGACGACATTTGTTTCTTTCAGTGAGTTAGGTAAACACATTATGCTAATTAAAGACAGTCCACTAAGTAGCTTATGTTGTCACAACAAACAACTTTTGAAGAAGGTATAGGCGGAAATGGCAAACATATGAGAAAAGGTATTAAGAGGAAGCCAACGAGCAAATATGGAACTCTCATCATTATGCAATTGTAGTCTGGAGGGTCACTTCCTCTTTAGTTATAGTCAACTGTGATGTATGTTATAGTTGAAGAATGTTTATACAGTATGTGTATTTAATGCACGGAGCAAAGGACTTTGACACAAGTAGAATGGCCTGACTTAAGAAGAGAATGCCATTCCTTTGAACTGTGCATTAAATATGCATAGAAACACAATGCCAATACATTATCCTTTTGATAAAATTTCCATGTTGTATTGTTTAAAATGCATACAGAACAACAAAAAAGAATGAAAAACAGAGAAAAGTTTAAATACATTTTTTTTCACTTTGTTAAAAAATTCAACCTGTTGTAAAAAAAAAGTACATCAAATAATCAAGGTCGTGCTTTAGGGGATTTAATACATGGGTCATGATAATGCACATACTCTATAGAAATTTTATAATAGCTAAGAATGTGTTAAGCTGTAGCAGTGCAGACTGCTTTCACCTTTCTGTCAAGCTGATCTACAAGCTGATTAATGATTGAACTTCATGCATGCAAATAAGTTTTATTTCAGAAATTTGTTTGTATATATGTAGGTGAACAATTTGATCCCACATTCCATTCATTTTCTGCATCCAAAATATCTACATTCCTTTCTTTTTGATTTTTTCCACATTTATTCTGCTTTTGCCATTGCTTTTACTTCTTTCCAATTATCACATTGACTATCATTATATCTATCCTTCTTCAACATCAATTATCAGTTTCATATGATTCTAAGCCAAATATATAAGCCTTTGCTCTAGTTTGTCATCTTACGTCCTTCTAATATACAGACTGCGTGTATTAACTACTTGATTTCATTTATATTCAGTGGCACCGCTACGGGGTGGCATGGAGGGGGCATTTGCCCTTCATGAGATCACTTTGACCCCCAATTTGTTTTGTAAAGTGACATATTTTGTCTGATTTATAGGCTTTTCCCCACCCCAAGAGACAAAATTGTAATTATTTCCCCCCCCATGACCAAAATCCTGGTGTCTTCACTGTTCATACTTGATATTATTGTGACATAATTGAAGTTTGCATTGTAGTGTTTACTAGGGAAATGGTTAACTTGTTTATCATACATCTGGTTTCATATTATTGCGATTTTTTTACCTCCTTTAATTTCCATCTAAAAATTTTCTTTTTTTTATGTTAGATAGCTCATGTAGGTTTAAAGTCTTGACTTATGCACAATGCTTTCAGTTTATGCAAAATTGTACTTTACTGAGATTGAAATGTGAATAATGTAGTTTTATTAACTTATTAATTCTCTTTTTGCAACAAATATTACAGGATTACTTTAATCAACAAATACCACTTAAAGGATTAGATCAAGGGTCAGAAAAGATCATCTTATATTTAAGAGCACTTCAAAAGAAACAAAATGATATTAAAGTTAAAAGTTCTGAACCATTTGGGTAGAAACTACTCAAATCAGACTAGTTGTGATATTACATACTCCACAGATTCCTCAAAATCTTAATGTATTTATCACATTTTATCCTGTGATTTTGTGACTTAAAAAACCATTAGAAATGTCAGAAAAGAAGTAAAATAGAATCTAGTAAGGTTAATTATAATCTACCACCTAAAGGAAGTTCAAGGAAAAAGAATTTAAATAGTAAAAAAGTTAAATAAATTTTCTTTGAAATACATTAATAATTGTTAAGATTGTGAGGATGCCAACCTTCCATAGTAGACTCACAGTCATTTCTACACAGATAAGACAGAATTTTAAACACATAATAAGATAATAACGTAGTTTTTTCACCACCTTGTTTCTATTAAAGTCCTGTTTCATTACAAGTTAATTTTCGTTAACCACTGAACTAATCCTTAAAGATTCATTAAAATTGATGCACCGTGCCACAGATCATTAAATCATGGTCAGCTGACACCTTTCCGCCAATCAAATTTTAGTTTCCTTATCACATATATATTAACTTCCAATAATGAAGGACAACCATTATGAGCTACATATAATGTGTTTGTTTGTTTGATTTGGGTTTAATGGCACCACGACAAAGACATATAATTACAAATAAAATAAAGAGATAAGTCATCACGGTATATCCTCAGCTGACATACATGTATGAGCTGCACCTGCAAATGTTAAAATGTATGCATACATCATGCTCCCAGTGTCTAGAACACAGCTGGAATGACATAATCCACTCAAATCAATGAAAACGTGGCTGCCTGGAAATGTGTTCCATTTATTTACTTGAGCGAGTTTTGAAGTTTTTATTAAAGGTATGTGGACATGTAGAGGCAACATTAGCTAACTTGCTTTGAAATTATCAAAAATAAATACAGTAGAAACAATGTCATAAAAATGGTTCAATATTGATCACTTTATAGAATTTCTAAATCTCATGCAGGCATCAAATTGTTTATCTTATGCAAATTTGGTCATCTACCTTGGTATTTTCGTTTAAAAATTATTTGTTTTTTTAATACCTATCATAATTCTATAAAGCGGGCAGCAAATTCTCAACAAAAGTGTTTGAATCTTTGCCACCTTCTTAATTCTAGCAAAATTAAGATTTCCATCATTTTCAGGGATTAAGTTTTAGGAAAGAATCATAAAGGTTTGGTGTGGTTTGTTGATGTTTAACGGCACCACGACAGTCATTGTGCCAAGAGGGTGTTAATAAATTATGGTGTAAGGGTTAGGATAGTGAGGAGATGGAAGGTTTGTTAGGGAGATAAGGGGGAAAAGCAGAATGTGGGAAGAGGAAAAAAATATAAAAAAAATGGTGAAATGAAAGGGGTATGTAAAGTTAGGTGTAGAAAGGAAGGGGAGGGGGGAGTTAAATGTGGTGGAAGAGGTTGTTGTTGTGGAGGAAGTTGATGTTTGAGAAAGAATTGTTGTCGAAAGGGTTCGAGATTGAGGATAGTGAGGAGAGAAGAGATCGGAGTTCTGGTATAAGAGACAGGTAAGCAAGATATGCTTGATGGAGAGATCGGTGTTACAAGTGGGGCAGAGAGGGGTAGGGGAGCCAGATAAGAGATGGGAGTGAGTGAGAGAGGAGAGGCCGAGGCGGATACGGGTGATAACGATGTCTTCCCTACGGTTGCGACTGTGCAAAAGGGTGTTGGTCCCGACTTTTGGTTTGATGGTGTGGAATCATAAAGATGGAATCATAAAAATTTACAAAAAAAATTGGGCCTGTCCACCCAGTCATACATCGAACATGTCCATAGACCTTTAAACATTAGCAGAACATTTAAAATAAGCTTTCATTCCAAAGCCTCTCACACAGGTAAAGTGATATATTACTGAAAGTGTGTCTAACTACCTGCCAATGGGCACAACCTCTTTGAATCCTAGTTGCACAAGCTCTTCATTTTACCAAGGTTTATAAATCCCAACAGAGCTCCATTGGGAGTATTTATGTCAAGAAGCCCATGGTCGTTTTAATAACCAGTCATGGAGCACTGGTTGGAGACCCACCGGGAATTGAATCCGGGGATGCTAGATTAGAAAGCTGAAGCTTTACCGCTCTGCCACAGAGGTCTCTGCTTTCAGCCATATCTTAAATTATATATTTATTAATAATGAAGGGACAATATTTGAAAAACAAAATTGTGAAGACAAGTGAGTCACATCTAACAAGTTCTTCCTCTGTTGCTGATGTACAACTTCCTCTTTTTGTAGCATCTAGGTTTTCCTTTCCCCTTTCACAGTCTGTTTAACCTACTGATATCTTGTTTTACTCAATCACTAAAGGAGTTTGTGTACTTTGAGCAAAACTAGATAGTGAGTGCAAAGCAGGGCTATATAGCTAGCTAGAATTGTCATTTTATTTACGACCTTTCTGGCCCCTGACAAAGGAATTAAATCATTGTTGATAAGCTTATATGTTTTCCATACATTAAGACCAGTTTTCACAGCTTTATGGGACCAATGGGATAAACAAAATGTTATGCTTGAAAAACTATTCCTCAAGAATACATTTAATCTAAGAATAACAAATTATGTCTTGTGACCTCCCTCCTATTTAATAACATTATTGTGTGTATTCAAGTCTATGAAAATGTAACTGAATTAAAACAATCCATATTTTACAAAAAGCTTTCAAGCATCAATGGATATGCCCATAAGCTGGATTTGCCCACCAATAGCGCCCCCTTGAATCCCCAAATACTGCTCATGGATATATGCCTGTGTCCAGATTCTGATAGCTCTGTAAATCTGATGTCACGCTCAACTTTACGCTGTAATTATCAAATAAGCTACATTATAATATTCTTGAGGCCTATATACAGTGTATGCATATAGTAAGGGCCAAGTTTAAATTTACCTACAACTTTGGATATCCCTACAGAAATTAAGAACAAAATTAAATTAAGCTTTAATGTTTGGAAATCCCCTAAGAACATCAGAAGAAATTGCTTAAACTGTTACCCCTTGTTGGAAAGTAATTGATTTTAATCTTAATTTTTTAATAGAGAAATGACCCAAAACGACCTGATATGACAATGTATATATATATATATATATATATATATATATATATATATATATATATATATATATATATATATATATATATATATATATATATATATATATATATATATATATATATATATATATATATATATATATATATATATATATATATATATATATATATATATATATATATATATATATATATATATATATCTCTATCTATAATCTTCTATGCATGAAAAATAAATTAACCTTTGACCTTGTATCAAACAAATATTATCTAATATGCCCATATAATGAGGATTAAGGTTAGACAGAGAATAAAAACAAAAGGTTTTGGGGTAATCATTTATACTGCCTGGGATAGATTAACACAAGGAAAAGCTAAATGCAAGTTTAGTTCAGTGAATACTACATACCTGCAGTATGGTGTGTAAGTCAACAAATCTACTTCAAAGGCATATGACAAAATTAAATTGTCATATGACAGTTTCTCGGACTGATTGGATGAAATGGTAAATATATACAGGCAATCTTGATAGGATGATTAACTGTACCATTTTTAAACATTTACATTAAAATTCAGTCTTGATATGTCCATTTCATTAAAAAAAATTCTCGCATACTCATTGGACAATTCAGAACAAAAATTAATTTGTATCTGTCTGTTTTACAAAAGATGGACATTTAACCCAATCAAGAGTCAGAGAGAATGTCAGAGAGACTGTCAGCTGACACTTTAATTTGTCATACCAGGGAGCTCTAAATAACAGCTCCCTGGACATATGACAGTCTCATTGGACATGAGGATTTCTTGACTGAACGGACATATAACTGTATTTTGCATGTCTGCCACAATGTGCCTTAGGCAATGCTGATATACAATGCAGGGATCCCATAGCAGTGAGTCATGTAGATTAAATCTGAATCAAGCAGCCCAAGGAAAGGAAAATTAGATTTATCTTAAGCTAATTCAAATAATGTCAGGAGGTAATATGTAAGAATTGCATGCAAGTGAGAGATAATCAAGATTCTATTCAGTGCAAGTACACACATTTGGAAAATTTTGTGGTCAACTCTGAAATTATGCTTTGTAAAAGAAAGAGCATGACAAAAAGTTCTACACATTATTTTTGATTTTGATACTTAAGCTGTTCACATTTGTAAAAGTTAAATTAGAAGATGAGCAGTAAATTGTTAATAAGACTTCAGTTTTGTTTAACCATTACCGCCAGTCAACATCTCTTGTAGCTGAAAAAGAAAATACAGGTAAATATACATATAGTTACATTATTCAGGTGTTATTCCAAATTTCTCTTTCTTTCCCAGAAGCTTTTGACTGACGGGAAGCTACAGGGTCTTAATTACCAGGGAGCTCTAAATGACAGCTCCCTGGACATATGACAATCTGATTGGACCAGTAACAACTCCCTGATTGGACATGAGGATTTCTCGACTAAATGGACATATAAGTGTATTTTGTGCATCTGCCACAGTGTGCTTCACAAAAACAAAAAACCTAATATTACAAAGGGGGGCCCTAGCAACCACAATACCCCCACTGACATCACACCTTTAAGTTTCAATGAAATAAAATATGAATAATTAAATTGAGCTGTCTACCCAATCCTACCTCACAAAATTTGCATAAATAAAACCTTAGTCATAACCTTTACACTGAAAGTGAAATATTTCTGAAATACAAAGACTGTTCTCAGAAATTGAAACTTCTTTCAAAGGGCCAAATAAATTGTTATATTACTGAAATATAAACTCTTCTCAGAATTTGAAACTCCTGTCAAAGGGCCGAATAAATTGTTATATTGCTAAAATACAAACTCCTCTCAGATTTCTATCAAAGGGCCAAATAAATTGTTATTTTACTGAAATACAAAGACTTTTCTCAGAATTTGTAACTCCTGTCGAAGGGTCAAATAAAATGTTATATTGCTGAAATGCAAAGACTCTTCTCAGAATTTGAAACTCCTGTCAAATGGCCAAATAAATTGTTTGTTATATTGCTGAAATACAAAGACTTTTCTCAGAATTTGAAACTATTTTCAAAGGGCCAAATAAATTGTTATTTTGTTGAAATACAAAGACTTTTCTCAGAATTTGAAACTCCTATCAAAGAGTCAAATAAATTGTTATATTGCTGAAATACAAACACTATTTTCAGAATTTGAAACTCTTTCAAAGGGACAAATAAATTGTTATATTGCTGAAATGCAAAGACTCTTCTCAGAATTTGAAACTCCTGTCAAAGGGCCAAATAAATTGTTTGTTATTTTGCTGAAATACAAAGACTATTCTTAGAATTTGAAACTCCTTTCAAAGGGCCAAATAAATTTTTATATTGCTGAAATACAAAAACTGTTCTCAGAATTTGAAACTCCTTTCAAAGGGCCAAATAAATTGTTTGTTATTTTGCTGAAATACAAAGACTATTCTCAGAATTTGAAACTCCTGTCAAAGGGCCAAATAATTGTTATATTGCTGAAATACAAAGACTCTTCTCAGAATTTGAAACTCCTATCAAAGGGCCAAATACATTGTTATTTTGCTGAAATACAAAGACTCTTTTCAGAATTTGAAACTCCTTTCAAAGGGCCAAATAAATTATTATATGAGATCACACTGATAATGCAAGAGTACTAAGAAAGCTGACTTTTGCAGCTGTTAAATGTTAAGTGACTGAAGTAACATTGAGATGACACAAGCTGAAAAGCAACCCATCCTCTTTTTTCATTTTCCTAATGAGAAATCATTTTCACACAAAGCAAACACCAATAATAAATTAAGTCTGTAACTTTATTCAGATCGACGCAAAGAGAATCATAAATTTAGTTCAATTTTTGAGATCTTAACATAAATCTATTTTTGATAACTTCATTGTCCGCTCCAGTGAGCTCAATCGGTGATTGAAGCCAACAATGTATTGACGAAAGTCACCTAAATCGTGATTTTCCCCATTGACTGTAAGGATAACGAATGAAAGTCACTTTATTTTAAAAACTGTCGCTTCAATTTTTTTCTCTTTTTTTTATGTTGTGTAACTTTTAGTATTTTAGATAATCTGAAACAGGAAAAAGCCATGTCTCCTAACATGAAAAGTGGAATTTAGGGCCGATTTGATAACCTTAGGCTACGCAAATCAGCAAAATACATCCAGCCTACCAAAGTTTGTGTGTTAGAGGAAAATACAAATTTGGATTTTTTTTCATGTTGAGCGCCCAAATCATTCTGCCTTGCGAATGAGATAATTTGTAGCATGATAGGGTTGTTTCGAATGTTTATGTTGCCATAACTTTAGACTAGGCCTAGGAAAATTTGCTGATTTGCATGGCAGAAAGTTTTTTAAATTTGGCTCAAAATTCCACTTTTCATGTTAGGATGACATAGGTTTTTCCCCAATGATCAAGTATTTTCTAGAATACTAAAAGATACATAATATATTAAGAAAAGAAAAAATAGAAGCGACTGTTTTTTAAATAAAGTGACTTTTATAATTCATTATTGTTACAGTCAATGGGGAAAATCGTGATTTGGGTGACTCGTCAATACACGTTGGCTTCATACGCTATTACAGCAGTCATTGAGAGCTCAGCATTTACTGTTAATTAAATACTCTGGTTATACTTAAACAATGGTAAATGTATATTATCCATTTCAAATATGACTAAACAAACAAAAAACACTTCAAAAGAATGATTATGATGGTCTCCAAGGCTTTGCTTACTTGCAAAACTCCCATCAAAATTGGTTAGAAATTGACCATTTTAGAGCAACTTGGGTAGCTAATTAGCATAAATTATGCAATATTTTGTGACTTTAAAATGGGACAAATAGAAAATTGTTTTTGTTAACTTATTGTTTTTCGGTCCTTCCCTTAAATGTTTTGAATGGGATAAGTTGGCTATAGTTAACAGGAAATTATATACTATTATAACCCTCACCGAATTTAGCAGTTGAAAGCAATTTGAGAAGATTTGATACTTGAAATTTGGGAATGAAATATCAAGGATTACATTAAAGAATTTCAGCCTTTTCCTGTTCATACATCATCACTTTTGCACATGCTGAAAAATTTAACAAACTTTGATTTATCAGAACCTAAAAACTATAAGTGTTATTGTGACCATTTAACTGTTCTGCTCTTAATTGAATGCTCTTTCATTTAAAGTTAAGTATCTCTATCTGTCCAGATACCTTAAACTTTTTCATCATGAATATTTCAATATAACTGTTCTTCAGTTAACTTTGAAACAATCTTGATTCTGTCTGCCTCTCTGAGTTGTATATTAGCACACAATACCAAACTTTATATGTGGTGAAACATTGATCTGTTGCAGACATAATGGAAAACAGAGCAAAACAAGCAGCAAACATGAGATCCAGAATGCAGAATAATATCTGAGTGCATCCCTAAGTAGCAAACATGCAATAAAAACATATATATAAACACACACACACACACAACGCAAAAGGGAGAAAATAAATACGACAAACATCAAGAGTAAAAGAACTACTATACCTGCAATGAGCAAAATGTACAATCAATGAGAACAATTTCACATCCATTTTTTGAAATAAATATCTGCTACTAACATATCTTTCAAATTGAAGGTTAACTAAGAAACGAAGCTCCAAGGGTATTTGTAACTGATCAGAAGTCACTGATGCTATTCTGCTCTCAGCGAACAACTTGCGACATACATGCACTTGACTTGTTTGCATGCATAATGCTTCATTAAGTGTACAAGGCACTGTACAAGGCATGCAAAGAATAAAGAGCATTGTCTATTCTCATCCTTCTCGTAAGGAGACAAGACTTAAATTTTCAATAAGAGGCAGGGCTTGCAAATTAAGCAAAAAAATATTGCGAGCGATATAAGGTCTTCAAGAAAAGAAAAACGTTTTCTCTACTTCATGAGGAAACCCTGTAAGAATGCTACAGTATTCAGAATTTCACGCAACAAAAGATTTAACCTTTAAGAATATAAATTGACTTCACATTTAGGAGTTTTAACAATATTAACATCATTTCCTTGGTTAATAATAAATTGAATGAATTGCAGTTCTCAAAATACTCTCCATCTTTTTAATACTAGAAGTTCAGTATATATACACTTTTGCATAAAAATGGTGAATAAAACAGATAATATTTTAGAAGCAACTGTTACATTTATTTATTTATCAAATTGTCTTCTATGAAATAAGTTTTCTGTACCTGTATAGCTCTCAAGGAAGGCCAAAATCATATTAACAACAGTACCAAAATTATGAACATTACAACTGATAATTGTGTTAACTTTCCGAACAACAAGGATTAGTGCTTTTACGGGAATATGCAAATTTACGATGTCATATGAAGCAAACGTACATCTCATTTTCTATATGTCAATCCAGTACTTTTAATCCTTTAAAGAAGGAATTTGATCTCATCCATTACCAAGTCCGGCAAGGCTATAATAATTCTTGAATATACAGACAATATTACTCCTGCAAAGCCATTGCATTCATATTAAGATTAGTGAGAAGGAAGGAAGAAGAGGGAGGGGGTGCTATTACATGTTTTGGGAACTAATTTGGGTCAGAATTGAAAGACATGAGGTTATTACCTGCTTTGGGAACTACTTAAACTTTGGGTCAGAATTTAGAGACTAATATTTATTATTCAGAATCGTAAAGTAAACTCTTTATAAAAAGAAACAAAGCAAAAAGTATTCCTTAGGTGACTGTAGTCTTTGAATGCATCATTTCAAATTGAAGGTAACAAAGAAATGTGACATATGATTAGTTCTAGGGCAAGTGCAAGTGGTGATTGTGGTGTTTACACACTAAGTCAGAGGCTCAAAAAATATGGAAACACCATAATATTCCATTTTCAACTTGGAAACAAGATACCACAATGCCTAATATAGTTAGCAAAAAAATAGCAAAGCAGTAAACAGGTAAAAAAAAGCATGCAAAGTAGTTTGACAATGTAAAAGAGATTCATTCTTTTAACACAAGCTCACATACACCAACATTTATATAAATTGCACATTCAGACCATTCCACCATATCTCTTTTGATGTCAAGAAAAAGAATTGTAAAGGCAATGACCCTATCCTTGAAACCATAATCCTCTCATAATATACCTTGGCTTAGTCTAAAGCTTGAAAATGAAAAAGACTCATAAAGTTATACCAGGGAGTTGCTTAAAATGAATTTAGCAGCTCCCTGGTTATATTGATTTTTCTCTTTCACAATGTATCCTAAGTGTGAAAGTGTAAACTCAATGAATAGCAGTATATAACAGCATGTTCTGCCCTATTTGTCACCTTCAATCTCATCTACAAAGGTGACAAACTGTGAATGGTGAATGATCTAATTCACACAATTATATAATAATAACATGGTCACGCTACAAAGACACTTATAGCATTCTATCAAAAGTTGTATTCAGTAAAAATGGTAACCTTTCATATTCCTCTTCTGACTCAAAAATGTACACAAAAACTTCTGGAATACCTTCAGACACTCAGCATCAAGATACTGCAATACTCAAGTGTTCACAGCCAAAATTTACATATGAGATCATGAAGACCAATTGCAATTACCCTCTACGATTAAGGAAATAAGCCACACCCACCATAGCAATGCGGTAATTAGTGGAGGGAAACAAAATTTCAAATCCGCAATCCTGCATGACTAATGTATTGGCATTTGGATGTTCATGTGGACTGCCACAAGTTTTGAACCATTTGTGGCACTTCTCAGGATCTTTTAAGTTTTTAACAAAGAAGTAAACCAAATTCCGTTTGCTAACCATTCTGGGTAATGGGAATCGGGTTTACAAAGCCCTTAGCGGGACCATAGCGGGCCCCGAGGCACAATTTTTGTTGACCATTTTGTCGTCAATCAGTCTGTGTGTGCAGAATTTTTGTACAGTAAATTGCATTGACTGCATTAGCACATACCGTTAGTTAGCTGTACTGTACCAGTACCACGTAGGAGTTTTGCCCCACTTAGTTAGGCAGATTTTGTTGCTAGGCAAAATCATGCGGTCATTGGGTGAAAAAGCTGTCTAACTTAAAGAGGTTAATTGCAAAGATGTCAAATGTAGACAACCTGTTCATAACGTCACTTCTGATGAAAATGTATCTAACAATTGGCACATTTCACACTAAAGTAAATAGTTCAATCAGGAAGTGCCAACTACTTCCCTAGTTAAAGACAGTGAGTTAAAGATACGGCTACCATGATGAATCAGGTGCAATTATTGACAAACTGCTAAAACATTAATAGCATGCAAACAATGAAAAAGTTATACTGTAACCAAATTTATAACCCACCCTAAAACAACAATAAATTGGTATACTATAGATTATTATTGAGTTAAATTATTACTAACTTTTCGCCTTAACAACCTTCCTGGATAATAACAAAAGAATAATTCCAGGCTATCAACCATTTACCCACAATAAGATGCTTAGTATTCTAGGCAATAAAATATGGATATACCTGATCAAATTCTAATTATATAATAATTTTGAAAAGAAGATGTTTAATCTCTGTTCACTTTCATCTTTTTCTCTCTTCTGATTTTGAAAGAGATGATTCTTTATTTCAATTTGTTTCTCATACTTCCTTAAAGAAAATGGTATGAAAACCTGCCTGTCCTGTTAATGTAATAAGGCTCAGAATCACAATTCTTTTCTTAAAAACAAAATTTGATGGAGATGTTGCAATATGCCAGTGTGGTCAGTATTAGTAAATGTACAAAGAAACTGCAAGTAACACAATGTAAGCGTACTTTACTTGAGATATCAATGTGACTAGATTAGTAAACGGCCTTAAGTTTGTGAGGGATTGAAGTTTGTGCAACCCAATATTTCTCCTAGTTTAACAAAAGATACTATCAAACACATGATTTCAACTGTTAATTTGATCAATTAGGATAAAGTGACTATATTTTCAATGAATAAGCAAATAAATATGTTTTCTTCCTGTATATTTGCTGAAGCTTTTTTACCGTGCTGTACTAGTATAGCTGCAGTATTATATTTACCATTGATGCACAAAATTTGGGTTAATGGCTGCTTTGGCATAACAAACAAAACTACTGTTTTCTTTGATGAATATCTAAATAAGCAAATATCAAGCTTCTGTGAATTTATCATGGATATAAAGAGGAGAAATCAAAGAATTTATCAACATTTTATAGAATTTAATTTCTGATAATAAAAACAATCAATTTAAAAAAAAAGTAAATCCTTAGCTGCACAAGCTTCAGCCCCACAATGCTACTGCACAACACTCCTGTACTTTGTCATTATCTTTTTGCATGAATTATACTTTGTAAGCATACTCATATATCCGACATATGATTTTAGAGTTGTTCTACTTTTTTCAAATCTGAAGTGTGCCACTTTCACCTATTTTACAAGAATATCTTGTATCCCCCATAGGCGGGATTTGAGAGAGGAACAAGGGGGAACTTGTCCCCCATCCCACACACTTTTTTCCAAATTTGTATCGTTTGTATTGTGATTTTTTGTATCTTAGTGTGATTTTGCTCCCCTCACTTTTGACTGTGCCACCCCACTTTCAGTAGGAACATCCCGCCCATGGTTGCCTCTATTCAATTATTGTTTCAGAATAAAATATAAATGATATGACTTGGACCTACACAAAATTATCAATCCAAAGTCCTGTTAGGCCTATTACTGTTTTAAGAAACTTTGGAAAATATTTCTATACAACAAACTATATTTCCATGCAACAAAATTTTGGGGGTGTACGATGGGTGGAATCGTTTGTTATGATGAATATCTAAGACATTTTTCATGTAATTCTATTCTGAATATTGATACAATATCTTGAGAAATGAAATAAATGTATATATACCAAATGATGACTGATGGATCGTTAAATTGATGCAATAAAAGAGCATGGGAACAGAAAATGACTTTGAACTCATTAATGAAGTAAGTAGAATTGCTGTTTATCCTTCCGTTTCATGTAAGTTTATCCCAAGTTTAAAATGATTTATGACAGAATACTTCCAAAACTAAAGATAAAATAATCAAAACTATAAAATAATATTTTCATCCATACCCTAAACTATCTTGTGAAAGTAAATTTGAATTCCATCTAAAATATTCTCAAAGAAGCCACAAAAAGTCACTATCTAATTAAACAAATTTCTACCCAGCTTTTCTCACAACAACACATATATACTGTAGAATGACACAAGTTACATTTAACACTGTGCTTTCCACTTCGAGTACCGTGCATGATGTAACAAGTGTTTGCTACAGTATGACAAATTATGCAGGTTATGAATTAGCATAGTGCTACCCTAAATAATTTGAACTACTTTCTTAATAAATTTTACATTAATAAGAGAAGAGTGAATACACAACACAAAAAATTCACTCTACATCCACAGGCAGTTGAGGCTTATGATTTGATGATAGCACACCATGAGTTCGGACCCTTAGAGGAGAGGCAAACCAAGGGTGTCTTAGATTGTCAAGAATAAATAATTAAGAGAAAGAAAGAAAAAAGGATGCAGGCAAACATAGGTGTATATGGGATGACAAAGGTTTGCTGTAATGCATCAAATTTGTTGGAGGCTTACACATGAGACAACTACTTACACTGAAACATAAACTGAGAAAATTATTACAATGTATGCATGCTGTTGGTTGTCCAGACATGTTTTGCAAAATGTCTTATTTTTGTACTGCTTCTATGCATGTTGTGGATAAATGCTTCATAGGTGTGAAATAAACAATAAGAGCCACTTTTCTCTGATAAATGCCAATCCATAGCATGCAACAAGGTGTCAAAAATCTCTAATAAATAATACATTCTATAGTTGTGCTTAAATTTTTTTGTAATGTATATACCCTTTAGACACATGGTACAGAGCTATCAACATGGAGCAGAGGAAAATGTCCCGCTGACTCTCTATCTAATGGCTATTTCACACTTTTGAAATTTTGATGCTACTTCTACATTTATGAAAGTCACATGGAAGGTTCATCAATGCCTTGAGTAAATTTGAAAATAGATGATTTGACCTAGCTGAAAAGCTCATGAGTTTTAATTCTTAACAAAAATGACTTATGAAATGTTGATGTGAAAATTGCATAGCAGCTCTTCATATGTATACACTGAATGAGCTTGCATATGGATGACTGATCATTCTACCTCATGCTTTCATCTACTTCTAAAAGGTCATGGGGTCTTGGAAATGCAACTTTGGTTGATACTTACTTGTTTACTGGGATCTGTCCACTCCGAACTAAACATTCTCTCAAAGACCTCGCTAGACCGCACTAAAATGAGCTTGTGGGCATGGAAGGACTCAAAATCAACTTTTAGCTTGATGTCACTCATGAGGGGATTGTTGAAAAAGCGTTCCAGGTCAGCCAAGGCACCGCGCTCATCACCAAAGCAATTTTTACCTTCAAAATGTAAGAAGAAGAATGATGATAAGGAGGAAGGAGAAAACTCAAAACATGCAATTTCTAAATTGGTGAAACTCACATACCTTTGCACTGATAAAGTGAGTTCGAGCTCGCTTTATATACTCACCACGAGCTTGCTTTATAAGCTCATCATGAGCTCGCTTTAAAAGCTCACCACGAGCTTGCTTTTTAAGCTCACCACAAGCTTGCTTTATAAGCTCACCACAAGCTCGCTTTATAAGCTCATCACGAGCTCGCTTTATAAGCTCATCACGAGCTTGCTTTATAAGCTCACCACGAGCTTGCTTTATAAGCTCACCACAAGCTCGCTTTATATACTTACCACGAGCTCGCTTTATAGGCTCACCAGGAGCTCGCTTTATAGGCTCACCACGAGCTCCCTTTATAAGCTCATCAAGAGCTCCCTTTATAAGCTCACCACGAGCTCGCTTTATAAGCTCACCACGAGCTCGCTTTATAAGCTCACCACGAGCTCGCTTTATAAGCTCACCACGAGCTCGCTTTATAAGCTCATTACGAGCTTGCTTTATAAGCTCGTCACGAGCTCGCTTTATAAGCTTACCATGAGCTCACAAAGAGACCTCTGTAGTCTAGTGGTCAAGCCTCCGGTTTGACAATCTAACGTCCGGGTTAAATCCCCAACCGGTGCTCCACAACTGATTTATAAAATGACAATGGGCATCTTGGCGTTGATATTTAAACTTAGGAAGATTGTTGGGACCATGAGGTCGTAATTTTGAAATGAGTTCACAAATGGAACCATACAGAACAAAAAAGAGCTCATTTGGGGCTGTATAAGCAAGTATCACTAACCATTAGTTCACCGTTCTGTATGAGTCAACAGCGAGTCGAGCATGAGTTAGCAGCGAGTCAAGTATGAGTCAACAGTGAGTTTAATGTGAGTTAACAGCGAGTTGAGTATGAGTCAACAGCGAGTCGAGTATGAGTTAACAGCATGCTCATATGAGTTAACAGTAAGGTTGACGATATAATATGTAATTTGATAAATTACAATCATTCTTATCACCTAATTAATTTTCTTCAAATCCTCCTTGTACATCTTTACATGTATGATGTATACATGTACCGAACACACAGCAACTATTGGCAATGTAAAATAAATTTCTCCACAATCCTGAGTTATGATTAATGAGATTTACACATTTCTCTAATTAGTATGATTTTCAAATTATACATTCTTTCTTGAGGTGATAAACACCAAGAATTAAATTGTGAAAACAAGAACAAGGGATTTTATCTTCATAGTCTCACTTTATAATATATTCATACAACACATTCCATACAGCACAATCATCATTGGCTCATCCATATTTTTGAGAGAGTTGCAAGAAACAGTCATGAACACCAGAGAGAGAAACTTAGATGTTTTTCCGAAAGCCATAGTTCATCAACCTATTTCTGTATCTTAACAAACTTCAAAGTACTGTAACAACACAACACAACACAACAGGTGCTTAAAACTTATCTCAAGGAAACTTTCTCAAAAAGGGGGCGTGTTCATTCAGACAAAACCTGCTGGTTTATACTGTATAATTACCCCAATATTTTGGGTTCAGGGTGGGGAACAGAAAAGCCAATATGCCTTATTAATTCACTGCCTGAAAAAGTCATGGGTAATATTCTGTCCAGGTGTGCAAATTTAACTAGCATTTAGTAAGTGACAATACAATTTACCCACTATTACTAATTTTTTGTACATCAGATTTGACCATTAATCTACGTCGTTGCATAAAATATTAAAGATTTTCCACATGTCTAAGAGCAGGCTGATCATTTGACCAAGAAATTCTGCAAAATAGTGTAGCTTACACTTTACATAGTACATACAGTACATATGAATACAGCATTTACATAAATGCAATCTGAGAGACAGGATGCACCACTCCTAAAACATCAATATAGTGGCGTGTACTTTTCCACTCCCGGTATTGAACGTTGCTGTTTATTACTGAACAATCCCACTTGTCAAACACTAAGCTAATAATCAATCATAAAAATTAAAATATAACGGACTGACAAACTTTCCCAATAATTCTGGTTTGGTTTATAATTAACGAAAACATCAACCTGGCTATTACAGTAAATTTTACAACATACAGTACAGAAAGATTTGGCAGCCATAGTATGTACCAACATATGTATATTATCTGTCATTATTTTGTTCCAGTAATTATTGGACTACAGACACCTAAAATGAAAATTTGTGTCATTGCTTGTTAGAGAGAGCATTCCATTTTAACCAATACCATCTTATTCAAAGTATGGAGATTTTATTAATAAATGGACAATTTGTAGTGAAGTAAGTAAAAACAGTACATAAACATTATTCATTCTATAAATCTTTATCTTCAAATTCAAACATATCATCATTTGCCCTCTATTATACTAAAAACCTTTGTTTGAATACTTAATACTTTTACCAAAGTTGATGTAAGAAAAAAGTGAATGGGCCAGAATGGATGAGCTTCTTGTCAAAGTGAATCCTTTAAATTCGACATTATTATTTTGTTTATGTTGGTACAATATACACAGTATTACAATAAGCTGGAATATTGTGCCCCCTCTCCTCCACATCCAATGCATGCCCACATGACCCCATTTCACTAAATCAAGTTTTGATTTTGTTTTGTAGTAAAACAAATTGCCCAAAAGAGTTATGAGTTTCAACATTCACATAATTATATTAACATCATTCAAAACCTTTACATAAATATATTTTGTTAACATTATGTACTGTACTTTGTGCACAAAAACACTTTTAATAAATAATGATATTAAAGTTGTAAAGCCAGAAATACCTATCATCACCATGGTAACAAACCTAAGAAGTTAAGGATTTCCTGTTTTGAAATTACAAGGCTTTCTTTCCATGTTCTATTCACAAGCACTGAAGTACTGCATGCACAGAATGCTCTGCATTTGAATGACATTACCTGTTCAGGAAGCTAGGTGATTAATAAGATGTACTGTATATTAAGGTTTTACTGTACTGTAGCTGTGTTACACAAGGAAATAGTGCAATCATCCCACAACCATTATCAGTCAATTAAACACTTGATGTGCATTAAGGAATTTTGAATTTTGCACTGTCAATGAGATTCTAATCATCTTAATTTGTTTTAGCCTGTACTTGTGTACAGGATTATAAATATTACAAACAAGTTTGAGTGCTTGTAACAACTTGCAGTATAGTTTTTGTTGGCTTGATTGCCTTATACAAATCTAAGCAAAGTAGTCATTAAATTTGATAATAGCTAGAATAGTTAAGTTATCAAGAGTTTTACCAACGTAAACAATAAGTGTGACAGGTGGAAGGTAGCTCAATATCTGTATGTGGTTGAACAATTGTATATTCTTCCAATTCAGCTATTCATTGGTGATGTATTAAAAAAATAATGACAACAAAATTGGCAAGTTCAGGTGGAAGACCCAGGGAAACTGGCGCAAATACATTTTATATTCAGTGGTGGCTCCAGAGGGAGGTCCAAGGGGACCATTGCCCACCCATTGGGAGGCCTGGACCACCAATTGGGGCAATTGTTAATGAAATTTGTCGAGGAAGTGTAATAAAGTATTTTATTTTCCAAAAAAAAAACCTGATTCCCTGATGCAACAGATTTAGAAATAAAATCAGGTGGCTTGAAATTTGAATAGTTTATTGCCCAAGTGCCCAACATCTCAATAATTTCTTGTATGGAAAATATTCATGTGATGATGGTGACCATGACCAATTATGAGAAGTGGAAACATAACAGCTTTGTGAAAACCACATGAATGTCTTTTCTTCCAAAGGACTTACTGCATTGGTGGAGATGTTTCTTATCAAGATCATATCTGCAACCCAATACCCTCAAAGTATCATAGGTACAGCCAAGCTCTACCACACCCACCTCAGGCCCGCCCACCTCAGCACTGTCCACCAATAAAATAGCTGGACCACCCTTCGGGAAGTGGTGGACCACCTGTGTGGGAAATCCTAGAGCCATCACTGTTTGTACTTCATTAAAGTCTTAAATTTTAGTTACTTTCATCTGCTTTTCAAAAAAACTGTGAAGGACATACTGAATTTTGAGCTTCCACCCCTTAAATTTTATGATTTTTACCAAGAGGCCATCCCCTTAACACCCCTTCCCAAACATCCCTGCAATTGATGACTACTAAAATGAAGAAATTCATTTAACACCCCTTCCCAAACATCCCTGTAATTGATGACTACTAAAATGAAGAAATTCAAAGTGCCTGTTTTTCATTTTGCACAAGGCCTAACATTCTTATACTGTAGTCCTCTTTGGATTTAACCATGTAGTCAATTTGTTTAGGTGTATGAAAAAAAATCAATACTTCTACAGACTGAAAGAAGGGATTCATATAACATACGATTCAATGTTGATATTTAATGAAAAATAATAAAGGATGCAAGCCCCACCACAACTTCTAAAGCTACACTTATACCTACTGAATCATTTCTCTCTAAAACACCATGTAGCTGTACTCTATCATTCACATTTTTCCTAAATACTTTCATGATTATTCAGTTTTTTTTTTCTTTCTCAGAAATGTCAACAACCGTAAAAATATCATAAAAATATAGATGATATCAAAAGTAGTCAATATTCCTGATGGCTATCAGACTAATCACAACAATATGAGAATATGGTACATGCTTGAAAGGTCAAGAGAACTTCTCTTGGTGAGCAGCAATGTCAAGGTAAAACAGATGACTGCAAGCTTAATGACATTTTTATTGCAGACCTTATGAAATGGATGGATGATTCAGAAAAGATGTTTGCAAATGCCACTAGATGAAATGATTCAACACATCTGCTTTTACTTTGTCTATCACAAGTCTGGACTAAAAAGTAAGTTGAATGCAAGAAGTCCCCATATGCAAGACTATGGTTGTGCCAGTTTATATTTAGTAGGGGCCTAGCATGGAACTGTAGCATATGAACCAGAAACCAAAATGTTTAGCAGTTCCCATGCATGAGGCTGTGCATACATTTGTATAAGTTTGTTAGAATAAAAATAAAATCCCCCCCCCCCCCAAGGTCCTTTAACATGTCAAGCTGATGCTGTAAACACTAAGACAACAGAGCTTTCAGAATAAAAACGAACCTGTTTAAGGTTAAAATGAGATCACTTCAAACAGGTACAAGCACTAGGCGAGCTAATGAAAGTTACTAAAGGCCCAACTGGACTGCTGTAAATGTGCTAAATGTGGTTGAATCAAGCTATAATATTTTAAGAGAAATGAACAATATACTTTAGCTTACCACTTGCTGGTAAGGAATCATCATCCTCCTCATCCTGAGTGGCAGACACTGTGACTGGGGACTGGGGCTGATTTGTAGCTGCCAAATAGAGAGCTTGCAGATGATGGGGAACGTCATTGGCCCCAACACCTGCAGGCCCAATCCCAAGGGCTCCAGCTGCAGGCATCATCCTGTGGCCAATGGGATTACCACGTACCTCCGTCTATATGAAAGAAAAATAAACAAATATGATAAATTCTACTTGTACTTATATGAACCAGTAATTTCTTTATTTCCATTCAAACAAGTGAAAAAGTTTATCAGAGGTAAACACCCAAAAAATACAAATAGATGTTTTATAAATCCTTTTTTGAGATATCACATGCTAGAATTACATTATGAAGATTTTCTTAAAAGGGGCACAAAGAAAAAGTAACATCTTTAGAACAACAGTGGAGAAAAGACGTAACTTGAGAATCTGAAAAATGTTTGTGGCAATGCACTGTTGGAGCCTTCTGTTGTTAATACCAGAACAAGGGTATAGGTGAGTTACTGCTTAACCCTTACTCTACCAGCACTTTTTGAAAATGCGCTTTGGGAGGCAGTCAAATATGGGGCACCAAAAACGGCAATAATATCGCCTCGTGGTAGAGTAAGGGTTAATCAAGGACTGATTATTGAAGGGTCCTCTGTCTTCCAAGCAGCAGAGTCGGTTTCGTTCTACTTCAGTGACCCGCTGGGCCACCCACCGGGATCATGCTGCATAAATTTTCGAGTTGGCGCACCTGTTGCGGATTGATTAATCTTACTCTACCAGCACTTTTTTTAAAATGCGCTCAGGAGGTGGAGTCAAATATGGGACACCCAAAACGGTGATAATATCACCGTGTGGTAGAGTAAGGGTTAATCAAGGACTGATTATTGAAGGGTCCTCTGTCTTTTAAGCAGCAGAGTCGGACTTTTTGGGTCCTCTGTCTTCCAAGCAGCAGAGTCAGGCTTGTTCCGCTTCAGTGACCCACTGGGCCACCCACCGGGATCATGCTGCATATATTTTTGAGTTGGCACACCTGTCGCAGGTTAAAAACCCTTACTCTACCAGCACTTTTTTTAAATGCGCTTGGGAGGCGGAGTCAAATATTGGGCACCCAAAACAATGATAATATCACCGCGTGGTAGAGTAAGGATTAATCTAGGGCTGATTATTAAAGGGTCCTCTGTCTTCCAAGCAGCAGAGTAGGGCTTGTTCGGGTCCTCTGTCTTCCAAGCAGCAGAGTTGGGCTTGTTCGGGTCCTCTGTCTTCCAAGCAGCAGAGTCAGGCTTGTTCCACTTCAGTGACCACTGGGCCACCTACCGGGATCATACTGCATATATTTTCGGGTTGGCACACCTATCGCGGGTTGATTAACCTTTACTCTACCAGCACTTTTTTGAAAATGCGCTCAGGAGGCAGAGTCAAAGATGGGGCACCCAGGCAATAATATTGCCGCGTGGTAAAGTAAGGGTTAACGTGAACTAATATGGTAACAAAGTAACAATATTTCATCCCTTCCACCACCCTACTATTCACTTGGTTGGATATCAGGGAACTTCGTGACCTGAGGTCATCAGACCGCATAGTAACCACGCACCGCTGGAGTGAAAACAATGTGATCAGCTGTATGGCAATCATACCATACGTACCGCACACAGTAAACCCACATGTATCGCGCAGAGCTTTTGTTTTCACACCAGCAAATGACGTCATCTCCAGAATGTGACGTGGCACCAACCAAGTGAATATGCAAGTATAACAATATTGAAGCTTATATAGTGCCAACATACAGAATAATTAGCATGAGGTGATGAACATAAACTTGTTTACTTAAATTACATTAATGTGGATTTTTAAGTTCTTAGTCATCTTATGCATGAATCTATTGCAGGTATAATTTCAGATGAGGAAATATGTAGCAAGTTTCGGTGTAGATATTAAGCAAGAAATGCACCAACATTAAATGGGATCTTGTTGAATATTCTAGAAGCTGAAATAAAATCGTAGAGTACAATTGAATAGAAGTGCATGTTGAAGCAAGACTGCTGAGACAAACCAGGGAAATGGCAACTCACTGGATAAACTTGAGCTGTTGACTGCAGGGGTGGCCAGCGCTTGAGCTGTTGACTGCAGGGGTGGCCAGTACTTGAGCTGCTGACTGCAGGGATGACAAGCGCTTGAGCTGCTGACTGCAGGGGTGGCCAGCTCTTGAGCTGTTGACTGCAGGGGTGGCCAGCGCTTGAGCTGCTGACTGCAGGGGTGGCAAGCGCCTACCTGCTGACTGCAGGGGTGGCTAGCGCTTGAGCTGCTGACTGCAGGGGTGGCAAGCGCTTGAGCTGCTGACTGCAGGGGTGGCCAGCACTTGAGCTGCTGACTGCAGGGGTGGCCAGCGCTTGAGCTGCTGACTGCAGGGGTGGCCAGCGCTTGAGCTGCTGACTGCAGGGGTGGCAGCGCTTGAGCTGCTGACTGCAGGGGTGGCAAGCGCTTGAGCTGCTGACTGCAGGGGTGGCAAGCGCTTGAGCTGCTGACTGCAGGGGTGGCAAGTGCTTGAGCTGCTGACTGCAGGGGTGACAAGCGCTTGAGCTGCTGACTGCAGGGGTGGCAAGCGCTTGAGCTGCTGACTGCAGGGGTGGCAAGCGCTTGAGCTGCTGACTGCAGGGGTGGCAAGCACTTGAGCTGCTGATTGCAGGGGTGGCAAGCGCTTGAGCTGCTGATGCAGGGGTGGCCAGCTTTTTGATAACAGGTTGCCATATAATAGCTGATGACCTATCCCATTTTCAAAAATGTTGTCAAAATAGCAGTATGTTACACTGTTCTGACTTTAATTGCAAAGTACAAAAAAGGTCATTGCCTCAAAACCTGAATCTTTTTAGCACATTTTATTGATCCCTTTTACCTTAGTTTAAAATTTGGGAGGGATGTCCAAGTTCACTTTGTTAACCTATTATATCTTTTAGATATTAGCCTTCAGATTATTTTGCACTACCAAAATCGAGCAACTCAATTAAAAGACATGAAATAAGACTTTAATTGTGTGATCTGCTTTACATCACAAAATTGACATAATTGACTTACTAAATGTTTGATTAGCCATAATGCAAAACGAAATTTGATGGACGAAAAATTGGATATAGAACTTGAAAACAATGCTGTACTTTAATCTATTTTCAGAGCATCACTACCTCAATGCAGATTTGCAATCTGGTTGCCTCTGGAACCCACAACTTGTAGGCTTCAGCCTTGCCACTCATTTAGGCATTTCTGCCCCCTCCCCCCAATATATTTTTTATTCTGCCACATGACGTACTTCTAAACAATGAGTTTCTTAACAATGTGTTTGTAATGTTTATTTTCAGTGCACATCAGGAGCATACAGTAGGAAAAGTCACCTCTAAGGGAGAGCAAAAACCTTTTTTTTTTTTTCCAGTGAAAAGTGGAATATTTGCACTGGTAAATTAAGTTGCCACAAAAGAAAACCTTCAGTTTTCTTAAATTTCCGTGAGATTTTCTTCATTTCCGGAAGATTTCCTTTATTTTCAGGAATTTGTCTTCAATTTTAGAAAACTTTGGCTAATTTTTGGAAAAGTTTGGCCAGTTTTAGCAAAATTTTACAAAAATATGCAACAACTTTACCACATTTGTCAATTTTAAGTTAATAATTTCCCAATTTCACCTCCCAAGAGAGCACAAAGCATGCAACCAGGAAGGTGAAATCCAGTGAGCAGGTTTCCCCACCTGCCCTCCCCCTCCCCACTTCTTACACCTTTGGTGTATAGGGAATTGTGCACAGTGTGACTTTCTCAAGTATTTTACAAGATACAGTACAAAATAAAAATAAAGTCAATATAAAGTAAAGCAAAACATTGTGTGTGTATCACCTGCAAGAAGTATGGAACTAATCTTCATTCAGGATGGAAAAAATTGTAATAATTTTAAAAGAAGTTCTTTACAATAAATTTCCCTTTATAGTCTTTTGTTCAAGGCCTGGGGTGTGAAGAGTGTCACATCCCTCAATATTTGAGAATGAAGAAAAATTTAGGCAAAATGGTCTAAAAATTCAGGCAAAATGTAGATTCTTGAAAGAGCTCTTCCGAAAAATGTTATCAAACTCTCCGATTTTTCCGAATCATGGTCTTAAATTACCCAATTTTTTAAATCCGGTTCTAAATTTTCAAATTATTTCAAATCAGTTTTTAAAATTTTCCATTTTTTCAAATCTTGATCTTAATTTCTGCTGTTTCCGAACCAGATTATAAAAATTCACAATTTTTGTCAAGTCATGATATCAAATTTCCCAACTATTTCGAAAATGTTGTTGATCAAACCTCCACATTTTTCGAAAATATGGTCTTAAATTATCCATTTTTTTTATGTTTCTAAATAATTGTATAAATTTTAAGATTATTGCAAAAAATGATATTACTTTTTCCATTTATTTGAATAGTTATCTTAAAATTTTAAACTTCCTAATTTATTCTGAAGAATGATATCAAATTTCATAATCTATCCGAAACATGACATATATCTATATTTTGTCGAGAAATAAATGACCTTTAGCTTTCCAGTATTTCTGGAACATGTCCCTGTATAACTTTAATCCTGATTGTTCAACTTTGTCATCATGTATGAAGGGGTGGATCGGGGATTTTTTTTGAAGGGAGGGTGGGGTGTTGGCAAGAACAAAGGCACATAGCCCATGGGAACAGTGGTATCACTAGGATTTTTGTAGAGGAGTGGAGGGGGAAGGGGGGGGGGAAGTACAGCAGCAACATAGGATTAAAACATGGGGTCAAATTCCACTCTGGCCCCAAAAAAATTCAAAAATTATGAAAATGAGCTAAGAAATCAAAATGACAAAAAAATCAAAATTTTCTGAAAAGTTTATGTAAATTTTCCAAACATTCTGCATAATCTAAAAGAAAATGGTTAGTTTTCAGAAAATTTGTTAAATTTTTGAAAAAATAAACAAATTTTCTGGCAATTTGCTTAAAATTTCAAAAAAATAGGCTCAACAAATCAACTATTTTCGGCTATTTGGAAAATGCGGATAAAAACACTGGCTGGCTCACTGGGGCACAGCAACTTTGTGAACTACATTGGTTGTGAGAATCTTCGAGCAGGGAGCAATGGCAACTCCCTGCTTCAAGATGCCTGGCATGGCAACACCGCACATGTGGATAGCAATTGCAAAAAAATCAGAGATAGTAGCACAAAATGGGTGATATAGGCCAGAGCCGTGGCCAGTGTGGGGCATGGGGACTATGCCCCCTCTCCCTTTCGAAGGTCTGTGCCCTCTTGTGTAAAGTCAAACTGAAAATAATAACTGTGTGTAAAATATTCAAGTAGAACATTTTTCTATTCATATTCCTGCAAGAACTTGAAATGCATTTTTGGTTTAAACTTTTGTCCATATTTTCTTTAAAATGGCCCAAATTTGGTAAAAATGCACAATTTTGCTTAAAAATCCCACAAAAGTTGTTTAAGAGATAACAAATGAGGTTAAAGATTGCTTAAGATTTATTCAAAATTGGCCTACAATGCCCAAATTTTGTTAAAAATTGCAGAAATTTAGTTATAAATGGCCCAAATTTTGTTTTAAAATAGCATTAATGTAGTTAAAAAATCATCCATTATATATAAATTGGTAGTGATTGACTTGTTTCAGTTTGTTCGACATCAGTTAATATTGGATATATTTTATTCAGCCAGAAGTCAGATAAAAAGTCATATTTTTAGGCACTTTTTGCCACCTCTGGCAATGAAAGCTGGATACACCACTGCCCACAAGGGACCCATGGGTAAAGGTCCAGAAAGTGTGATTTTTAGCTTTTGTTCAGCTCACTTTGAAGGAGAATCACATATCAATTCTAAATTTAAAATGATGCGTTTTCATTTGTTGGGCATCAGGTTGTGGGGAACAGAGGTAGGAGGTTGGGCAAGACACAATTGACAAACATACAAGGGCACATTTTAGGTCAAATTGGGGCACCTTGCCACTGAAGGAAAAGTGTACAACCACAGTACCCACCCTCTGATCCGCCCCTGGCCATTTATTTTTATTCAAATCATGATCTAAAATTTCATATAAAAATCTTTAAAGGAAAATTTTGAAGATGAAAAATAAAATAATTTGATTAAATTAATAAAGAAAACCACACACACAGAAAAAGAGGCTGCAGCCTGCAGCCCTGCGCCTCATTTAAATGCCACATTCTGGACACTTTAAAATACATAATTTGGAACTGCAAATATTAATATGTGTATGAAAGCCATGTTACCTAAATTTTGGGCACTTTAAAAAAAATCAGGCAAATTTAGTTGACACCCCTCTCCCCTTCTTAATGTGTGAAAGTTCGTGACACCCCTGCTTTTGTCTACCATACTATTTTATGCTTCAATTGAATGACTACAGCAGTATATCTCATTACTCATCCAAGATACTAATCGCTGCTTTGCTTTTATAACATCAAATGAATGTTCCATGCTATAAGAAATTGAACAAAGAAAGACATGACAATATTTCTGCTGCATAACTTATTAATGTTGCATAACAAGTCTAATGAGAGAAGATCAAAAAGCTTAGGAATCAATGCAAAATAAGACCTTGAAATGAAGGAGGATTTAAATTTGATTAATGACTCTGAGTTACAAAATAAGCCACACCCACCATAACAACGTGGTAACTAACAAACCTCAAATCCACAATCATGTACAATCAATGAATTGACATTTAAATGTTCGTGAGGCCTGCTGCAAGCTTTGATTCATTTATGGCACTTCTCTGGATCTTTAGAGTTTTTAGCAAATGGGATAAACAAATTTTAGTTTGCTAAGTGTTCTGAGTAACAGCAATCAGATTTACAAAGCCTGCAGCGAGCTCGTAAGTGCAATTTTTGTTTACCATTTTGCCGTCACTCAGTCTGTGTGTGCAGTAAAATTGCAATGACTACATGAGCGCTAGTTAGCTGTACTGTACCAGTACCGCGTAGGATGTTTGCCCCACTTAGTTACACAGATTTTGTTGCTAGGCAAATTGATACAGTGATTGGTTGAAAAAGCTGTCAATCACCAAACCCAGAGAGGTTAATTGTTCACCACCAACTGTTTTGGCATTTGAAAACCAGTCTCATATTAATTTCTACCAAATTATAACATCATGTCATTGAGGTAGCAAAAGGCTTGAGACAACAATTCAATGACACTGACTGTTAAATTCTTAACTCATTGGATAATCAATAAACCAATGTAGAAGGATCTAAATTGTTGAAACACATTTTGTATGTGTACGTAATTCAAGTGATATAAAATTTTACTACTGTAAATGTCACTAGATTTTTAAAATTGCTTTTAACTTCTTTGAAGTGGGTAGTGTTCCCTGCCTTTTAGTATATGAATGAGACATTGGTTGTGGATTGATGTTCACAAATCATAGTCACATGTTTCAAATCAAAAAAGAGGATACAGAGTCTAATTCAATATAAGGCCTAAAAATTGTTTGTTTGGCCTTTCTTGTAAAAAATTGCAAGGAATAAGATTTGCCTTCTCCTCCCCTCCTCCTCCCCTCCTCCTCCTCCCCGCCTAATGATAGTTCTTCCAGCTATATGTTGGTAAACACCATGGCATTAATAGTTCAAAAATGTGTTAAATCGTTGAAAATTTAAATATTCTGAGTCATGTGTACTGTATACTGTAGCATTGAAATATGATGAAAGATTTTATTGCAATTTGCAGGCAAAAGGAAATATCTACATCTTCACTTGTAAATTGTTAAGTCGAGTCCTTTTTTGCATTGTTCATGTTCTGGTCATATACAGTATAAACACCTTAGTTTTGCACCTTTTTTCTGCTTTAGAAAATCACTCTGTTACAATTTTCAAAAGAAACCGTGACTTTTAACTGGTAAAAATGAACTTTAATCAAATTATGTAAACAAGTTACATTTCAGGCATTCAAAGCCAAATCTTAATGTAAGAGATATTTTCCCCCTCACGACCCATCTTTATCTTTTCTCCTTATGTCTCTTTAACCATACAGTTATTTACCAGCTTATATCCTAGCAGCATTAATATTCAGTGATTACTCCTCCTAGTGATATACTTATTCATACATGCAAATTATCTCTTCATTCACCTATTTTATTCCTTATATGGACCATAATGATACCTCTTACAATGTACTTACTCACTATTCGAAGAAACATACTTGTGGTTGACCCATCCTTCACTGACCAGCCAATTCTCACTTTCTCCCTTTGTTAATGTTTTTCACTTGGTTTTATGACACAGTAATGTTCACTTGGTTTTATAATTCTGTAAAGTAAAGTTGCATCTGCTTGTGATTTGGAGATTTTGAGTTAAAACATGATTTAAAGTGTTGAATCTAATTTGTGTTTGCTGTTTTTGTTATTTAGTGAAATATTCCATGTAGCTCCCCACCCTAGCCTCCATCCTGACAATGTGGAGCTAGAGGGGCTACATTTGGTGTCAGAAGTGGCCAAATGTACAGTGATTACATTTGATGTCAGAAGTGGCCAAATGTAAAGTGATTACATTTCGAAGTGGTCATTTGGTAATTATCATATGTCATTTGGTTAACAAAATGTTTCTTTTAACTGAGGATGATACCTGATTTAACCAGTTGCTGATCCCGGATTTGTGATTGTTTTTCTATGTGATGGTCCAACACCGCTATGAACTCAATGCTGTGGGAAGTGCGGACCACCCCTCAACGGTTTAATTCATCGGTGGCCTTATATGCGCCCACAGTATTAGCCATGGTGCGTCTCGATTGAACATTCTTCACCAACATGCGTTTCTTTTAACGGTTTGTACTGTTCACCCTTTCTGTTCTTGCCAAATTTTTTGGAAGTTTCCACCGGTACCTAGTTCTGATGTCCGCCAATGGAGACGTATGATGCCGCCCGGACTGTGTGCCCTTGCACTTTAAAGCCCAGAAGGAGGAAATGCTGACCTTGAGGTTGACGGACTGCCGCAGTGAATTTATATATATATCTATATATATGAACTTAATGTGACATTTTGTAAATTTTGTGCCTTCTCGTTACTGGGTATTGTTTCTATGTTTTAACTTTTCAACCTGAAACATTTGTAAGTTACATTTTCTCTTTATGATCTGCTTGTATGTGTGTGTGTGTCATGTGGTCAGCGAACCATTATCCTAGAGCACTGTATGTACCAATTGTTACTATGTTGGGTATCATAATTTCTTTGGTATTCATGCAGTGTGATTGTGCCTCTAGATTATCTTTTTTTTTTTTTGGGGAGAGGCCCAAGGGAGGGCCCAGGGTGGGGTTCTCCGTGCCTTGGGGCCTGTGTCGTTCATGTTGTGATATTGTTCCAGCATATAATTCATGCATGAACAGATGAATTTGTTGCTTGAAAGAATTTGTTTTGTTATAATTGTTTTATTGCTAAATTTGGGTTAGAAATGGTTTGAAATACACAAGTTGCAGACAATTGACATGAAAAGTCAGATGCTTTATAAAATGTAGATTTTTGTTGTTATTGGTGAAATGGACTGAAAATCCAGAAATTCCATGATTATCTTTTTTTTTAAATGTTGTATGTTATTCAAGTTTTTTATTTCGTTTTGTCATAGCAGAAATTAATATTCTAATGTTTGTGTTCTCTAATTGAATTTGGTTAGATGAGTATACTGAATTGATTACACACTGTTTTTACACGTATGTGCTGTTGGTGAATGGTGATGTGAAGTGTTGCGGCTGCTGTGGTTGTAGTCTGAATTTCTTTGATTTAAATTGGTTGTGATGTTTGGATGAGTCTCCTCACGATTAGGGTCCGAATGGGGAACAAGGTTCCAGGGACAACCAGGTTTGGTTGGTTCGGCATAGTCGTCGACAAGCTTGTCTTGTGAGTAAATCCAATGCATGCATTACCATTTTCTTTTTAAAGAAGTATGATGGAATTAACAGTAGCTGTCTTAGATCAAACATGCAGGTATAGTTTTGTGTAGCTTTTGGATTATTGGTGTGTGTATGTTTTCCATTGAGTTTATTGCATTTTGGAATGGCTGGTGACTGATGAGTCCCTGCTATAAGTATAGAGGTTACGAAAGGCTTCATTTTGTGAACTATTGTTAATTTGCAAAAGTTTTCTACTTTAATGCTTATACTTAGTTGTTGCAAGCTTTAACAAGCTTGACTCTCTTCTTAGATAAGGGTACACTAGATAGGCATTTGGCAAGTGACGATAGTTTCATTATTATGCAGAAAAAGTCAGGTTAATCAGATTAATGCTATAGTTCAGACCAAAAACAATTGGAGTGATTGGTTCAGATCATTTATTCAATGATGAAATTGGTTTATTTTCTTCTTTTCATTGTCCTGTATGTTATTAAACTAATTTGAACTTGATAAGTACACTTGTTTGATTAATTTAACTTGAACTTCACTAGTCTACTTTTAGTCATAGCTATATTATATATAGTCAGGTGATTTTCAGTTAAAACTTTTGAGTTTTGAATATGTGGAAGTGTAATTATGTGGATCCAAACTAGTTATTTTATGGTTGAAAATGAAATGCCATTTATGAAACTCCTTGTTAGGTATATATTTGTACATTCTGTTGTATTGTTATCCTGCTAGAAGAGGAATTTTCTTTTCCTGTACCCGCTGCATTTTCATGCTACAAGAATTCATTCCTTGTTTATCCTTTTTAGGGTCTCCATGGTAGTTAGCAGTGGAAAAATTTAACTGATCATCATTTGTTAAATTGTCATTATTTTTCTTTTGATCATTTTGATAGCTGCATTAATGAGCAGTGGTTTTCTTGATTTGATGCGTTTATCATCTTTGTTATTTGTGTTTAAACTTTGTTTTGTTTCCTGATTCTATACTGCGTATATTATTCTTGCTTATGTGTCATCTGTCCTTGATGATTATATCCTATCTTTAGTTAGTAGTATAGCGTTTTCCCGATTTGTAACTAATGTATTCGTGTATCCGTATTATTATAAGTTTTTTTTGCTATTCACCATTGTCCCGAGGATGTGACAATATTCGGCGGGGAGAGTTGTAAGAGATATTTTCCCCCTCACGACCCATCTTTATCTTTTCTCCTTATGTCTCTTTAACCATACAGTTATTTACCAGCTTATATCCTAGCAGCATTAATATTCAGTGATTACTCCTCCTAGTGATATACTTATTCATACATGCAAATTATCTCTTCATTCACCTATTTTATTCCTTATATGGACCATAATGATACCTCTTACAATGTACTTACTCACTATTCGAAGAAACATACTTGTGGTTGACCCATCCTTCACTGACCAGCCAATTCCTCACTTTCTCCCTTTGTTAATGTTTTTCACTTGGTTTTATGACACAGTAATGTTCACTTGGTTTTATAATTCTGTAAAGTAAAGTTGCATCTGCTTGTGATTTGGAGATTTTGAGTTAAAACATGATTTAAAGTGTTGAATCTAATTTGTGTTTGCTGTTTTTGTTATTTAGTGAAATATTCCATGTAGCTCCCCACCCTAGCCTCCATCCTGACAATGTGGAGCTAGAGGGGCTACATTAATTCAACCAGAACCAAAAGGTTTTGTGGTTCTGATGCTTCTTTTTCATAAGCTGATTGATTTGCAAAATCTTGAGATACCGTGCTTACAAGCTCTTTTCAACAAAATAATATTAAGCCCTGCCCAATTCAACGTTTTTACATCATGAACATGTACACATCAGCTAACATCATAAATACACCAAATATGAAACAAAACAGACATGCAGTTGTTAAAATGTGAGCATTTCAAGATATTTCCATTAAGCCCCACCTACTCATTAATATGCATGAAATCACCACCAAAAACAATAGGGCACATCTACATACCATGGGCTATCTGTGTACCACACATGACATGAATCCAGTATGTCTATCTTGAGATACTGTGTTTACAAGGTCTTATCAGCTACATGTAACCATATTAAGCTCCGCCCACTACGCATATTAATTAAATTCATATACAATGGACACATATACACGAGCTAACAATATAAATATACTGAATATGAAACAAAACAGACATGTGACTATCAAAATATGAGCATTTCAAGATTTTTACTTTAAGCCCTGCCTACTTATTAATATGCATAATATCACCACCAAAAACAATAGGGCACATCTACAGATCATGGGCTATCTGTGTACCAAATATGACATCAATCCAATTTTCTTGATAAGAGATTGAAACTCTTTTCAGCCTACAAACCGTGTTACCCTAAGCAGACAGCAGCTAAGATCACTTCCACCTACTGTAATGCACCATAATCTCAGATCTTGAGCAGTTCATAAATTGTTATTCTATTAATCAATGAGTCATGAATTTAATTGCAGGATAATTTTCATTTCTTTCTAAAAACAACTTCTTGCATCCATTTGTTCTCAAGGTATTCATCAAAAATACTCTCTCTGTCATGAACTTTACACAAAAAGTACAATTAAGTCTTCTTTCTTTAATATTAAATAAAGTTGTAATCCCATAATCCACTGATTATTAAAGGATTAGTTCAATGCATGGTCAAGCAAGTTTATCTTGTGTGAAAGACAATCTAAATAAATTGGTAAAAAACATACTTCAATATCTTATTCTGTTATTCAACGTTAAAAATCTTTCATTTGTGTGTAGAAATGACTGATATCAATCCATTCAATTTATTCTTCTTGATGATTAGGCCACCAGCCTTTACATGAATATATACATAATAGTAAACAAGCAGCAGAACAATACAAATAACAGCAACTAAAACTCTGAAAAAAAACTATACAAAAAAAATACTAAATTTCATCAAAATAAGATTTTATTTCTGAACAAAAAAACTTTGACACTTTGTCCAGAAATAAGCAAATGTTATTCAAAAGAGATTTATTTCTGGTGTTTAAACATTGAAAAAAACCTATCCTGTTTGGATTTACATAAAAGTATCTTGGAAAGTAAAGAAGGCTGAACTCGTAATTACAAGGACATTTTAATAAAAAATGAAATTCTTTTCAGCCTTTCCTAATTACAAAAAGTGCAGAGCTTATTTTCCCTTAAAAATTATAATGACGACCTTGGTTTATTTCCAGATTAAAATATCCACATCGAAATCTCATGTAAGTAATGAGCGAAAATATTTAGAAGGTATATGAGTGATGTAGAATTCAAAGTTGTTTTGGGGTTTTATTTATATTATAATGACAATCTGCTCATAGAACAAGAAAGCAATCCATGGAGTAGTTGATCTCCTCACCTTAAGTGTACAGCATAGTGGGGGAAATGGCTAACAAGAAAGCAATCCATGGAGTTGCTGATCTCATCACCTTGAGTGTACAGCATAGTGAGGGGAAATAGCTAACAGGGTCACTATTGCTCTGTGACTTTTGATGGATTGCACTGCCCATGTGAGCTTGAGTACAAGCTGAGGCAAGAATCTGCAAAATTTTGCATAAAAAGCACTTATTTAACCTTTGACTCAAGACCTTTTGATCCCAATTATTTTAAAGTTTTATCAAACTCAAAAAGTACAAGACCTACACCAACCCTATGTTGTACCATGACACTTTGATACATGAATTTGTCCCGTATAGATTCTGGGGTAAAAAGGTCAAAGATCACAGAGCTATTGGCCTTTTCACCACTTTCCCTTATAGTTATGGAAAGGTACGTATGATGTGAGCATGGATGGTGTCATAAAGTATGGTACGATAATTGTGAAAAATGTCAGAAGTTTTTTCAGTGCTAAGGGTCGATGGTCAGAAGTCAAATATGTGATATTAGGGTGTAATTAAATGTACTAAATTTGTACATTTTTGTGGCATGTTAAACTCAAAAAGTACAAGACCTATACCAACCCTAAATGTTGTACCATGACACCTTGGTACAGTACATGAATTTGTGTCCTGTAAACTCTGGGGTCAAAAGGTCGAAGGTCAAAGAGCTATTTACCTTTTTTCACCATTTCCCCTATAGTGATGGACTAGTAAGTGTGACGTGATCATGAATGGTGTCATACAGTAGGGTAAGATAAATGTGAACATTTTCAATAATTATTTCAGTGATTAGAATTAAGGGTCAGAGGTCAGAGGGAAAACTTGTGATTTTAGTGGTAATTATGTACTAATTTGTACATTTTTGCATCATTTTTATCTAAAAAAGTACAAGACCTATTACCAACCATATGTTGTACCATGATACCTTGGGCTATGATACCTTGGTACATGAATTTGTGTCCCAGTAGACCCTGAGGTTGAAAGGTCAAAGGTCTGTTTGTACTTCCATGGGCAGTACAATCCATCAACACACCAAAAGAAAGATAGCTTAGCCTGTATCAAGATCTCCTTGTACTCGAGCTGGCATGGGCAGTACAATATATCAAAAGTCACAAAGCAATAGTGACCCTGTTAGCTATTTGCCCCACTATGCTGTACGCTTAAGGTAATGAGATCATCAACTCCGTGGATTGTTTTCTTGTTGACATCAATTAATCATTGTAAAAACATTGAAAGAAAGCCTTGTTCATCATTAACTCCCTGCTCTATCCAAACATCTCCAAAGCCAAAGGTAAATAGTATTTGTTGATATCAGACTAGTTTTGACATCACACCCTCACATTCCTCAGTCTTCATATGGTATATTCTATTTTACCTGAGATTATGTGAATAAAAACAAAGGGATATGTCAAGAAAGTAGTAATCAGAATATTGTGAAGAAACTATAATTTACTGTCAAAGAAAAAAAAATCAAGTACTAAATAAAGTTAAGATTAAGTTATTACAAAATACATTAATCAGAACCAAAAGGCTTTGTGGTTCCAATGCTTGTTTTCATGCTGATTGATTTTGTATTAACTGGTAATGTCGTTGCATATCATGAAATATTTGACATGACATGAATCGTTCTTGAAATATCGTGTTTACAAGCTCTTTTCTGCAAGATCATATTAAGCCCTCCCACTATGCATATTAATGATATTCAACGTTTTTATAAAAGGAACACGTACAAACTAGTTAACAACATAATTCTAGTAAATATGAAACAAAACAGACATGTGATTATTAAAACATGAGTATTTCAAGATTTTTACATCAAGCCCCACCTACTCATTAATATGCATGACATCAACACCAAAAACAATAGGGCACATCTACAAACCATGGGCTATCTGTGTACCACACATGACATGAATTCAGTATGTCCATCTTAAGATACTGTGTTTAAAAGGTCTTTTCAGCTAACCATATTAAGCCCCGCCCTTTATGCATATTAATGAAATTCAACATTTTCATACAATGAACACATAAACGCGAGCTAACAACATAAATATACTGAATATGAACAAAACAGATACGTGACTGTTAAAATATGAGCATTTCAAGATTTTTACATTAAGCCCTGCCTATTAATTACTATGCATGACATCACCGCCAAAAACAATAGGGCACATCTACATCTACAGATCATGGCTACCTACTGTATGTACCAAATATGACATGAATCAAGTTTACCGTTCTTGACATACCGTGCTTACAAGCTCTTCTCAAGAAAATCACATTAAGCCCCGCCCACTATGCATGTTAATGAAATTCAATGTTTATACATCATGAACATGTACACACCAGCTAACATCATAAATACACCAAATATGAAACAAAGCTGGCATGCAGTTGTTAAAATATGAGCCCTGCATACTCATTAATATGCATGACATCACCACCAAAAACAATAGGGCACATCTATGGACCATAGGCTATTTGTGTACGACATAATGTATAACATGAATCCTGTGTATCGTTCTTGAGATATCGTGCTTACGAGCTTGCTGTCACAAATACACATACATACACCCACACATACACACACCATACATACACACACAAATACATACACACATCAGCAAAACTATGTATGTTCCTTATGCTATTAGCATCAGAACCATACATGATTGAAAAGTGCAGAGGAGGGTGGCAGCCCTCTACACAATATTTTCCACACCAAGCATTTTCCCCAATGAGACTTATACCAGGGACTTATACCAGGGATATGCTATCTCTACTTACAGTATACCTCCAATATTTCCTTAACAGATTAAGATAGTGTTGTCTTCCCCACTTTGTGTCACACAATTTGAGCTTGCTTAACCACTGAACTTTTCCACCATAATTTAGACATGTGTTTGATGATTTATAAAAGTTGCTGAAATTAATCAATTTTCTCATCAAAATAGCTAAGTATTGTCAATTATGCAGAAAATGGGTGAAATTAGCCTGGAAAATAGCTGCAATCAGCTAAATAGCTGAAGTCTCACATGCTGAAATTAATCAATTTTCTATTCAAAATAGCTAAGTATTGTCATTTATGCAGAAAATAGGTGAAATTAGCTTAAAAAATAGCTGAAATCAGCTAAATAGCTGAAGTTTCACATGCCTGATAATTATAGATTTTCAAAAAAATGAAGAAAAATTAAAGACAACGCAGGTGGACCTTCAGCTTTCCAATCGAGGGCCCTGGTTCAATCCCATGTGGGTCTCCAAAAGTGTTTCACAACTAGTTAATGAAACAGCCTTGTGCTACTTTATGTGTATACTACAGTGGAGGTCTGTCAGAAGGTTATAAACTTTGGTAAACCAACCAATATTGATCTTCAACTTTTCAATCACAAGATCAAAACAGGAATCTTTATTCCTTACCAGCATGATTATGTATGTAGAAACTTGGCTTTACTCATATGATATTTTAGTTTGTTGATGTTTAACAGAGTCAAATAAGCCAAGAGCCTGAGGGTGTTAAAAACTAACATGCTTGAGTTGGGACAGAGAGGAATATGTTATTTAAAATTTTCTGTGTATTATTTCCCGATGTCTCAAGCAGATAAATATATATTGGAATTTGGTATTTTACATACATTAAAACTATCATTTTTGCAGTCAGAAAACTTAAATAATCAAAAACACAAAATCAAAAACAAATATTGACAATTTTTAATTGAATGTATGTATGTATCACCTTTGATATGAAAGATGCCAAAACCTGTGATATGAAAGATGCCAAAACCTGGAGGGAAGCAAAAAGTGTATTTTTCCATGAGCTCCTTCTTTGTTTACTTTTGACTGATGAATGGACAATTTCACACCATGGGTCAGTAGATGATGTCAGTGCAAATGCTCTATACTGTACATGCCCACCAATTGTCTCAGGAACAATTGACTTTTCCCCATTTCACTGAAATTTTGATACTTTAGTTCAACCACACACAATTACAAAACCCCACACTCCACAAACTCAACAATTTTGCGCTATGAATATATCTTTCTCCAAATATGATGTACATGAGCTACTTATATGCTTTTGAATCCTCCACACATTTAGGAATTTCCAATTGAGAACATAAAATGCTAATGCCAAATTTTTTTGTTAAGCTTTTCAGTAAAGCTCATCTGCTGCCATAAAAGAGAGTGATATTAAAGTGTTAAATTAGACACTTTACTTGACAAATTTAGAACATTGTGCTAAATTTCTCATAATCAACCCTGACCTAGGAAAAGTGTCTTGCTCACTTGCAGGTGTAATGGTGCAAACTAAAATATCGATGAGCGTGTGAAACGGACGGAGAAATAAAAGCGAGTAGTTTAACTGATGTGTGAACCTCATATAAAAAATAATTACTTTTATAGCATTTTGTGTTACTCTTAAATATTAATCTTCATATTTTTTAAATAAGAGGATAATTACCTTTATAAGTAGTCTGTGTTACATTTCATATAAAAAATATAATTCAGTAAAGGTACAATTAAGCCTTAATATTTCAAAAATCAGAATATGACAATTAATCTTTTTGTCTTGCATAGGGATCACCCTGTCATTGTTTAAAGCAAAGCAGGAAAGAGACATAGGGATCACCCTGTCATCTGCGTCGGCGGCCACAAATGTTTAACATGAGTTTATAACTTTAAAGTTTTAAATGATATACATTCATGTAACTTGGCACAGTGGTGGAGGGCATTGGTACTGTTCAGTTGAGCATGATTGGGGATGTGCGCATATTAAGCAGGTTATTTGCATAATAGATTCCGTGCTCATTACTAAGTTAGGAATGCTCTACATGTATATTCACAAATCTTACTGCTACAGGTAATAAAAGCATTGGACCTTATGGATGAGTATTGGAAGTTCTGTCTTCATTTAAATTACCATATTTGCAAAACAAATAAAATACTTGTTTATATACATCTCTTAAAGTAGTGAGGATATGGTCAGATTAGAAATAAGAACAAATAAAATCATTTGCATGAAGCATAGATTCTAAAACTTCAAAGGCTCAGGTGTACATGTATATAGTCAGGTAAGTCAAAATATGCTTCTGCTTTACAATCTGGAGGGGCCCACTGACTATGCAATGAAGACAAACATTCCTTTATACAATCAATGAAAGCAGGAACTGAGTCTGCAAATTGATACAATTTCTGGCATGACAACAATGAGGAAGTTTGAAACAACTTAACCAACCATTAAATTTTAGTAAAAATATTTTAACATATTCCATCAAGACATATAACATAATTGAAATCTCAATATTCATTTACCCTATAAAAATATTGGAAATTGTATACAAAAGAGTGTACAATCAAAATAAATCTCTGATCCCCACCACAAATCGACACTAATAGACTAAAATTCACAAATACTGTGCATGTGCACCCCTAAGAGGAGAAATAGAAGTAAAAATAATTGCACTCTTAATTGAGAAGCTATAGATTAAATGACAAAGACTCCCATTTATTGTATTATTCAGGAATGGCTAATACTTATTTTTGCTATGTGCCTCAGTCCCATGCCCCGGCGAACCGGATCCCATTTTAGAACCAAAGGAGAAATTTACAAGACTAATGGTAAAAAATTTTTTGCAAAATAACAATTAATTGAGAAGCTATTAATTAAATGACAAAGATAGTACAGGCAAAATTTGAAGATATTAATAAGAGAAAAGATTCTGGGTAACCATTTATTGTATTGTTCAGGAAATGTCAAAAAATGAAAAACCCTGTACAGTACATTTATTTTGGACTGTAAAATAACCATATCTATTTTGAGGGGAGGGTGGGGTGATCAATTCATAAACAAAACAATTATACACCACCCAGCCAGGTACTATAATTGCATCTCAAAACATTATAATATACATAAATCCCATAAATTTTACCATTCAGAAGTTCAAGTTTCATTGTAGCCAAGTAAGATACTTAAGAAAAACAGTGTTCCCAATCTCAATCTAATACTGACAAAGGGTCTACATGTGCATTTCATCAGTTCCAGTGATACAGAGGAAAGACTGAATATAGGCATCATAAAAGAACAAGGCATCCTCATTCATTTGGAAACATTTTACCCCAAGCTGATGAAATTGCTGAATGTATTTTGTGCAAAAAGGAATCCCCCTGCCAAAGAACTTTACTTCCCTTTACACAAGCATCTCCAATCAAAACATTTATAAACAAGCTAAACAATCAAATATGAGGAAAAATAAATCTTCAATAAAATTGCACTTCTCAATTGAGAAATTAATCAATTTAAATAACAAAGACAGCACTGTACATGGAACCATTAATAAACTGTATTGTTGCACTCAGAAATGGAAAAGACAAAACCCCCTTTCTGTGCATTATTTTGTAAAATAACCATATACTATAGAGAGATCAATACATAAATTACAATATTCATGAAATAACTTACCATTTTTCTGTTCACTAAAATTCTTATAACCATCAGCAAATGCAGTTGTTTTACATCACAAAAGATAAATTTCAGCTGCACAAGATCTCATTTGATATATATAAAATCCAATTAATGCTACATTTCTCATGGATCATAGCAGTATCTATTTAAATCCAAAAACAACATTTAACTAAAAGTCCAAACAACAAAGCTCTGTAATAATTAACAATATCCTCAGTGACCACACTGACCACATGTGTCCATGAACAAAACCTGACAATGATCATAAAAGCAATTAAGTTCATCAATGCAACACAACAAATAAGATTTCCTGTTAATTACTGTCATGCTTTTAAAAGGTAAATCTGTTTGTAAACTCAAACAGCCGGGCCTCTATATGACTCTGTTCCCCAGCATGCAGTACAATTAACACAAAGCAGAAGCGAACTCACCTTTTGTGTTGGGTGGTTTCCCTTTCAGACAAAAAGGTGTTACCTCAGGAAAGTACTGTAGCCTTGCTGGATTTGGTGTTAGTGATTCCGTTATTAAACAGTGTTTATAACATTTCCGTCATAAACTGCAAATTATCTTGTACGTTATTTTTATGAAACTAGATAAACTTAAGATTCACAATAACCCATTAAGTACAAGAATTTTAAACCTGAGAAAACTATTTGGCAAGATGGTCTTAAGAATATATTAAAATCAATCTATCATACTTTAAACAAACATTTTGTCTCTGATAAATAAAAAGTTCTGTGTTTAATTAACTTTCCTAAAAACCTAGCATCCTTGAAGATATCTCCATAATTTCTTCACAATCCCTTTTGCCTTGACTTGCCATACACAGAAATCATATTATCTCAAACAATTAATGTCTTGTACATTGCTTTTTACTTAATGGTGTTGTACAGAATTCCTTTGTAAATAATAGAGCAGCTGGGTGAGTTCCATGATGAATATTCATTATAATTACCATATGTAAACAAACAGTTCAAGTTTTTCCAATAGAGGGCATTATTCATTTTTAAATAAATAAGTACTGGACATCAAGTTGTTGAAATCAGCCCAGTTTTCATATTATTTTTCTGTGAAATATATAAGGAAAAGTAGTTTTGAAAAAGTAAGTATGTATCATTTGTACCTTTACCTTATTGTCCATCATTTATGGTACTCATTAAATGGATAATGATTGAAACCTCTAATACACAATCTCAAACAATAAGGAAATCCAATTACAACGACTTTTACAGATATTATTTAAAGCTACACAATTTTGATATTTTCCTAGAGAGCTTTTTTAGCAATTAAACTAATACTGCCTCTTCCAGTTCATAAGTCTGTATGGCAAAGAGGAGGTAATTGCCACACAAAAAGCCAAGATAAACTAACAAATTTCACAATGAAATATGACAAAAAAGGGCACCAATAAAATGCTGAAAAATCTCACCGGTGTCAAACTGCTGGCATCATTCCTTCAAAACCTATCAGTCTGGGACAACAAACCTAATTTATCTAAGTCACTCTGCAATGATGAAGTGTCATCAGAACTATTATCATTTTCTAATAAATTGACTGACATCATTAAGACAACAAATACTGGAGCTTACAAAACTATCAATATCATTATTGAATATCAAGAAAGGAAGGCAAACCAGTATAGACTAGCACCAAGTAATTACCTTTAAGAAGTCACTAAAACTACCTTAATTATTAATCTAACTAACACTCTTGTCTAGCACCTTAGTTTGAGTCTAACTGAAGGAGCCTTGTCAGATGCTCTCTTGAAGTCAAGGTCTTTAATTCAACCCTGTTACTGTAATAAATCACTTAGTCCCATCCAAGGTAAAGCAATCACAATTCCACTTACATCCTTCCCTAAAATGTTGAATCACAACAATATTTAGGTGGTCAGTTCGACGTAACCGTGTATGGGACTCAGTACAGTTTTGTCAAGTTAAAGGGGAAACTTTATCATTACAGTCCATGGGATATTTTTGTATGAATACTTGTGTCGCCTCAGCCAGTCAGCGAAAATTAATGGAACTCATATATATTGGAAACTACTGTCTAATACACAACATTTGTTAAGAAAAATAAATTCTGTAGAGTATTTTTAGCAAAATGACAAAAAAAAGGTTTTTCTCCCATTGACTGCAATAATAACTGACAGTTTGTTATCCCCTTTGACTAAAGTTTGAGATCGTCAAAAAAGCATTGTTGCGTCACCGTGCACCACAACATTCCCAGATGTCCGACCTCTAGAATTTACAACCCTGAATCCCTTAAAATTTGGAATTAAAACTACCTGTACAATCTGTCTACTAACTGTGGTGTAGCGGTTATCATACCTGTCTACAGACCACGAGGCCCTGGGTTCAAGCCTGGGTTGGGTAGACACCCCAGTGCACCACAACTGGTTATCAAAGGCCGTGGACATTGACTTGGTTGTCAATATTATGTCTGTCAGTACGTCGTGCCTGTGTTCTTGTCCGGGTCGTATTAAGCGTTTCGTTTGTTTGTTTGTTTGATGAGGTCTTAACGGCACCACGACAACGAAGGTCAAATTGTGCCTGAGAGGTCAGATCATTTTAGAGGTAGGAAGGAAAGAGACCAGGGGGAGAATGAGAGAAATTCAAGAACAAAAGCCAGAAAGCTGTGATCGAGAGAAGAGGTGCATGGGTAAAACATCAAAGTAGAGAGGGGGTGGAAGAGGAGAATTAAATATGGTTGTAGAGGGATGCATGCTGAAGGAAGGAGATTATTTTATTTGGAGGATTTTCCTGGAAGAACTCAGCAATTGAGTTATGGGGAGCGAGGGAAGCGTTTTGTGATAGCATTGTTACTATCATAACCGAATACGCAGGCGACAACCCCGTCATTGTAATTGTGTGTTCACTCGTCGTCGACCTGAACAATTACAGACTTTCAATTACTCTCAATTACAATTTCAATTATTTACATATTACAAGTACAATTCTAACCACTAATTTTTTTTATTATCACATAATCACTTTAATGTTTTACATGGGTAGACAGCTAATACTGTATATATTAAGAGTTTGATGCAATACTCACTAAATGGAAACCATACATTTGTTTATGAGGTAGAAAAAAGATATCAGCCCATCTGTAGATACCTAAATAGAACTTTCACAAATTGTTTTACAGCTAAATTGAATTGTAAAGCTTAATTAATTTCAGAGATTACATTTAAATTTTATGTGGATTTTTATTGCGATCGAGAGTGAGTTAGTATGGTAGCTAGATAAGACTGATTTTACATCCATCTTATCTATTACTCTGACCTAGCCTAGGGTCTAGTGTCATCAAAATGATTGTTCATTATAAGCATGTGTTGTAATAGTAAAAGACCAGTAACTTTTTTTATAATTGTTTAGGTTGAAGTGTGAGCAAGGTCTGTTGTGAAAATGAGAATAGCATGTCCATAGTTACAAATCAACCATGGATCTATGTTGGGTTCCATATTATTTACAGGATAAAATTAGCAATCAGATTATTTTCAATGTCAACCTAGTGTGTTGCCGTGTTCGTATACCATGTTTTTATAATCGTCTTGAAATATCGCATTAGAAAATGAGGAAATACTTCAAGACCAAGATATCGAGACTGCAGATTATCTGCTAGTTTAGGCCTTAGCTTGAGGACTTAAATAAGCAATCTGAGTGGTTGTGAAAGCTTTTCCTGTTTATGTGCACATGTGTTTTCATTTTTCTAATCAAGTGTTTCATTGAAAATTTCTGTTAACAAAATTCAAGTGGCACTACTTAATCATATGTACTTTGCATGGGGATTGTTTTCAATAAAAATTAAATGTTGTGAATATTTTTTATTATTGTCTGGAACAGTTTAAGAACAGTACTGCATCTGTGTATTCTGTTTATATTTCAAGGTATATAAATTGTCAGTAAGTAAATCAAATGTTAAAGAAAAAGTGTCTTCCTCATCTTCAGGAAAAGCATTATCAATTTTCATTGTTGCAAGTAAATGCCATTGTGCAAGTATGGATATATAGAACACTGGTAAAAGTGTACATGTGGTCCTTTCATAGAATACCATGCCATACAATTAGCTAAAGTATTCTACATATTCATACAATGGGTACATGATTATTACCCACAGTTATGCAGTTTTCAACTATTTTGTGAATTACATGTACATGATTTTCTAAGGCAATTTTTATTTCAGTATTTGGGTTTGGAGGTCATTCTCACTCTACGAGCCATTGTTTTTCTGACCATATGAATGTGATTTCCTGCCAGATTTATCATATATATATATATATATATAAGAGTATATATATAGATATATATATATATATATATATATATATATATATATATATATATATATATATATATATATATATATATATATATATATATATATATATATATATATATATATATATATATATATATATATATATATATATATATATATATATATATATATATATATATATATATATATATATATATATATATATATATATATATATATATATATATATATATATATATATATATATATATATATATATATATATATATATATATATATATATATATATATATATATATATATATATATATATATATATATATATATATATATATATATATATATATATATATATATATATATATATATATATATATATATATATATATATATATATATATATATATATATATATATATATATATATATATATATATATATATATATATATATAGTATATATATATATATATATATACCCCAGGTGTGTGTATATATATATATATACCTATATATATATATATATATATATATATATATATATATATATATATATATATATATATATATATATATATATATATATATATATATATATATATATATATATATATATATATATATATATATATATGTATATATATATATATATATATATATATATATATATATATACATATATATATATATATATATATATACATATATATATATATATATATATATATATATATATATATATATATATATATATATATATATATATATATATATATATATATATATATATATATATATATATATATAAATATATATATATATATATATATATATATATATATATATATATATATATATATATATATATATATATATACATATATACATACATATATATATACATACATACATATATACATACATGCATACATACATACATATATATACATATACATACATACATACATACATACATACATACATACATACATACATACATACATACATACATACATACATACATACATACATACATACATATATATAGAAGAAAATAGAAGACAAAGTATGTCAAATTCCGTCGATAAAGATTTATTAAAATACCAAAGGGCTTAGCCCTTCTTCCAGGGAAGCCCCAAAATTTTGTTAATAAATCTTTGTTGACAGAATTCACATACCTTGTCTTCTATTTTCTTCTACATATATATATATATATATATATATTATATATATATATATATCATTATATAAATTTTGTTATGTTTGAATAATTTTAATTGGCATAATTTATTAAGTCGCTATCATAGAACATTACCAAAATAATCTCAATTTAAAATTTTCTCAGAGGAGGCAGAGTTCAATCCATAGTTCATGCTGATGAAAATTCACACCAATAGGCCTACAAAGCAACAATGTATTTTACAAGAAGTTGGAAGATTTACATGAAATCAGAGGTTTGTTATTTGGGATAACAAATCCCTGGTGAAATGGTATTTTAGCAGTTTAAGCAAATATAGATGTATTTAACCCTATAAATTATAGCAAAAGAATAATGAAAATAACTGCACAGGCTAAATTTGAGAAATTCAGTACTGACACCACATTACATACACCAAGCTTCTTATTTTCAAAACCCTGCATATATTGAGTGTATTCAGTTGCCTCAAGAACCTGTCATCACTGAATATCATTTATTTTATTCTGAATTTGATATAGACCTACAATTAAGATTCCTATGTAATCTGAAGTATATACTGTTTATTTCAAAGAAACTTTACAAAGGGTTTGTAGAAACGTGCGAACGACATGATAGTACAGTTTACAGTACATGCAAGATTAGGATACCAATGTAAACAACACCATGTGACTGCACATTGTCCAATCATGATATGGATCATACGATATCAGCAATATCAACATGGCTCCTCTGGAAATAGGTGCAAAACTTGCAAACCCGACTGGCTTCTTCTGATTTTCATACTAATTTTCATATAACTTGATAGAAAAGGAATTTTTCTATCACATATGTAAGATTGTGTGGGCCCCAAATAAAAAAAAGTGGCTTTTGACCACCTTTTCATACATTAGTTTTTTTTCTAATTTTTCATTGTTAGAAATCCCTCCAATTTTCATTATTTTTTTTGCTCTAAGTATTTTTCAAATGTTAATAGATAGTATTTTAAAGCCTTTACTGCCTAAATTCTATATATCTAAACCATTTTTTGCCATAATGAAGCTGTTATCACCTTCGAAAAACAGCATTTAGCTCATAATATATTCATAAATTTGAGTAGGCAGAATACGCACAGGTTGGTTTGGTTTGTTGATGTTTAACGGCACCGCGACAGTCAGAGTCAAATGTGCCAAGAAATAAATAATGGTGTAAGAGTTAGGATAGTGAGGAGGTGGAAGGTTTGTAAGGGGATAAAGGAGAAAGGCTGAATAAGTGAGAAAAATTTAGGTGAAAAGAAAGGCATGTGTAAGGTTAGGTGTAGAAAGAGAGGAGGGGAGATTACATGTAGTGGAAGAGTTTGTTGTTGCGGAGGAAGCTGATGATGTTTGAGGAAGAATTGTTTTCAAATAGGTTCGATATTGAGGAGAGAAGAGATCTGGAGTTCTGGTATAGGAGACAAGTTAAGAAAATTTGCTTGATGGAGAGATCGATGTTGCAAGTAAGGCAGAAAGGGGCACAGAAGAGAATAGGCAACTTTCTGCGAGGCTGGGAACTTACTGCAAGTGTCCCGTTCATATCTCTACTTTTGAAAGATATCCATTAACAAAATACAAATTTACTGTAACATGAAACCTACAGGACAGAATTTTCTGTTATAACCACCCCATAGAATAGCAAGAATAAATCAATATCTCAACAAAAATGCTTAATTTAAATACTAAAAAAATGAATATTTGCATGTTAATTTCAAAACAGATTTACCAAACTTTGCACAACATTTGATGCAAGAATTATACTCTCAAGGTATAGTGCAAAGTATAATACAGAATCATTGCGAAAGCCTATTGAGTGTAACACATTGTTCGCGAACAAAATAAAGGCTGAGTTAATCAAGCGCCTCCTAGTAACGTATTCGAATATGGATATTGTATGTTGTCACTCAATGGGAATTGTTGTCATTCCTGTTAGTATTTACAAGAATTTGGTGTCATTTTCTGTTGTCATTCGCTCTTAAAAGCCAGTTGTCATGTGTTTGAGTAAGTCCCTTGTCATGTCTAACATTAGTTAAAATGTCATGCAGAAACTCCACCACAGATTTGACTTTGACTTTGATCATTAGTGTTATATCTTCACAGAACCACCTAGGATAGCATGACGGAACACTCATGTATGAACGTTGACCAGCTGGAAGTGGATGAACTATGAACAGATAGTTTTCACCCTCCTCTTTTCAAGAAGTAATCAGAGAACCAGGCAGGCGGTGAGGAACCGTCATCAGGACTGCCATTAAACGTCCTCATCTGATGGACAACGAGTGCCATACAACCATGTGCGGCAAACCAAAAGGGCAAGCGGGTTTGCCTGACCATAGATTTGTTAGTCATTGTTTTTTTGTCTCACCTGTGCAGCAGGATGAAGAGACATAGGGATCATCCAGTCATCGTCAGGGTCCACAAATGCTTAAGCTCGTAACTTAAGTCATGAATGGTGTACATTCATGTAACTTCGCACAGGGGTAGAGGACATTGGTACTGTTCAAATGAGCATGAATAGGGGTTGTGCATGCATACTAATTAACTTATTTACATCAATATGAACATATTTGTATCTAGACTATGATATCTCTAAAATTAAGGTGGCTGTGGTAATTTTCTTCCACAAATGATCATATATGGTGAGGTGTAGTGTGCATATTAAGTAGATTATTTGCATAACAATAAACTTTCATACAAAATGTTTAACCTGGGATCAACAGTAATTAAGTTAAAAACGGTTTATATTCACATACTTGGCACAAGGGTAGAGGATGCATGGTATTGTTCAGATGAGCATGATGCGAGATTTTGTAATGCATACTAATGAGCGTATTTGCATAACAATAGACATAATTGTTTTTGTCTTAAATTAAGGAAGGTATGGTGATGTTATTTGTACAAATGATCATATATGCGACGAGCATTGTTCACACGTAATAGTGAGTTGCTTTGTGCATATAATTAGGTTTTTTTCATAACAATAGTCTTTCATGCAAAATGTTTAAAGAAGACATTAAGTCTGACCTAAATCTTAGCTCATATGATAGAAATAAAAATAACAAATTTTCTGACTAAGTCTCATACCTCCCAAAGCAATCTTTGAACATATTTTTTGTAAATATTAAAAACTTTAATGCCACTACTATGGGAGCTGCCATTTTTATTTCAAAACATGCAGAATATGATGTCATCAGCCCAACAGGATGTTCGAATGCTTTTCTTTATCATTTATCACAAGTTTTCAAGCTTATGAAAAATTGTTTTCCTTTTGTAAGGTTGCAGGACATTTTTGTGTACACATGAAATCATCAAAACATGCTGTTAAAACTTTGTGTCATATCATTTTGCAATAAAAATTTCAAACAAAAGTATAAAGAAATACATTCTAATCCTGATGTTTGATATAGAATTGAACAAAATAGCAGCCTCCATGTGTCAACTTCAAACCTAAATCTTATAGATAGGAATACGATTCTGACTTGCTGATTTTGGTAGTCAGTCTAGACTTGTATCCTCTATCATAGAAATAATTATTGTAACAGAATTTATGTCCCCTTTAACCTTAGTGAGATAACATCTCCGTCTGTATACCCTACATGCTACGCACTACATGTAATATTACAGAGTGAGACTCTGTTCTATCTGTGTTAACGTGGAAATCGACTTGAGTCCTAAAATCGCGACTACACCATCTATTTACATCACCGGTTACATTGTAATTACTGTACTTAAAGCTAAATCCATCCGAGCCATTAAGCTCATTGAGCCAGTGCTTATTTCTGGTTTCCATGGCGCAAGCTGATGAGAGTACTATACTCCCTCTGGACAGGATGCCAGTCCATTGCAGATTAACTCCTCAGCAGTGCTCATTTTACAGCTGAGTGGGCTGAAGCAAGTAGAGTATTAAAAGTGTCTTGCTCAAGTGTCTTGCTAGAGGACACAATGCAGCACAATGCACAATGCTCACAACGGGGATCAAACTCAGTACCTCTCGAATACGAGCATGACTCCTCAACCACTAAGCCACATCACCTCTAAATTAATGTACTTATGGCAGATAAACAAATACAGTTAACTTCTGTTATTGCTGTTAATCTTGTAAGTAATTAAATAATTGAAAATGTAAGCCAAAATTGTACACTCTTTCACTTCAACCATACATACGCTCTTAAAACTTTTTTAATGAGGGTGCACAACACCAATAATCGTACTAATAAATATAACGCCAGCAAACTGAACGCATGTACGGTGTGCAGCATGATTTCTATAAGGTCATTGATGGCACTTTGCAGTTATTTGATCAAAATGGATTGGTGAATACCTGTTTTTTTTTATGGAGCAATATTTCCCTGGCAGAATTTCCGAAAAACGCTTAATCTAGAAGCAATAAGGACAATTTTGCAAGAAAGGATTGGAGTATGTTGGGTATAAATGTGTTGAAACTGCGATGAAGATCATGGAATGGGTCCCCAAAAGTTTTCTGCTCTTTTACAAAGGATTTTGATTACACGATTTTAGAACGAAAAGTAGGGCCTGCATTCTTACCACAATCCTTACACCAATTCACAAATTCAGTGGCGTGGGGGCGGGCATGGGCTATTTCCGCTAAAATCTTTGATTTGGGGTAAGTTATTTCCATTTACGGCCCTCAACATTGAAGTTCTAGTGATTTTGAAGGGTCAAATTCCCTGAAGTCACATTTTTACTTTATCCAAAGTGTGCATAAATAAGTAAGCACAAAGGCAAATTTAGAATATTCTAGATGTAAGCAAGTTTAACTTTTAATGTTTGTTTGTTTGTTTGTTTGATGAGGTCTTAACGGCACCACGACAACGAAGGTCAAATTGTGCCTGAGAGGTCAGATCAATTTAGAGGTAGTAAGGAAAGAGACCAGGGGAAGAATGAGAGAAATTCAAGAACAAAAGCCAGAAAGCTGTGATCGAGAGAGGAGGTGCATGGGTAAAACTAAAAACAGAGTAGAGAGGGGGTGGAAGAGGAGGATTAAATATGATTGTAGAGGATGCATGCTGGAGGAAGGAGACTATTTTATCTGGAGGATTTTTTTGGAAGAACTCAGCAATTGAGTTGTGGGGAGCGAGAGAAGCTCTGGGAAGGTTGTACAGGGGCAAGCAAGGAGAACGTGATGGATTGTAAGGATGCAGTGGCAATTGTTACAGAGGGTTGGGGAACCAATAAGGAGGTGGGAGTGAGTGAGGTGGGTGTGACCAATTCTAAGGCGGGTAATATGAACATTGTCGTCTGAGAAAGGTTGTTAATGGTGGATTTGATCGGGATTGTGGGCTGGATAACATGGAGTTTGTTATCAATTTGGAAGTTCCATAAGGTTTGCCAGCGGTCACGAACAAGAGAAGCGATAAGCGGTTTGATGTCAGAGAGGTTTTGGGAAAAGGGAAGGGAGGAGGTTAAGGGCAAGCTTAGCGGCTGTATCAGCCCTGTCATTGCCAGGGATGCCAACATGGCTGGGTATCCAGAAGAAAAGAACACTTTTCCTGCAGAGGGTGGGAGAAAAGAGTTTCGGAGGAGGAGGTGGCAGGTGAGGTTATCCCATTTAAGATTGAGTAATGAAGTAAGAACAGCCTTTGAGTCAGAGAAAATGGCAAAGTGACTAAGAGGAGAGTACTCAATAAAGTTGAGGGCGAGGAGAATGGCCTTAGCCTCGGCTGAAAAGATGGATGAGTGGTCAGGAAGTCTGCTACTGAGGGTGATGTCTTGGATGATGGCAGCAGCAGCTGTCTTGTTGCCTTCCTTGGAGCCATCAGTATAGATGGAGGTGTAATTTGAGAGTTGGTCTTTGATTTGGTTGTGGAGATTGATGAAGAGATTAGGGTGAGTTTGAGATTTGTTATAAGTGGAGAGGTCAAGGTGGACAGAAGGAAGGGGGGTGGCCCAAGGCGGAAAAGTGGGCCAGGAATAGGTGCCGAGAGTGGCGGGGTTGATGCCAAGTTGAAAGAGGTCTGATTTAATGCGTAAGCTGAAGGGGCGATAGGGTTTTAGTCCTATCAAAGAGGGAGGAGAAATTGGGGTACCTAATGAGGTTGTAAACAGGGTTCTGGGTGTTGGTGAGGACTCTAAAAGCATAGGAGAGGCTAAGCTTTTTACATCTAAGTAGAAAGGGGTTCGTTGGCTTCAACATGAAGGCTAGTGATTGGGGAGGTCCTGTAGGCTCCTAGACAAAGCCTGAGGGCTTCATTTTGGATGGTGTTAATGTGGTTGAGGTAAGAGTTGTGAGCGACACAGTAAACAATATTGCCATAGTCAAGCTTGCACGAATGGTGAGCCTGAAAATTTTGAGGAGAGCATGTTCGCTCCCCAAGTAGTGTTGGAGAGCAGTCGGAGGAGGTTGAGGAGCTATTGCATTTTAGTTTCAGGTTGGTGATGTGTGGCTTGTAGGTGAGCTTGGGGTCTAGAGTTAGACCAAGGAACTTTGTGTTTTCAACTTTAGGGATGCGATTCCCATTGAGCACAAAGTTCGGGTTGGGGTGGAGGTTGTTGAAATGACAAAAGTGCATGCAGACTGTCTTGTCTTTGGAGAATCTAAAACCGTTATTGTTGCTCCAGACTTGCAGCTGATTGAGGCTGGTTTGAAGCCTATTTTCAACAATAGGAAAGCTAGGGGAGGAGTAGAAGATGGTGAAGTCATCCACGTAGAGGGCACGTTTGATGCTGGGGCCAAGGTCATTCCCGATGTCATTAATGCTCAGGTTGAAGAGAGTGGGGAGAGGATGCTGCCTTGGGGGCGCCCTCTTCTTGGGGTCGGCTTGGAGAGGGTGTGGCCAATACGAACTTGGAACTGCCTGGGTGAGAGGAAGTATGATCTTGCCGGGCCAACTTTGCGCATCTATTTCGCTTTTCTCAATGTACAGACCTGACTTTGATCATCTAAAGAAATTCTCTTCTGATTTTCTAACTTTCTTAATTTCAAATTTGAAATTAAAAGAAAAAGACTATCAGCAATTTTCAGGCCGATCCAAATTGTATCAATTTTAGTTGGGGTGGGGAGGGAGAAATTGCACTTTCCGCAGAGGTGGCGGAAGAAATTCAGGTCAATGGGGGTAGAAATTCTAGTTACGGGCACTTTCTGTGTTTAAGATAATGAGTATCTGAAACAGGAAAAAAGAGCCTTAGTTCCATAAGAGTGATATAAATACCTGAATTTCGCATAGTGTAATTCTGTCCTGGATTACTTCTGTCCTCTGGCCATGCATGTTCATCAGAATAATACAAACCAGGTACAATCTTGGACACAACTTTTGGAACACTGAAGCTATTTTCTTACATCAATCATGTGATAATAACTGCAATATGCAATTTATTTTGAATACTCCCCCTTCCCTCCCGTCTCCCATTCAATGTTAAATTGAAGATACAAACCAAGTCCAAAATGTCTCATCAAGGATCAATGGGGTGAGGGAGGGGGATGAATGATTCCAAGGAAAGTAAGAGAATGCTTATATGTATATATTCTAGGGACAAAACTAGACAGAGGATGATCCATTCTTTTCACACAATTTTAGATTGAAATAAAATAACACACAATTTATCAAAGTTCATCATTACATTCTATGGAGGAAGGGGCAGGAAGCATATCATAATCATGAGCTGAAATTACGTTAATATTTAAAATAATTGATTTATAGGTTGACTTCAATTATAAACAAAATCGCAACAGACTGTGTTTGCAGTTGTAAGATAAATTGTTGCAAAATTTGTGACTGTTCCAAGGAGTTTTGGCTAAAATTGTAGCTCTAAATCATCATTTATCAGGGCAAATATGCCAATACGTTACAGCTAATCTTATATATAGGATTTGTGGAAAGATTTTGACTTGTTTTCTAGCTAGAATAATTTCAACTTTTCAAAGGATATATGCTATATATAATAAAGGCATATGCTGTATATAATAAAGGGCATATGCTATATATAATAAATGGCATATGCTAAATATAATAAAGGGCATATGCTATATATATATAATAAAGGGCATATGCTGTATATAATAAAGGGCATATGCTATATATGATAAAGTACATAATAAGTATTAACGAAGAAAAATACAGTTTCTGTCAGTACTGTTACAATTTGAATTGAAAAAACAAATAAATCTAAGCCTTTTTTGTGAGAGAAAATGAAAGCAAGAATGCCTGAATTACGGGGCAACATAGGCGACCCCCATTCCCTTCACCTCATGGAGGAAATGGGAGCAAGAATTTTCCTCCACTTCACGATAGCAAGGGGGCAAGAAGTGCCCTTTATGATATTCAGTGTTATTTTCGCCCTGCTAATAAAAATAATGGTTGTGATACTCGAAAATCTTTTTATACTATAAATAATAGCTGTTTTCAAAATCACCGAACTGTTATTTCGCTTCTTTGGTGCTTCTTCACTTTCATGTGCATGCATACCCAAGTTTTTATCACCGTGCTAGAACTCAAGTGGTAGCATAAAAAGTGCTCTCTTCTTCAGTTTCCCCCTTGCCTTTTTCACGTGCAGATGTACCAGAATGAAACCCATGATAGGGAACAACATTGAACTAAGGGAAACTCCTGTAGTGTGTATTTTTAATTAGTTTTCAGTAACCCCTCATAATAATTTTCAGTACAATTCTAATTGAAAAAATATGACTAGGCCTAAATTTAATTGAGGTAAATTTTATATGTAGCATTTAAATTTTTGACACTTCCGGTTGCCATGCAGTTGAATGAAAGCATCCTCTCCATTCATCTGTTTATTGCCACCTCAGTTGCTTAGGACGCATTTGGCAAAATACAAATGAATACATACTTCCATTCATTTCATTAATCAGATGTCTTAAATACTTCCAATACGCCATAATTACTAATACTATCTTCAATCAGTACAGTCAATGGATGCATGCACTTGTTTTAGACACACAAATTATTTTCTACGCCCGTGTAAAACTTTTACACTATGCTGGCATGGCTGGTGATCAATAGAATATTAAATAATTAGGTACATTCACATCGGCCCTCATGGTGAAAATTACTTCTTTTTATGGGTTTAGTTCATATCATTTAATTCATTTATATGTGCCAAACTTTTGAAGACTAAGGGCTACAAGGTTTTTTAGTACATAGATTTCACTTTTTCAGCTTAAAATGAATGAGGAAAAACAGTACAAATATCTTGGAAGATGTTTGCAAAACTGGAGTGCGTCATAAATATTCCCTGATGTGACTATGATGAGTCAATGTAGCAGTTTCTATTATTAGATGCATAGGATGATGCCTCATCGAGTATTCGCAATAATGTAATGGCTATAGCGTATACTACGGTCAGATGTTTATCTGACTACTTTAACCTTAGATCAGATATGTATGGTTGGGGTTTGTGTTTGCATATCAATCAGGCCTACCTGGGTTGATATTTTCAATTGTCAACCATGGTCATAAAAGTCTTTTACTTGTAAAAACACTACATTGTTATTAACTGTAAAATGAGAAAATAAACAATATATGCCATACTAACTTATGGCATATATTACTAACTTTATATTTTTAGTTTAATAAGGAATACAAACATGTTTGAATTTGATATGTAATGAAAATGTTGTCCCCCCATTTCCCCCTCCTTTTCCTGTTAAATCAGGTTTTGTCCCTCCAACTTAAATCGTTCAGGAGTCACACAACCATTGGTTGAGTGGGAGAAAAAGTGTGATGCAGAAGACAAACATCTGCATTTGATATCTACATTTCTGTGAAACAATTGCAGGCTAAATCCTTGCCAGACTTAGAAGTTTCAGACCTGGAACCTCCAGCATGTCAGTTGTATGCTCAACAGACATGAGCCACCCTTCTCCTCTTCACTTTATTTGCAACCAATTCAGTTCACATTCAGTATCCTTCTTATGCACTAATAAATAATA
>JAIGNY010002620.1:3272500-3710000 GCA_020152595.1 Chiridota heheva | reverse complement strand
ATAGAACTTTGTCGATTGGTTTGTCAATTATCGCAGAATGTCTAAACCCTTTTGAAAGAGTTTAACGAGGAGTACCTGGACAACTCAAACTTTAGATTGTGGTCAACATACATAGATTTCATTAGGTCTGAGAGAGAAGACAACTGGACTTTCCATCTAGAAGCGTTTACAACAATGTTGCCTTGGCTCACTCTCTATGGTCACAGAAACAATGCCCGGTGGTATCTATTTATCTCGCAGACATGAAGCTTCTTGAGAAGACATCACCGGAGGTGCACGCAGATTTTATGAATGGGAACTTCGTTGTGAAGATCAAAAAGAAACTTCAACCAAATTGCAGCTCATCAGGCAACTGAGTGGATGAAGAGAGTGTGCGGGAGGCAATACGTCATCACGAATGTTAAGCAGCGTGTGTTGGTTTCATGATCCACTGAAAAAACATTGCTCGAAAACCTTTGCTGACCTTTACAAAGCAAATATTACTACCTCACAGCATGTGCAGAAAACTATCAAAGCTTACAGGCAGTTGTTGCAATGATTGCTTGATGTAGTTACAGCAGGTCGATCTTTGGAAATGATGGAAATAATGAAACATGAACTATCACCGATCCCAGCGTCTTTAGCCAAATTCGGATATCAATGAACTTGACACCAAGCACGTCAGAGTTAACCAATATCCTTACCGCTGAACTTGATGACCCTCTGAATTACCAACTTCTGACATGAAAACTTGTGTGATGATAGACTGTCACACCCTATTCCAGGCTATTGGAAAACCTCCCAGGTTTCAGACATCATCTGATCATAGACATTTTGGTGACTATGCCGAAGTGCTTCTAAACAGTGTTACAAAGCATTTTGGAAATAGTACAACAAAAGTTGATGTGGTATTCGATCGCTACATTGGGGAGCGATCTATTAAGGCAGTGACCAGGTCAAAGAGAATAAACAAGATGAGGCCAATTTGTAAGCAGATTGATGAACCCCGTCCCACACCTCCAAGTCTGGAACCAATTTATTGCTTTGGATGAAAACAAAGCTGATCTTTTAATTTCTTATCTGATGCCATCTTGACGAAAGGAAGTGATCTACCGCAGCATTATGAGTTGGTAACAAATGCATTGCTACAAATGCAATATCATCATAAAAAGTGAACATCAGGCAACAGGGCAATCACGAAGAGGCTGACACCCAAAATTGTGCCCGAGTTTTCTCAATTTCATAGAAGTAGCAGTCTGTTAAAAGATTTTAACGTTACTATTATCTTCTTTTCATCATTTTGATTTTGAATGTTGTGTTTGATTTTAGGCCAATTTGCTGCATCAAAAGTGAAAATCTCCAGAGCTTTATGGGACTTCGGCTCTAGCCCCTTTCGGCCCTGGATCGCATTTGGGCCCTTATACGGGCGGCATTACCACACGCCGTTGCGAGTACGATACGTGCGCAATACTGCCTTTGGCTACTCTGTCGCCCCCTCCTCTTTCCCCTATATTCATTTGAGGCTGTTAATGAAGGATACCATAGGGTGGTAGTAATTTGCAGAGACGCAGATGTCATGCTGCGTTTAGTTAATTTCTTTTCAACAAAAGCAGCTGAAGTGTGAGTGATCTGAGGAACACAAAAGACACGGAAATGTTATCCGATACACACCATATATGGGCAGCTTTAAGAATATGTGAAGCATAACCTACCATACACTAACATAGCGCATATGATATAACTTCTTCTTTTAGTGGTCATGGAAAAAATCATTTTGAAAAATCTTCAAGAACCAGCCGCTACTTGTAACGGGGATTGGACTTGATGGAGAACTGTTCAATATTGAATATTTTGTATGCCACCTGTATAGAGCACCTGAGCAACAATCCGTCAATCTTGCAAGGCTTCAGCTGTTTGCTAAAAACAAAGGGCCATGAAATGTTGCCACCTACACAAGATGTCTTCGAACTTCACATTAAACCTGCAAATTACCGGGAAAGATTTGGCAATAAGCAGACCAAGAAAACATAGATATATCATCGCCTACTGACACTCTGGCCTAGAAGGAGGAGTCAGGTTACCTGAATGGGTGCCACTTACACAAGATGCCCTTGAACGTCACACTTTACGTGCAAATTACCAGGCAAAGATTTGGGTACAAGCAGACCAAGAAAACATAGATATCTCATCTTCCGCTGACACTCTGGCTTGGAAGGAGGAGTCAGTTTGCCACCTACACAAGATGTCATTGAACTTCACACTAAACGTGCAAATTACTAGGCAATATCTCATACCCCGTTGACACTCTGGCTTGGAAGGAGGAGTTAGGTTGCCACCTACACAAGGTTGCCACCTCACAAGATGCCCTTGAACATCACACTAAACGTGCAAATTACCAGGCAAAGATTTGCTACAAGCAGACCAAGAAAACATAGATATCTCATCTTCCGCTGACACTCTGGCTTGGAAGGAGGAGTCAGGTTGCCTGAAAGGTTACCACTTATTCCTGATGTATGTCTGGAGCTCATTTCTAGTGGTTCTTAATCAAAGTGTAGGACAGCAGAACTTTAAGTGCGCCATGGCTTGCGGAAGTGATGCTAAAAACTACTGCAATCCAGCTGACAAGTAGATCAATTACAGACATATACTTAAGGAATATGTTCGCTACAATAAATTGATAGTGAAAGAAGATATTGCCAGGGAGAATACAATTATTTAACGGTTTTAAAAATGTGTGAGTACACAAAGTCAGAAATTGACATGGCGCTTATCGTATAGCAGTTGACCTTCGGTGACCTTTCGTCTGTGGTGAACTTTGGCATTGGAAGCGGCCTGAGAATTAGAATTCAAGGAACTGGATATTTATGTCCACCAGAGTTATAGCTTATTAGGGTGTTTTAGCTGACGTCACGAGGTCACGTGATGAAATCTCTCTATACATAATTATAAAAATGAAAAGGCAAAAATTAAAACTAAGGTGGGTAAAACCTTAAACAAAAACACTTTTAGACTTAGGTGACCTTTGAGCTTGAAAATGACCTTCTAATTAACAATCATGAGAACATCGATTCTCAATTTATTTCTCATCCTATTATGAAGTAGTCAACAAACAAATAAAGTATGGATATAACAAAGGATACACTAACTGAGGTAAAAAATATGCATCGAATTATCAGGCCTTTGTGAAATCCTTGTTTTCACAAACATATAGACGAATAGGCCTATATCTTTGAATCATCAAAGCCAGGCCCCATAGACGGCGGTGGAACGCCCCCTACACACACACACACACACACACACACACACACTTTTCTCAACAGTTTAAAAAGTGCCCTTTTTCTGAGATGAAAAGTGCCCTTTTTCTGATGGAAAATTGCTGTTTTCAGATTTAAAAAAGGTGCCCTTTCAAAGAAGACAAGTGCTCCTTTAAGAGATGGAACCTGCTCTTTCAAACATTGACAAACTTTTTCTTCAAAGACTAGCTTTGCACGCATGTATATATATATATATATATATATATATATATATATATATATATATATATATATATATATATATATATATATATATATATATATATATATATATATATATATATATATATATATATATATATATATATATATATATATATATAGATATATATATATATATATATATATATATATATATATATATATATATATATATATATATATATATATATATATATATATATATATATATACATATATATATATATATATATATATATATATACATATATATATATATATATATATATATATATATATATATATATATATATGATCTTTTCATTAAAGAAAGTAACACAAATATCGCCCTAAAAAGACTAAAATTGTGAAATTTAAACTGCTAAAGACAAAGTAGTGGGCCAACAGCCCTACTGGACTTTTTATATTTAAAAGGCCTTTACCGCTTCCTCCCTTTCTTTTCCCAGCTTATAATTTGTAAAAACTTTTTAGGGCCTTTCTAGAGTGTGCAAACCACCCTAAATTTCATTGCAATGATATAAACAACTGATATGCTCTCTCCCACCTTCTTTGTATAGATGAAAAGGTGCCCCTTTACAGAGATAAAAACGTGTTATTTGAAATATCAAAGTATATTTAAGTTCCCTTATTCAGTTACTATAATTGATCTTTTTTATTGACAGATTGAAGAAACTTGTAGCACAAACATCAAGACCCCTTATTTGCTTTTAACATTAATTTGGACATTATATATATTCCGATTCATGACCAATGCAATTAGCTAAACATGATCTATATTCTAAATCCTTCCGATTTCAATACTTATGATCTATGAATTTCCTTTTTTGTAGATTTTGGTATAAATTTGTTATATTTTATCGAATTTTGGACCAAAACATTTTGAATATTTGAAGCTGTAAATTACACACACAAAAAAAAGTGGGCCACAAGTAACTTTCGGACTGATAGAAGTTTCGCAATTTTCCGGTGGGGGAGATGGGGGAGGGGGTGGGGGCGGGGGAGGAGGAGGGTTGACCCTATAAATATATGATGTGCTATATGCTTTCAAAATACGACAGTTGGAAAGTGCCTCTCAGATCCTGTGCCCCCCCCTCACAGATTCAAACATCTTCCGCCACCTCTGCCATGCCCGTCGGAAGATGACTCTACCAGGCCCGTCGGAAGAGGACACTACCGGGCCCGTCGGAGGAGGACTGCGAAAGTGCTGCCTAATGCGGCCCAACAAGATCCAAACAAATAGGCGGTACTTGGGGGGAGCAAGGGGGAAACCCTGTCCACCTTTTCCTCAAATTTAGGCCTATATATAAGATATTTTGTATCTTAGCGTGATCCCCTATTTACACACACACACACTTTTGTCTTCCCCACTTTCAGCAGGCGAATCTCGACTATGTAGGCCTAGACCAAAAATGTTAAATTTGTTAACATGACTCCCATCCAGAATATCAGGCCCTATATTTGTCTTATGACGGCATAAATGCACACTTGGAAATATAAAAGGTAATCTGATTCTTCAAAATCAACTTGTGCTAGACTTTCGTTGTATGGGGGCCAAAATGTTAATTGGCCCCAAATAAAATCATTCGGAGACATATGGCCACATACCCCTCGTTTCCTACGCCAGGCTGCCATGACTCTCTGAAAAGAGGCACTATGTGCAGATCACACAACAATGTGCATTCTTTAAAATTTTCAAAAGATCCATATTATGAACCCAAGCAATTGAGTCACATCCCCCCTCCCACCTCCACCCCTGCATTCCTTTAAAAGTGAAATAAAAGAAGAAACCAGGGGATAAATCACTTGCACACCCGCACGACGATGCCAATAAAAATGTATTAAATATTTATATATATGTATATAAATTTTGAGCTAAACCCTATATTTTTAAGCTGTATCTTGAAATTTTAAACCCTATAACACTGAATGTGCTAGCCATAAGGTGGGTTTTTCAGCAAAAATCTGAATATTTTGAACCCTGAAGCAGAATTCAAAGCCTAATCATCAAGATTTTTTCGAATCTAACAAAATCCTAGCACGCATTTTTAAGCAGAAATTTGAATATTTTGAACCCTAAAGCAGATGAAACTTAATCATGATTTTTTGTATACCCTTACAAAATCCTAACACGGATTTTTAGGCCTAATCATGAATTTTTAGGCCCTTACGCGGATTTGAACCATATAATTTAATAAAGATACGCCACATTTAAACGACATTCCTGCAAGACAGAAAGATGCGCCTATATAATCTGATAATAATTGGTCATCCAAACCCCGCTGCCTGAGGGGAGGGAGGGGGTGGAGGAGAGGGAGGGGGAATGAGGCAGGCACGTAGCAAGGCCTGACGATTTGGGGACATTTGGACGAAAACTCCGTAATACTTTTTGACAAATATTTGGGAGGAGCACGTGCCCCCGTGTCCCCCTTTTTGACTACGTCCCTAATAGTATCCATCATGGGTACAACTTCAACCTTTTCCCCACACCTAACTTTACCTAACTAAACCCGCTGTCGTTTTGGCCAGGCTGTATATGTAGCTTATACGTATACGTACGTCTTGTATACGGTGCATACGAAAAGAAAGCGTTGAAAAAGCTACACAATGAGAACAATCTTGAACATTGTATGTAACACAAACATGATTTTGCGATCTGGACTGTACGCACTGTACAATATGCGCGTATTGAAGAGCAATGATCTATATTTAGCTTTTCAATTGGTTGGAAATGTTGGAAAAATCGGGAATCTGACGCATTTTAAGCCTTTGGAGGCTCTAAATTGATCTTCAACCCATTTTGATAAAAATCAAAATGATTTTAAACTCCCACGTGAGATGCTACCAAGCAAGACGTTTCTAGCTTTAAGCTGTTAGGTGTCACAGGAGATTCTGTCTCCTGTTAGAAACTATCCGTCCGGACAGTTTCCGTTGGTAGATTTTGTCCGGGGACCCAATTCTCCTTGAAAATTTTGTTCGGCCGGACATTTTATCCTAAGCTTGTATTCAATGAAACATGAAATAGGTTTCCGAGGTTTTATTTTTAGAACACTAACTCATGAGGATATACTCAACGCATTTTATGTCCTATATTAATTTCATTGGCTAAAAATAAAAATAAAACGTGATTTATGAATTATTTTATATTATTGATTGTTGTACTATAATTATTTTACTTTAAATTTATCTTTATATATTCCAATTCTGCCTAAAAAGGGAACCGTTCGTATTAGGTATTATATAGGATGCTATCTTTTGTGATGGTATACCTGTTTCATAGGTATAGTATATGATGACGTCAGTTTTAAAGATGCTTTCAAGATTAATAAAACGCATTTCTCGTGGATATAGCAGCTACTATACGAAACATATACATTGCATGATGAGCTGCACTGCAGCTCCCATTGTTGACGCTTGTTTTAACGAGAGAAGCAAACATGATTGTTGGTTACACAGAAGTAATTAAATATTACCCCGCCAGTCCAAAATAAGAACCCCAAGATAAAAGCCTAATACAAATATTTTCGAGAGGTCACATTTTATGGGACAGGCAGCTGAGAAGTTGAAATTTCAGAAATAATAGAGAAGGGATAGGTCTTGACTATACGCTTGTCCAAACTTGATGAGATGTGACTTAGAACAAGTTTGAACTATTTCTTGCCTTTCTGGTACAAAACGGACCCCCAACTTGGATCAGTTTCAATAGGGCAAATAACAGAATAACTAGTTCCGTGCTACCTTCAGCTAAAGCAAATTTAAAGCGGTAATACAGAACTACTCTGATTCTAAAACAAGTTCTCAATGTCCCATACCCATTCCCCCTCCTTTTCAAAACACATGCCGATATCAAACCGCTTATTGTATTCGCATGTTTATTACAGCTGCATGGCAATCAAATTGGGACACTCACACGGATAGCAAACTCTACAACATCCAACCAGGCCTGCATCAAGCCTTCTATTCCTACCAACCCCACAACCTCTTACGCATAGACCATGTCTATGCATCACCCGCTCTAGAGTACGCCACCCCACCTTATTCATTCCCACCTCCATAACCTGAAGGAAGTTGAAATCCTCTCCGGGCATAATCACTCCCCCGCTCCCCACCACCCCACCCTAGTTCCCTCATCCTATGTGTCTCTAGAATGCACCTTTGCAGAGACTTTCTGTCAGGGAAGATCATAGATTTTGTCGGGTGAAAATGTTAGCACCTCCCTTCCCCCCTCTCCTCCAGTCATCAAACCTTAGTGACGTACCTGCTCGCATTGGCGTAGGCAGGTTTTTTGTTTGGGGGGGGGGGCTACTCATTGGTATGAATTTTGACCCGTGACAGTATCTAAGCGGAGCGCCACCATGGGTTGGCGCGTAGCGTTCAGAGAATTTTTTCCAATAAATGCTGCCTATAGATTGCCGGAAATGGCACTTCCCAGGCCAAAAACTTGCAAATTTGAGGCTGTTTTTCTTTGATTGTTCACAATTTTGCCAGAATTTTGCTGTACATTTTGCCCGAATTCTTAGTTGCCAAAAAAATTGGGGAACTGTGCCACCTGCCCCCCCGCCACATACTTGCCGAAGTACAATTTATTCAAACTCTATTGCGTAGCGATATAGGGCAGTTTGGGTTGATGCCTTCCGAGTTTTTATGGGGAAGGGGTGGTACATGTCAAAAGAAGATATTTGTAAAGCAAACAGAAGATCATTGATCACACTTGCACACCTGGCCAATATTTTTGACTCCAGAATATTGAAAAATGAGGGGTTGAGTGAGGTGGCATTGTACTTACTTGTTACTTAGAGTCGAAAGGTTGGAAGTAAGATTTGACAATCAAACTTACCAAATCATAATTTTAGATTCAACCACCGCGCTGATGTTATGGCAAATCTGTCGATGACTGATTCTACGTCTGGGCAGTGGGCCCTATGAATTTGTAATAGAATAAGTGCCTCTAGTCGGGCTTCCGTCATTGTTGACCGAATAGCTGTAAGAGTTATTTTCATTTTTGAAAAGACTCTCTCGGCCTGTGCAGAAGTCACTGGCAAAGTTGCCAGCAACTGGAGCAACAGTGATATGTTAGGAAACATGTCAGAGCAATGATCCAGGGCACAGACGGATGAAGATGGTCGGGACTTGACAGAAACATTTTCCCATTTCTTCCTCCATAAGATGTATTCGCCCGTAACAATCATGAAAGGATCTCTGATCAAACTTGCATACACCTCAATAGCAGGAGTTAAATCATTCCACTGCCTCTCACCGTCAGCTTGTTTGGCGAATTCCATACAATTTGGTACAAGGTAGTTAAGTTTCATAATCTGTTGTTGATGTGGTCCAAATCTGTGCTTGAGGTCTCCAATAATGGAGTCTATGGCTGGATGAAAAAAAAGTTATTGATGTGGTCCAAATCTGTGCTTGAGGTCTCCAATTATGGAGTCTATGGCTGGATAAAAAAAGTTGACTCTGTAATAGCCTTCGGTGGTGTTGTCCGATGTTTGAGCATTTGGTCGGTATGAGCTTCTAGCTGCAATGCGTGGTTTTCGCAGTTCCACCTCTATCACATCTTGTGCGACTGATTCTGCCTTTTGATACAGGTCATGGAACTCCCCTTCACTTCGCAATTCTTTGAGAACAGACTGGAGACGGTTTACTAAGGCTAACGCTTGGGATAAATCTCCCCCCACTGTTTGTAAGACTCAGGAAACTGGTAGCATCAATCCTGACAGTTTCTCCAAAATGACTGAAGCAACTGCAAATTCTGAGTTGCACACCAATTTTTCAAGGCTTTCTGCTTTGTTTCTGTCGCAAGGTGATGCCCAGCATTTGATTTCCGATAAGGCATTTAGTGTATATTTCAAAAGTTGCATAAATGTTACAACTGCTGTGTGTCGTTCCACAGAACGTGTTTCGCACAACGTAATCAGGTGCTTCTTGGTCATGGAAATACCAGAGTCACTTTCTATGAGGCTCTTCAACAGATCCGGTTTTTTTGCACTTGCTCGAAAAGTCAATGAAATTTCTCGCACAACATTGCGGAAGCACTCAAATTTAGGCAGTGCATGGCGCAATGAAAATAAAAGGCCAATGGAGCTGCCATTTTTATTGTTGCTGAAGCACCAACCCGTTCACTGGCCATGGCTCATAGCCTTGTCCCACACAAAGAGACAGATTCAAACCGAGCTCACAAATCTTTCTTAGCAACGTTTCTCCAATAGCTTTGCCACTCAACTTGGTTTCATTATGCTCAATTTAACCAGGATTATTAGATTTGATGTCAGAAATCAAGTCCAATACCATTACCGTGTCCTCATGCAATCTCCAAACTCCAGAATTGCTAGGTGAAACATATCTTATAACAATTGCCAGTTGTTCCCTTTTTTGGCGATCTAATGTTTCATCAGCTATGATAGACCAGAACTGTGCTTTTTTGATGTTAGCAACAACACTTTCCCTAATCATGTCACCAGCAACGCAAATAGGTTCATTTTGAATCAAGGATGATAGGTAGGTTGCATTAGCATGGGAAGTTTTTATATGGTCCTTTAAAAGTAAATCCCCACTACGAAGTCGAAAACGAAGTAACCCTAAAATTTCCGTCATTTTCTGTTCCCGCCATCCTATTTTTCTGGACTGTAAACATATATAAAAAATGTGTGTTTGCTTCACCCACACCGACGATGACAAATAGCTTTATTAAACTCGTGGAACTAAGCCTATATTAAAGACAATAAAAGAACAACAAATGGTCACTTATGTATACATATCATTAATATATTTACTGGACTGGGCATACATTACCTTCATCCGTGTTTTCCCTTTTCCTTTTTGAAAAACCATATGCGAAAAGTGACATTTTCAAAATTCAACTTCAACCGAACTTAATTACCGCCTTCAGAGTTTAGACAAATTGATTTCTATTTGTGGAAAGTTTTGAGCAAAATAATGGGGCACTTGTAGTGCTTTGTTATCGCAAAGCAGTAGCAGAATGGCGCCATCTTCCATCGTCATCGCGTAAGAACAGGCTTGGCAAGTTCACGGCTCTTGACAAATTAAAAATTGCGTCAAAATTTCATTTAAAAATTTGAATTATTTTTTGTTTTGTTTTACAGGGATACAATGAATTTACATTACAGGGAATGCAGGGAGATTCGCATTTCATGTATGCGCATCTGTACGATACATAGGCATATAGGTATAATTTAATTTTTGTTAATTTTGGATTGGGGGGGGGCCATGGCCCCCGTGGCCCCCCCTCTGGCTACGCCAGTGCCTGCTCGCTACCATGACCCAACCGAAATTAGAACATTTGGTCGGTCTCGAATATTGCTGGTGCATTTTTCTTTTCTTTTAATTTCATATTTACTGTCACGAATGTTGAAAAATTGGAACATTCAGGACATCAATCTGAAAAATCGGACCATACGTCAAGTAGCATGAGATTAGCGCGGTAGGCAGGTAGATAGGATAGGGAGAAGAAATCCCCACTTGGAAGATGGATCCACTTAAAGAAGGCTGCCTAAAGCCTCAGCTCAGTATACAGGCACGCTGTATATGTCCTCAGAAACGCCCATAAGAGTTTATTTTCCAGATTATAATAAATGAATTCAGTTAGTGGTCAGAGCTCAAAGTTCTTTTCGTAGTCTGTACAAGCAGGGAGTTGTCAAGAACTCCCTGGTACAAGTGATCCCCATTGTATATTGCTCAAGCTGTCAAGCCAGGGGCTCAAAGTCCAAATCAAAGTAACTCACTTTGAAAATTTTAGATGGTTTGCACATTATGGTGAAAGATCATATTTGGAAGTGCCATATAGTGAACTCCAAGTGAAATTGCCTGCATAACAAAAGTTTTATATAAAAGCTTTCAGAAAAGAAAAAATATGATGAAAATTTCGAAAACCAATTTTTGCATTTCGAAAATTATCCAAAACTATTTGATGTTTTCTATGAACTTTGAACTTTATTCATTCTCTGTCGACCACTTCTGTGTTATGAGAGATAATAATAAGATAAATAAAAAGTTAAGGCAGAAAAGTAACATGAGAAGTTTTTATATAAGACTTTGAACTTTTCAAGTTTTTTATTTCAATCTCTGTCGATCCCTTCCGGGATATGAGAGATACAGTAAATACATTATGATAATATACAAGCAAGTTATATAAGATAATGTAAATAATGAATCAATCAATAGAAAGAGGACGGAAAATAAAAAAGCAAAGACATAGAAAAACAGAAAAAGAAGAAACTCATAGCAATTAAATAAACTTAGAAAGGTTATTAATACAGTTGGAAAAGTATGTGGATATTAAGAAAAAGTTAAGTTAATGATATCTATGATCAGCATGAGATTTAAGAGTATACTTTATAGTTCTGGGACTTGTGTTAAACAACCCATGCATCTTTACAGTATAAGGGCGTGTAGTATAGTACTTTGGAATATATTTTTTTCTAAACTGAATTGAAGGTACTACAAACAAATAAGTAATGAAATTCGTCACCACCAATTTCGTTAGAGTTGTATTACAGTGTTTGCCCAATTCCAAATTGGTTAATCGCAGTGTTAGGTTTCAGTTTGATTCTAAATATACAAAGCAAGGTTCTGTTGTAGAGCTGTGTAAGCTATTTTTGAAATTTTAATTGACTCTAATAATTCTATAATTACAGCAGTATCGATTGTTATTTACATCAGAAAGCCAGTTTTTTTGTCGATAAGCTATCATAAAGACGATGCTCAACGATATTTAAGCTCATTAGTGTTATGGTCATTCTGGTTATTCTGGTTCCAAAAGAAGCTCATACCTGCATGATCTAGGGAATAATTAACAAACTTAACCCATTTTGATTCAAAATGAAAGTTATAAAATACTGTTTTATGAAGGCTATACAAAATGGCTTTCATTAATGGGGAAAATAAATCAGTTCCGTGCTACCAGTTTAGCTGAAGGGCGCCGCCATTCCTTCTTAATTGGTGCAGTTTCATTGCTTTTGCGATAGACCAGTCTCGGCCGATAAATCGGCATGAGAAGAAACTGTTCTAGAAATTGAAAAAATTAATAAAAATGGCAGCCAGTAGCGATACTGACAGTCAAAGTAGTCAGGTAGCTGTTGAAGTTCCTGCTTTTGTGATATATTTGAGAAAAATAGTGCCACTTTTGTTGGAAGATGGAGAGTGCAGCACGTCTCTCGACAACGCCCTTAATGATAAGGCCAACGTGGAAGTAATTAAAAAGTTCTTGTCAGATCCACAAGCACAATGTTTGCAAGTTGAAAGAAATGTCACAAGGGGTAAGACATACGTTCTGTATTGTCAAAAGAACTATTCTCCTTTTTTATTTTCAGGTTCGCCTTACTTTCCCCAAAATGTAACGCCGATAATAAGATGTACCTATTTCGCGTAAAGCATTGCCGCCTTGTTTACATTGAGGCGGTCGGTTCGACGTAACCGCGTACGGGCTCAGTACGGCTTTGCCAAGTTAAAGGGGAAACTTTATTATTACAGTCAATGGAATATTTTTTATGAATACTTGTGTCGCCTTAGCCAGTCAGCAAAAATTAACGGTATTCATATATGTAGGAAGCTACTGTTTAATACACAACATTTGTGAAGAAAAAATGTCCAGTTTCAGTATGTCTGTTCAGTATTTGTTGAAAAATGGGTTTTCCTTCCATTGACTGCAATGATAACTGACTGTTTGTTTTCCCCTTTGACTGAAGTTCGAGATCGTCAAAAAAGCATTGTTACGTCGCCGTGCACCACAACATTCCCGTAGGTCCTACCTCCTCAATAACCCCTAAGTTCGTGCGGGCCCGAGGTACATGCACCCCAAAATTTCTCCTATTGGTACAAAAGATAAATCCTCATATATTTTGAATAAATAAATGAATTAACATTTTTCAAATTCTTTCTTCGTTCAATTTTTTTTGTTTACGGTTTACTGGTTGTACACTAGTCACAGCCTACAGGTAGGCCTAGTGGTAGGAAGTTACAGCTCTGCTGAACTGTGAAAGTTTCCCATTATTTACTAGGCCTAGGCCCTATGTTTGATCAAAATTCATATTTGGTGCGTAAACTTTGGATTAATTGTGGATTTACAACCCCCAAAAATATTTTTCTTGGACTTAGCTTGATTTAGAATGTGTAATTATCGGGGATTATGTTTTTACTTGGAACTGAAATCAAAATGATATTTGTAACTGTTGCGTGGATTAATACATTGTGAATAAAGTTGTACATTTCCCGTGGATGTTCTGCTGTCCTGCCAAATCCATGGATGTATTAAACTGCTGTAGGCGATTTGTGATTTTGCGTGTATTACTAATAGATACACTGAGCAGGGAAACGGGTAAAGTTTAGTGGTAAATCGCTATATAGGAATTAATTTCAACATTTTAAATATTTATAGGCGACCGAATTTCTTCAAACTTTCAGAATTTTTGAAGGAAAGATTGAAAAACCTAAAATATTAATTTTAGTTAACAATCTAGGAATTTTGAGGCAAAAAACGGGCTACCCGACGGCACTTCTATCTACTCTGCCGAGGCGAAACCATCCTCCTAGCCTTAAACATCATAGAACTCTCTTTCCGCCCCAGTTTCATCATCTTCTCTGACTCTAAATCCGTCCTCACTGGCATTATCAACATGCTCTGGCCCAACCCTTTCATTCTACAAATCCTCAACAAACTCCACACCTGACACTCTCTCCTCCTTGGGAAATAATATTATCTTCTTCTGGATTCCCAGCCATGTCGGCATCCCTGGCAACAAGAGAGCTGACAGAGCTGCCAACAAAGCTTCCTATTTCACACTCGGACCTCCGTCTTTCCATCTCCAACTACATAAAAAAAATCTGGCAAAACTCCTGGAATCACGAAACTAGTAACAAACTCCACACCATCAAGCCCAAACTTGGGACCAACACCCCTCTGCACAGTCGCAACCGCAGGGAAGACATCGTTGTCACGCGCATCCGCCTAGGCCACTCCTCTTTCACTCACTCTCATCTCTTATTCCGCTCCTCTACCCGTCTCTGCCCCACTTGTAACACTGATCTCTCCATCAAGCACATCTTCATAACCTGCCCCTTATACCAGAACTCCAGATCTCTTCTCTCCCCACTAGCCTCAATCTCAGACCTTTTCGAAAACAATTCTTTCTCAAACATCATCAACTTCCTCCACAACAATAACCTCTTCCACCACATTTAACTTCCCCCTTCCCCCCCTTCTACATCTAACCTTACTTACCTCCTTTTTTTTTCTCTTTCTGTTTTTTCTCCATTTCTCCCTTACAAATTTTCCTTTCCTTACTATCCTAAATCTTACACCATAATTTATTAGCACCATCTTGGAATATTTGACTGTCGCCGTTACCGTTAATGTGAACAAACCAAACCAAACCAGTGCGATAAAATTTGGAGAAAAAAAAAGTTATGCTTCAAGAAATTATGCTTATTATTCTTTTTAAAATGTTCCTTACCTTTCAGCATTGTGAATTGTTACCTTTTTGTGCAAATTTTGTTCAAAAAGGATAATAAATCATGAGCTCACAAATTTTGCATTCTTGTCGGCCATTTTGAACGAAACTAAAGAAAAAAGGCTGAATAATAGTGCGGAGGAATTTTAAGAATATCAACAATATCAAAATCCTAAAGTAAATCCTAATCCTAAACCCTAATCCTAAAAGCTAATCCTAAAGCCTAATTCTAAAACCTAAATTCAACAATGTCAAAATCTTAAAACCTAACCTGAAAACGAGGATCTACATTAGTTATGCGCACGTTTTTCGTTTATTTAATTTAAACAGCTTGTAGACTCCACTTGTCAGTACAACAGTAAGCTAGTAATAGTATACACACTGACGAGTAAAAGTTTCGATCGAAAAGCCAAAACGTAAGAATTATTTCTCTTTTTTTAACAATTTTAGCTTAGTTTATACTTAAAATACTTAAATCTAAAAAAGGAAATAGTTAAAATACATAAATACAACGAAATAAAACCAAAATTAAAAAAGAAGTAACCAAAAATCCTTATATAGAAATTTACCGCTGTACTAGGATTTTACCGGAAACGGCAACTCTCTACGACGAGAATTATAATTATTTTAAGCCCTTTTTCATCACTTGACGACAACAAAGGGAGAGAGGAGGTGCCCAGGTTAATTCTTAATTTCATTTTTTGTATATTGGCATAGGGACGTATCAGGGCGGGGCTTGTGATGTTTTTTTTGGGGGAGGACAAACTTACAGGTTCGTACTGTGTTTAACAACTTTACCCACCCTCTACCAAATAGTGCTACAACATCTTTTATAAAAAAATCTTTTAATTGGAGGAAGTGGGGTAAAACACTTATTTTTTGTTGATTGAGCAGCAAGTAACACTAATAAAAATTGTTGGGGAAAATTTCCCCCTTACATACTGGGACATATTAGGATTGCCGTATAATTGAATTATTCTGTTCTGAAAGAAATATTGTTATTCCTTTGCCTATTTTCTGCCACAGCATAAAAATGCAGTATGTTGACCCCCTCCCCACATACACACAACGGCTATCCTCCCTTTAGCTTACGCATTAAATCAGACCTCCATCTCAGCATCAACTCCGCCACCCTTGGTACCTTCTCCTGGCCCACTTTTCCTCCTTGGGCCACCCCTCTCTCATCAATCCACCTGGGCCTCTTCACTCATCACAAAACCCAAACCCACCCTAACCTGTTCATCAATCTCCACAACCAAATCAAAGACCAACTCTCAAATTACACCTCCATCTATACTGATGGCTCCAAGGAAGGCAACAAGACAGTTGCTGCTGCCGTCATCCAAGACATCACCCTCAGTAGCAGACTTCCCGACCACTCGTCCATCTTTTCAGCCGAGGCAAAGGCCATCCTCCTCGCCACTTTGCCATTTTCTCTGACTCAAAGGCTGTTCTTACTTCTTTACTCAATCTTAAGTGGGATAACTTCACATCCCACCTCCTTCTCTGGAAACTCCTTTCGCCCACCCTCTGCAGGAAAAGTATTCTTTTCTTTTGGGTACCCAGTTATGTAGGCATCCCTGGCAATGGCAGGGCTGATGCAGTCGCTAAGCTTGCTCTAACCTCTCCCTACCCCTTTTCCCAAAACCCTTTCTGCCCTCAACCTCTCCCTACCCCTTTTCCCAAAACCCTTTCTGACATCAAACCGTTTATCGCTTCCCTTGTTCGTGACCACTGGCAAACCTCATGGGACTCCCAAATTGATAACAAACCCCACGTCATCCAGCTCATCATTCCGATCAAACCCACCATCAACAACCTCTCTCGTGCCGACAACGTTCATATTACCCGTCTTAGAATAGGTCACACCCACCTCACTCACTCCCACCTCCTTTTTGGCTCCCCCAACCCCTCTGCAACAATTGCAATTGCACCCTCACAGTCCATCACGTTCTCCCTGCTTGCCTCCTGTACAACCCTCTTAGAGCTTTCCTCGCTCCCCACAACTCAATTGCTGAGTTCTTCCAGAAAAACCCTTCGCATAAAATTATCTCTTCCTTCATCATGCTTCCCTCTACAACCATATTTAGTTCTCCTCTTTCACCTCCTCTCTCTACTTTGTTTTTTTTCACCCATGCACCTCCTCTCTCGATAGCAGCATCCTGACTTTTTGTTCTTGTTTTTCTCTCATTCTCCCCCCGTTTCCTTTCCTTCCTACCTTTAGAATGATCTAACCTCTCAGGCACAATTTGACCCTTGTTGTCGTAGTGCTGTTAAGCCCTCATCAAACAAACAAACAAACATAAGAAGCCCTTCATTGCCATAAGACCTCTCCCGACAGCAAAAAGTGCTACATGTTGTTCCCCTACCAATTCCACCACCTGCTGTGCTTAGTGGTATGCTTACATTAGGTGTCAATTAAAAGGATATTTTTCAACAAATGGCCTACATTACTGAATGTCCCCAGATGTTTGACGCCAAGGTCGTAAATAAAAGCCAATACACTTTTGATAAACAGGCACTTAAAAGAACAACATTCTTACACGTGCACGTGATCATTAAGAGTTATAGCACACTTACAAGAACTTTTGTTTGGGGGACAACTCATCCAGGAGGTGCATCCCTTGAGAACCAGGCACTTCCTGCTACAGAGTACTTGCATTCGGTAAGGGTGCGAAAATACAATTCACAAACTGTTCGTGGTGGTCGCAAATGAGTGCCGACGGTCCTTCACTTATTCATAATCATATATTTGTGGCTACTGTTTTCAGCAGTTCAGAGGATTTAATATTGTGGAGCTTAACCTGTTATTTTTTTATATCTTGGATTTGAAAAGCTTGATTTAAAAGGTGTAATTTATCAGGGATTATATTTAGCTCGTGGAACATAAATTGGAACTATGTTTAAGTTCAAAATAACCAATATTTGGATGACATTGTGAATAAAGTTGTACATTTCCTGTGGATGTTCAGGGAGTTATCAGTTTACAATTCCAACTCCCTGGATGCACTAAATGAGTAAGTTGATATTTTTTGTTACTCTCAAAATAAATCGGGTTGGGAATTTATATTTCCTTCACCTTCAAAATTTCAACCATGGGCCAAAATCTTCAATAATAAAACTTCCGTAATATCCAATTATTTTTTTGCCTGATATGCGATCACTTTTTTTATATTTATTTTTTACTTTCATTGGCACAAGGACAAACAAATATGATGTAGGCCTATGTGAATATGCTGTCTAGAGCATGCAGGAAGATGGTCCGTAAGCCGCCACGCCATGGCAAAATCAAATCATTTCAGTCTCTCAATTCATTTTGATAGCGTTTTACTTAACGGCTGTTGTGTGTGCCATGTTTGAAAATAGGCTACATGAAATAAAACTGTTCTCGTTATATAAAAATTGTTTCCAGAGATTAATATTCACAGAAAAACATTGATAGAAAATTTCAGAAAAAGGATGACAAATTTTTAGGGAAATTATTTACTGCAAAGTTTATGAAAATAAGCTTCAAAGTTAAAAAGGTAAGTAACGACAAGGACCATTGTGTATTTTACACGCTATTGATCTTAAGGTTTCAAGTATTTGTAAGCAACAAGTCTTACGAGACTCCAACGGCTCATTGTTGGTAATAATAAAGTTATTACCAACATTATGAATTTGGACCTAACCTTTCATCATTTTTTATGCCACCACGACTGCCACGCAACTGTCACGATGAATATTATGCAAATCATTTTTGCATGGCATACTTGGTTACCGTGACTTGTCATGCTTATACTTTTGGGGTATGTTTCTTTGTCAATTATTACCAATTTATTGCGGGAGGTACTGTATACTAGAGCTGTGAACGTTTATGGATTTTAGTAAACGTGTACACGCCAAAAAAAGCGAGCGTGTATCGTGTACACGAGTTTAGTACCGTAATTTTCGGAAATACACTAAAATTGCTCCAAAACTACGAGGCGAAGTAAAAAAATCGCGCAACTAGTATGGCAAAAGTACTGACTGCATTGCCCAAATAGACGCTGAGTTTTGCTTTCCAAATCGTAAAAAGTTTACTTCTACAGTACAAATCATCATTTTTATGGAAAATATGCATGGAAATTCAGTTTAGAAAGAACAGATAATTTCCTTTCAATGTCATTTAAACTCAACATCGCGTAACTTGTTTGTCCTATTCGCTACGGCTTTCAAAGTTTTGTGAAAATCTTGCATACCGAGGCCTATGATATACCTCGCCGTAAAACATTTCAAAACTACGCCACCATTAGCAGGAAGTTCTGAAATATTAGCCCTCTCGGAAAAATGGCCGCCTTCTTTGCGAAGCATGCAGAATTTTAGCTTTGTTAAAACCTTTTTCTGTTTATTTATTATGCAATATTTTTTCTTTCTTGCAAAATTGATTTGACTCATCAGGTAATATTTACATGTAAATGTACTGATTGTCACGATTCAAGTGTTTTTTGGTCGATGAAACGGGCCTTGATTGCGTGGGATTTAAAGCCTTATGGCCTAACGTTAGGCCTATTGTTAGTTTCAATGTTTACTGCTGCACATTCGCGGTGCATTTTACAAGTTAGATTACTCATTTATCAGCGAAATCAAAGTGCATAATATCCCCATTCATTGGTGATTACTGCGCATTTGTGATTCGCACATTTAAAAAAGATTATGCTAATCAGGTTTACAGTTTGTAAAAAATCATTGATTGGAATTTTGTCAGCCGAATGTGTGTGTGATTTGAATTATGAATATTGCTTTTCAACGGCAAGACACTAGGCCTATAATGTATGAAAAACGATTACTCGCAATGAAGTATTTAGTAAACGTTTACAAGATTTGCGAGCGTGTAGCGAGTACACGCTAAACGGTCACAGCTCTACTGTATACCATGACATTTAAAACCCTAACTTGTACATTTTTAAGCCTAACACTGATTTTTTAAGCCTTATGCAGATTTTTAAGACAAAACCATGAATTTTCAAATCGTAACATGCATTTTTAGGCAAAACACTGATTCTTTTAAACCTAACGCAAATTTTTAAGACCTAAACCATGAAATTTCAAATCCTAACGTGTATTTTTGGGTCTAACACTGATTTTTTTTTAACCCTAACACAGATTTGTAAGACTTACTGTAACAGTGAAATTTCAAACCCTAATGTGCATTTTTAGGTCAAACGCTGATTTCTTTTAACCCTAACGCAGATTTTTAAGACCTAAACCGGAATTTTAAACCCTAACATGCATTTTTAGGTCAAACACGCCCTAAACCGTGAAAATTTCAAACCCTAACGCTGATTTTTAAGCCCAAAACTTGAGTTGTTTTAGCCCTGACGCAGATTTTTGTAATCATACAGTATACATTAATGAAAGATACGACATGATAGGCGACATTCTTGTAAGCAAAGCGGACTGAGTGTGTGTGTGTGTATCTATATGTATGTATGTGACAGCAAGCTTGTAAACGCGGTATCTCAAAAACGATACACATGTCATATGTGGTACACAGATAGCCTATGGTCCATAGATGTGCCCTATTGTTTTTGGTGGTGATGTCATGCATTTTAATGCTTAGTAAATATCTTGAAATTATATTTTTACAACCGTATGTATGCTTTGTTTCATATTGAGTGTAATTATGCTGTTATCTAGTGTGTACATGTTCATGGTACAAAAATGTTGAATTTCATTAATATGCATAGTGGGTGGGGCTTAACATGATTTTGTTAAAAAGAGCTTGTAAGCATGGTATCTCAAGAATGGTAAACTGAGTCATGTCATATTTGGTACACAGATAGCCTATAGTCTGTAGATGTACCCTTTTGTTTTTGGTGGTGTTGTCATGCATATTATTGAGAAGGCGGGGCTTAGTATAAAAAATCTTGAAATGTTCTATTTAACAATCACATGTCTGATTTGTTTCATATTCAGTATAATTATGTTAGCTAGTGTGTATGTGTTCATTGTATAAAAACGTTAAATTTCATTAATATGCGTAGTAGGCGGGCTTATTTTGGTTTTGCTAAAAAGACCTTGTAAACATGGTATCTTAAAAAGGACAAACTGGATTCGCGTCATGTGCTGTACACAAATAATCCATGGTCTGTGAAAGTGCATTATCAGGTTGATAAGAAGTCAAAAGAAGAAATCGTCAATGACTTTTTGGTAAAAATTCATTGAATATAGCTTAACTCAATGATAGTGTTGAAAGTGAGGGTATGTCCCTTCCTCTTTTAAGGGATGTTGGCTCAAAAGGTTGAAATCTAATTTTTGGAATGTCTTGTTTTCTGATCAATATTTTTTTGTCTTTGTTGTTGTTGTTATTATACATTCAAAATTAAATTATTTCTTTCTTCTCAGATGAGGAAGATGATGACAAGAGTGAGATGTCAGAGACGGAAGCTGATGCTGAAGTCAACTATGTATTGTCCAGTGATGTGCACTTTACCAGTTCAAAAATGACAAGGTGTTACACCAGTTCATACTACTTTGTGCCATTTGTCTTTTCTCAATTTGAATTGTTGATAGTAGAAAACAAAAACAAGAATAGAGCCAGTCAGGGATATAGGAATAAAAAGACTTGATCTGTAGATCCATTGGTATGACAGACACAGGGTTTGCACTAGCTTTGGATTTTTGGGAGGGAAATTTAAAGAAAACTGGTAAGGATTTCAGAATTGTGGTAGGGAATTGCAGAATTTTGGTAGGGAATTTTATGTGTAGCTAGATGATGCCAAAAATAATCTTTAACTTTTTTTGTACTCCAAAGGTAAAACTCTTCTTAAATTATATTTCTGTAAATTGCATAAATATTAGGGCTGTGCATTCAAGTTTAGCGACCTAAATGTTTAACCGGTTAATTTTTGTTCATTTAAACGTGACCTTTGGCCTTGAGTTTTGCGAAAATGGGGGAAATGTTGAAAAACCAAATAAGACACCTAGCAACATGCTGTGCTATCATAACCAAGCTATTTAATGCAATAAATAGGAAATCTTTGCAATAAAAAAAAAAACTGTTTTGATATGCTTAGATACCTAATACTTAATTAACTACACCCTAAACATACCTTCCCCCTCCCCGCCAATCTACACAAATTCCCAAACCTTCAAGTGCACACGGCCATCATAGTACATGGCTGAGTTCTTATAACTAAATAGTTTCATGATAGCCTCCTCATATATCGCTCAGAACATTCCAAAATTGAAATGAAGTTCCTGGATGAGGCTAAACCCGGAAGTTTTTTGACTGCTTAAAAAACTTTAAGCCAATGCGGTTGAAGACTTGAGATGAATTCTTTTGTTACGAAAATGACAACACAGTTGTAGAAGAATATCATGCAACACGCGTGCAAATCAAAGAAGCTTACGGTTTATTTTAAGTACCTTTAGTACAAAGAGATTTCATGTCTAATAGCTAAAATTCATATCGTTAACTCGAGGCCTAATGTTATCACTAAATGCTTAGCGCGGATTTGAACACTTGTCATAGCCAGCAGCTCCCGGTAGCTGTGTGGGACCATCCTGCATTGCTTCTAATTGTGTGCGGGATTGTGAGATGCTGCACAATTTGCGCAATCGCACTATTAATGCAAACCCTGAACAAACAACATAGTTAATACATGATAATTTTCAGAACACATAATTTAGAAGCAAGTAGAATCTTGCATTTGGAGCCAAAAGTGTGTTCTCACATCAATGTATAATTCTGAAAAAGTTAACCCTAATATCTTTTTTCCATTTTAAAAGGATCAGATAATGAAGCATTATGATTATGGTATTTATGTATGCACCTGTTACAAGGGTTGAACCAGAGGGGCAAGATCACCCCCGTAGAATTTGAATTGATTCGTTACGATTGTTACCTTTTTTTTTACCTATCTAAACATGTGTCCCTGGACCCCACCCAATTGGCACCAAGTCTGGACCCCCTTAAAATCATCTGAGCAATTTTTCTCTGGATATGCCCTTGACCTTTAGTTGCTTTGTATGTGGATTTTTTTGTTTTGATAAAAGAAATGTTGATAAGTGGCAGAATTAATTAAAACATCTCCACCTCTCAGAGGTTTTGTTTTCAGACCCTTCATTACCCCCTGTGCAAAGTATTTTTTGTTGTTACTATTATTTGTTAGGCTCTTTTCCGTGTAGTGAGTTAGGTACTGTGGATGGCATAATTATATTTAAAAAACTAAGATCACATACAGTCAGTCCTAAAATATTAAATGTATGATTGGGGAATGGTGAGAGTGATGGATGAAGGCTGAAAGCAGTGGATGGAGTTGTTAAGGTTAATCAATCATTCATTAGAACAATACTCTTAGACCTGGAAGTTAAAACAATTTAGGGGCATATAAAATCTAACGTGGAAGAATTTTAAATTTCTCGAGTTATACTATTTACTTTTAATTTTTAATTTCTGGAGTTATACTATTTTTAACATTTTATTTTCATTTCATTTTTTCCTACAGTGTTGTTTTTGTCAAGCGTGGACCAATGTTAGATGGAGAGAAATCAATATCCAGTCAGGTGCGAGTGATTAACCTCAGCGATGGATCTCCTTTTGAGATTCTACATTCATTGGTCAGCAGCACTGTATCACCATTTTTCAAGTCATACATAAAATCATCTGGCAAAGTGGACAGGTATGTTTATACTTTATTTTTAGAACTCTTTAATGTTATCATTCTCTTATCAAATTTGAGTAATAAGTTTTTTTGCAGTATAGTTTTAACATTTTTTGCAGTATAGTTTTTGACAAATATAAAGATAAGTTGGCGCATGACCCTTACATCAAATTGTACTGTTTACTTCTTGCATAATAACCATGTATTTTTTTTGAAACCTAATTAACATCATGATTATTATTTTGATCTTTTGTAGAGATGGGGACAAAATGGCACCTTCTGTGGAGAAGAAGATAGCAGAGTTGGAGATGGGACTACTGCATCTTCAACAAAACATTGACATCCCAGACGTGTCCTTGTCCATCCATCCAGCAGTCTCCACAATGATCAGAAAGTGTGAGGACGAGGGAAGGAAACCAAAGATCATTGACTTTGCAGACAAAGCAGAGGATTCCACATTCCTGAATACCTTGCAAACTGGAGTTGGAAGATGGATAAGAGAAATCCAGAAGGTAAACTTTGTCACTTTGAGACTTTTTCTCTGGGATGTAATACTCTTCTCACCCAGCAACATTTACTAGTTTCAAATTGGATTGAAAGTTAGTATGTATATTTTTGTGATCAGATGAAAAATATTTACAATGAGTATGTACAAATTAGGCAGCTCTTACTAGCCAACTATACTAATAGCACCCTGAACTTTTCTATCACAAACTAACATGTCCGATTCTAACACCTGAAGCTTCCCGTGCTTACTCTTTGGTACATATGACTTGGACTGGGGACTGCAGATAATCCAAACAATGAGCCGACCAACTATTCTTACTTTGATTCATGATTAACACGAGTCATCAAATTAACAATGCAAGTTTTCTTCTCTACATGAAAACAAAGAATGTTCTTATTCATTTTTAGTAATTTTATGTCATTAATAGGAGATAAATCTGTTTGCAATCTGTTTGTCATATACTGTATGTTAAATCCTCTCATCATCTTATTTGCATTTTTAGGTAACAAAACTTGATCGAGATCCTGGCTCTGGGACCGCTCTTCAGGAAATCAGCTTCTGGTTGAATCTGGAGAGAGCACTCTTCAAGATCCAAGAGAAAAGAGAGAGTGTGGAGGTGGCACTCACCTTAGAGATCCTCAAACATGGAAAACGTTTCCATGCAACTGTCAGCTTTGACACGGATACAGGTAAATGGTGATCATTTAATTTAGACAAGGGCTCATAATGGAAGGCTGCTCTCATAGGACAGCATTAGGATTTGTACAATATTTTGTATAAATGGGTCTGGGGTAATGGAAAAAAATATGAATCTGAAGAAGAGGTAATTTTCAAGAGGATGTATTTTGCATTGCATTTTATATATTTACCGGATTAAGTGAAACATTGAGAGAGAGAGAGAGAGAGAGAGTTGAACACACAATTACAATAACGGGGTCGTCGCCTGCGTATTCGGTTATGATAGTACAAATGCTATCACGAAACGCTTAATACGACCCGGACGAGAACACAGGTACGACGTACGGACAGACATAACATCGACAACCAAGTCAATGTCCACGGCCTTTGATAACCAGTTGTGGTGCACTGGCGTGTCTACCCACCCCAGGATTGAACCCGGGGCCTCGTGGTCTGTAGACAGGTATGATAACCGCTACACCACAGTAGGTAGATATTGAAACATTTTTTCCCGTCCTCTTTTTAAGGCTTGAAACACGCTTTGGCAACAGTGGCAGATTACAGTCCTCTGATGAAGGATTTCCCTCTGGATGATCTGCTATCTGCTACTGAACTTGATAAGATTAGCAAGGCACTGGTAGCCATCTTCCATCATCTAAAAAAGATCCGCAACACAAAATATCCCATACAGAGGGCACTGCGTCTCATTGAAGCCATTTCCAAAGACTTAAGCAGCCAGTTGCTGAAGGTTTGTTGTCAGTTTGTGATTCTTCCTGTAAATTAGGTCATGCAAACAGTTACATAATATATTGGTAGTGTTTTTGTACTTGCAGAAGAAAATTTTGCCTTTGTTTCAAGAGTAGATCTGATTGATCTATTGTGAAGATGACATGGATTTTTAGACATTAGAATTAAGCATCGCTAGAAAAATAGAAATTTAACTTAATTTTGAGAGCAATCTGATGTGATGAACGTTGAAACTGATATCAGCATTTTTCGAAATGTTATATTGGATATCCAAGACTGTGAAATTAAGCTTATTTTAACTCTAAATTCCCACGCAGTCGTGACACGACCAATTTGACATGCACTTTTCAAGAAATTATTTTACTTCGTCAAATTGGCCCACATCAGTGATTCTGGTATTGAAAGAGCTCAAATAGTTTTTTCAGGAAATGTAAATTTTTGATGGGGGTTATGTTGAAGTTTTTTTTTTAAAAGATGGGTTAAAATAAATAAAATTACATTTTTTTATTTCCCTGAAAACCTTGGAGGAACTTACAAAGACATCAATGCATCCAATTCCGGTCAAATTTTGACTGCCCCCTATCATCAATATCTGTTTTTGGCAAAAATTGTTTAAAAAATATCATGATTTTTAACCATTTTGAGACAAAAATCTGGGGAAAATCGAAGCTTCCTATCGTTATACAATTCATTTATGAGAAATATACTGTAAGAAAGGCCAATTCGCATACTTTTATTGAAATCAAAAAGAGCCACTACCCCCTCTTTATGCCAATATTTAAGTATGAAAACAAATTCTCATAGTAGGACATATGCAGTGTAGTCTAGTGGTAACGTGTAGGATTACTGTGTGCTAGGACATAGGCAGTGTAGTCTAGTAGTAACGTGTGGGATTACTGTGTGGGTGCCCCGGATTCAAATACCACAATGGATGCACAGCTTTGTTTTTTGCGAGTAAATACAGCAGTGATTATTGTTTTGTTTTATTTATGTTGATATTTTCTTTATTTTGACTTTTTTTATTAAAAAGTTTATTGTCTTGGCCTTCATATAAACCAAACTTGTAGTGATACAAAACGAAAGGAAAGTTATGAAAATCACTTTTGAAAAAAGAAATTAGAAAAATTTAGTAATGTTTTGGACCCCCTGGGACTCTAAGAAAGAGTTGAGGAAGAAAGAGGTTGATGGTGATGAAATTCCAATGACAAGCATTATGATTTTAAACAATGCCCAAGGTTATAAATCTTAACATCATAACATAAATATGCAATATTGTTGACAGGTCCTTGGAACCAGAAGACTCATGCATATCAATTTTGATGAATTTGAAAAAGTGATGGGAGCCTGCTTTGAAGTCTTTGGTACCTGGGATGATGAATATGAGAAGTTGCAAGGGCTTCTGAGAGACATTGTGAAGAAGAAGAAAGAGGAGAGTCTTAAGATGGTATGGAGGATAAACCCCACCCACAAGAAGCTTCAGTCCAGGCTGGAACAAATGAGAAAGTAAGGATTGATTGCAGCAATAATTAATATTACAGAAAGTTGTTGATGTTTGAAAGGTTTGGAAAAGGACAAATTAAACTATGAGTAATAAATTTTGGGGTAGAGTGGCATTTCAGCAACTTCATTTTCTGAGGAGTTTCAGTAGTTTAATACTTGTATACCTATTTCATGCATGTTAAGATTATGGAAATCAATTGTTTTGACGGTGATTCTGTTATTCGCTTAAACAGTCTTGAGAGTGATTTTCATTTGATAAATGGAGAGCCTATATAACAAATAAGAATATCCAGTAAGGCACAAATTTTGTTTCAACTTTATGGGATAATGACTTGGACATTTTGATGTGAATGGTTTTTAGTATTTTTGCAAACGAGAGTCAAAAGGAAGTTCCACACTCAGCTGGAAACTTTTTAATGACTTGAATGAATGCTATTATGCCAAGTAAGAATTAAGTGGTAATCATGGTAAAGCTCGAAGAACATTATCTAATTGACCAGCAGAGGTAAATGCCAATGATATTTAGAAGTGACTGTTTTTGGGGTATTCTGCAATAAACTCATAAGTTGTCATTTTATTTGGAACAAAATCAGAACTATATAGCTGTTTTAGCATAACAAGGTCTTAAAATAAAATAAAAATTTTGCAACTATAATCCCTATCTGCTTTGATATATCATTCTCTTGGCACCCATGTAGCAAGGAAATAGGTGGGTAGGAGGAGGGAAGGGTGCCTGTACATGCCATATTACACCATCCTCCAATCTCATTAATGGAAATAAGATCTATCAGTTGCACATCTGCATTTGCAGAGAGATGACATATTTGTTTTAAAATGTTATCACAGGTTCCGTCGTCAGCACGAACAGCTACGTGCTGTCATTGTGAGAGTATTGCGACCAGCAGTGGTCCCTCAGATCCCACAAAGTCCAGTAGCCACACCAGATGAAGCTAAAAGCGGGAACGTCAATGAACTTCTCATGGACGCTGCAGATGCAAATGCTATTGAGGTCAGTCACTGCAATTGTTGAAAGTTGTATTTAGAAAATGTAGTACATTTGTTCTACAGTTCTATACATCTTCACAACTCAAGTTTATTTTAAAATATTTATTCTCTCTAAAACGATTTGACCAATACTGTCCAGGTTCTCTGGAACCCTACCAACCAACCAGTCCTTTACTTTCAGAAGAGAAATACATTCTCATTATGATGTTTTAATTTAGACATACCATTCATATTTTCAGCAGCAGATTATAAAAATGAATTACCTCAAGTTTGGTTTGTGCATTATGATTGTAATTATCAGTTTATTCATTGAAAGACCAAATCTGTGCATGTCTGGGATTCTACATCATGATCTTTGTTTGAACATTATTTTGAAGAAATATTTTTGCAATGTGATTGATGCTCTGGAATTTCCCTTCCAAGTCAAGAATCAAAAGACTTCTTTTAAGTTTAGGTTTGAGCTTCAAATTAGTCATGAAACATTCTTGTTTAATGAAGATTTATTCAATATTGTGTAATTGAAGGTACTGTAAGTCTTGAGTGTTTCTTCAATAGGAGAAAATGAGCTGTTAACCTTTTTTATGTTTATAGGAGGTAAATTTGGCATATGATAATGTGAGGGAGGTTGATGGGCTGGATGTTACAAAGGAAGGAGCTGAAGCCTGGGAAGCTGCCATGAAGAGGTAAAACCTTAGAATTTTTTTTACAGCCATTTGTGTTAATGTTACACCTGAGGGCCATGTTTTGTATGAGAAAGGCAGATGCTAGAACTTTTTTTTTCCTTTTTTTCTGATGAAGATTGTGGAATCTGTAGAAGATAATAATTGCAGAGGTTAATTACATGGTGATTAATCACTCCTGGGGGATTTATATAAAAATTTAATCTATCTAGTGTCTACAAAATTGACTTTTATATCTGAAGTAATCAAATGAAACTAGAAGGCTTGATATACCCAATAACTTAAAAAAGAAATATTTGATTGAAAGTTTATATATAACAAACAAATATTTTGTTGCTAATGTTTTTGTAACAAAATTGGAACATTCCCTCTGTATCTTGATTTTATGTTGCGGTTCATTTAGTTCTAAGATTATATGAATTTATGGGCTATTTATAAACAATACCAAGTTGAGTTAAACACATTAAAAAAAAAGGGATAGAGTTCAACTAGTAGACATTGCAGTATTATCCGTTTCACAGGTATGATGAGAGAATTGACCGAGTGGAGACTCGCATTACTGCTCGTCTTCGTGACCAGCTGGGCACAGCCAAAAATGCCAACGAGATGTTTCGTATTTTCTCCCGATTCAACGCCTTGTTTGTGCGACCACACATCCGTGGAGCCATCAGAGAGTATCAGACACAGCTCATTCAAAGGGTGAAAGATGATATTGGTTCCCTTCATGATAAGTTCAAGGTAAATATTTTCCTATTTTTAGTTATTTTAGGAAAATGTTATTCATGTTTTTACATCAAAAAGTTTACGACATAAAACTTAGGCAGTATCAATCTTTACATAGAAATGGTAATAGCTGTATGCATCACATTAAAACAAATATGGGCATTATAATGAAGCAAATAAAATGGCCCGTTCTTTTACATGCACTTTCATAAGAGGTATGAGGTGAGATGGAAACAAAATAATTAACAAGATATTTTTTTAAAGGAACTTAATGATAATTCACTCTCATTTTAAACATCTGTTGCAATTACCCATGAGATGCATACAGATTAAGTTACGAAAAATCAATCGTCATTGTTTACTAATATTTCATCTTTGTTGAATACATAGTATTTGCTAACAATTATCATTTAATTTTGGGCTGAATTTAGTTCTCCCATGATTGATTTGATGTTAATAAAACATGCATTTTCACAGGTCCAGTACCCACAGAGCAAGGCTTCAAAGATGAGCAAAGTGAGGGATTTGCCACCAGTGTCTGGATCCATCATTTGGGCAAAACAGGTAAAAACTTTTTAGGTAAATTTCTGTTATTTTAGGAGGTAAAAAAAGAAAATACTCCACATAAACTATATACCTGTTTCCACAAATAATAGGGTGCTTGGGTGTTTAATATTGTAATCATACTGAAAACTTTTTTCAAGTTAATCCATGAGCTGCAAACACAATGGTTGTGATATCTACTTTTTAGAGGGGGGGGGAGGGATAGTCTATTTGTTAGAGGGGGAAGGGGGATCTATTTTTTGTACTGGAGATTGGTGAACATTTCTGTACAATAATAGAGGTTGGATATTTATGTTCTTCATCCTTTGCCAGATGTTTTATACTGCTGTTTTGGTATTCAAATGTAAAGTTATAGAGTTAGTTCATCTGTTCAGACAAGCTTTCTTGTGTTATTTATCCATTAGATTGATCGTCAACTTGCTGCGTACATGAAGAGAGTTGAGGATGTTCTTGGCAAAGGCTGGGAGAATCACGTGGAAGGACAAAAGCTAAAAGCTGATGGAGATAGTTTCAGAGTCAAATTAAACACCCAGGAACTATTTGACGATTGGGCGAGAAAGGTGAGAATTTTTTCAGATTTTTTTTGTTTAATACCAGAAATGATAGTAAATGTGATTGAATCAGTACTTAGCTTAAAAACTCTCTTGGTTTAGTTATTCAGTAGTTCGTTTGGTATAGATAATTTGGTTAATTTAAATTTTGAACATTGTTTCAACAAGGGTTTGGGCGTCTTCAAATGGGATGAAAGCTGGATGTCAAAAGTGTGAATCATTTATAATTAAAAACAGAAAAATGGTTTTTTAATTTTCAGATCGAGAACACTTATCATTTCAATCTTCTATGGTGGTAATTAGTTTGTTTAACCAAGTGATTGATGTATTGTTTATTACATAAATTTTGTTTTTTATTATGACACTGAACCTTCAAATATGTGATTAATAAGAGTGTGTCAAATATGTCAAAATTTCCAACCATTATGTAAATATTTAAGTCATTCATATTATTCATATGTTGTTATGATTGGTGTCTTATCCCTTCAACTCCCAAGGGTGCCCAAAACACAGGTGTGGATTTAGGAATAGAAAGAGGACCTAGTCATAAATTTCTCTTCATTTTGTATTGTTAAATGTTTACTAAGACTTTGGTCTTTCAATGATGTACACAATTTTCCAGTCAAACATGCAAATATTATGCAAACCATGCCACTATATGGCATATCTGGTGTCATTTTGTTTTCGTGACTAATGACAATGTTGTTTTTGATGGAATATGTGAATTGTTGAGAATATTTCCTTTCAATTGATTCCACCACATTTCATTTTTTGAAACAGGAAAGTACAAATTTGTAACTTTGATCATTTTTCTCCTTTGTTGGCCTCAGCATTTTCAAACTATGCACAAAGCACACACACACTGTATGTACACATACTTTACACAAGACACACTGTACACAAGGCATCCTCCAAACGACAAGACAGTACATGTAAAACTTGTAAGTTATGGCAAATTCCTTCTCAGTGGGTTCTAGAATTTCTTGGACCTCTTCTGAGCTTGTTTCGTTTTTTTATTTGTCTTCATCCCTCTGTAACTCATAAACTTAAATATTTCTCCACTTTCTCGAGAAAATCTCTACGAAATCCACACGGAATTCTAGTTTTGCCGAAGCAGCCATTTTCGTCTGCTGCACACAGATCAAATGTTTGCATTTAGTGAAAAATGCATACACTCTTGCGCACCTAGCAATCCCTGCAGTACGCATAAATGTTTATACCATACACCATATTCTGATGTTGACTTACAAATTAATGAAAAAAACTTTCAAAATGTACCAAAAATCATTCATTTTAAAACATTTAATCCAAATCATCAAATTTGACACATTTTATCCAAAATTTAAAAAAAGAGGGCTAGGTATGAGCCAAATTAGATAACATTTGAAGTAGATCATTTGCCTAGATAATGGTGACCAATGAAATAAAAAAGATTTTTGCAAACTTGTGTTGTTTCAGTCTTATTGTACAAAATATCTCTATTTTATGATATTATGAATAATTATTACCTTCAATTTACACCAAAAAAAAACCCCATCAATATAACTCCGCACAAAAAAGCACAATATTTTGAAAGACATATTGTAGTATTTTCAAATGATACTAAATGCACTTATCAAGAATATTGTTATGGTCCCATTTTTTTTTTCTTCTGAAATTGGTATTTTCAAACCGGTTGTGACACGTCCACTTAGCTGCTGAGGGGTTCAGATATATATAATATTTCCTTTCAATATTACGTTGTTGTGCTAACCCAATCATCTGCAAATGAGCCAATATGGCGTCAAGTTCAACGTTCTTTCACACCTGAGATGTTGACATTCCACTAAACAACATGAACTTCAACCTTCAAAAGTTAAAGAAACGTGATGGAAAATCATCACCCTTGAAGAAGTAAAATATCTTAAGCTTAAAAGTCATTCATATTCATAGTCCTTCATATTTTAACAAAAATGTATGTCCATTGTCCTTCATGCTTGTACTTTGACAGTCTTTCACTGGGACACAATTTAGAATGATTGCATTTTGGTGTAAAGATTTTTTAGAGAATAAGTGATAAATAGTTAAACATATATTGTTATATGTACAGCGCCTTCACCATTCATTAGAATGGATATGTGTGCGTTATAAATCTTATTTATCATTATTATTATGTCATTTCCCCTCAGGTGCAAATGAGGCAACTGGGAGTGTCTGGACCTATCTTCACCATTGAAGCACAGAAGGCTCGCTCTGGTGCTAGAACTAATGTCTTGAAGCTGAAAGTCAACTTTTCCCCAGACATCATCACTCTCTCAAAAGAGGTATGTTACCCCAAAATGAATGTTTTAAGAGAGATTTTTACAACACACTTGCATTTCATAATAGAAAATAGGATATAACTTATTTGATTCTGTTCGGTATTAGGCTGGTTATGCTTTATTCAAAATTGCAGGATGTTTAAACAGAAGATAGGTAGTAATGTAGTTTCTGGCAAGGGCCATAACACTCATCCAGAAATTAAGTAATTTTTACAGTGTGGTTAGGATGAAAATTATTGGTGTTTTAAAGCAGATTTTTATTTTTACATTATGATTAAGTGAAATTTTGATGACCTCTGTTGTGGTTATTGTGTTAAACCAAAACAAACCTCAAGTATATTGAACTTGTTACAAAATGTGTGTTCACTTGTCTGATTGATCTAAACAGCATAATCAAAGGCCAGGTACTGGCAGAGAAAGTGCACATTAATTTATTTGTTGTAATAAAATGGTAGTTTTCCTTTATCTAAAGTTCTATCTATTCCATACAGAAGGTATCATCCAAGTTCTCTTGCATTCCATTCTTATTACTTCTGTTCTTAGCTTTTGCAAAATGATTCCTGCAGTAGATTGTTTTAAATGAATTAATCAAATAGTAATGGAATGTATGTCTTCTTTTTTCCATTATTGTCTCTAGGTGCGAAATTTGAAATGGCTTGGCTTTCGAGTTCCTCTGGCCATCGTGAACAAAGCACATCAAGCCAATCAGCTGTACCCATTTGCCATCTCATTGATTGAAAGTGTGCGGACAAATGAACGCACCAATGAAAAGGTAACATTCTTCCTGATGTGATTTTATAGCTTCTACTTGTTTTAATCCTAAATAAGAATTTGTGTGATGTATCACTTTTACCTTTCGATATAATTGTTCTTGTTTCTATAATTTTATTTGCAAATGTCTTTAGCAATAAATGTTTAAGAAGTTTTCTAAACTTTCTGTAGTCTGCTTAACCTTGTCTTTTGATGAACATACTGTATGTCTTTATTTTTCTGTAATGTATATAAACTTGTATTATCTTCCATTCTGTAAAAATGTTGCGAATGTTAGCTGAATTGGTTGCAAATAAAGTGAAACAAACCTTTTTCATTCCTCATGTAATTAATTCATAATTAATTCATAATTATGATGATGATTTGGTCGGAGCTGGAAAAAATCTATGTTCTGATGGTTTTAATTGGGAATTGGCTAGAAGATTTTTTTCTTCCAAGATTTCTTGAGTGAACAACAGTATTTACTTCTAGTTATACCTTACTTCCATGCTATTAGTATGCAATCTGGTCACATGACCTGATTCTAACGCACTTCTAACCGACTGTAAAAATGTAGTTACCAGCCCAGCCCTGACTTCCATATTACCTCTACTAACCCTCACTTCTTTTCAGCGCGTTGTTCTCACAACTTGCTGTGGCTTGCCTCACTATGTTTGAGGTCTCCTGCAGACCCGTCTCACCCGCGTAAGAGTCGTAAATACATTTCCCGTAGGGGAGTCGTGGTGTAAGTGTATATGTATATATTTATATATATATTTCCGTCCATTAGACGGCTCCACGGCCTGTGTTTACGGCTCCGTATGGATCCATTGGACGGCTCCATTTGGTTACACAGCCCGTGTTTACGGGTCCATTGGATGGCCGGACGGCTCCATACGGTTCCGTGGCCCACAGCTTTACAGGTCCATACGACTCGGTGAACGGGTCCGTATGGCTTAAGAGTTTTGTAACGGGATAACGTACACCGTACGATAAACCCGCAAATAGACCCACTAGCTACGAAGCTACGTGGTCAAGTGACAATCTTCACAAGAAGTATAGCATTATGAGAGCTATTTTCTTCTTGGCCCCGTGGCCATTAGCTACGCAGTTCCACGGCTGTGTGAACTGCACTAATAAGATTGTACAGTTCTGCAATATTTTTTATCAGTATCATGGACATGGCGGACAGGTGCCAGAGTGTCGGTGCTTTAGGTACCCAAGATATTGCGTGTAAACGCTTCTTTAAATTACGCTCCGGTGACATCTATCTCCCGTGTTACGCATGTACATTATGCTGCGAGTCCAACCCGTGTACTCTGTGCAGCGACTGGGATCAAGCGGCTTGGTCGGAGCACAGACTCCACCGTGACAGACACTTTCAAAAAGCGGCTGAGAGAGTGGAAAAGCGACGGGCAGACAGGCCGTCTTTGTCTCTCCCCCCCCCCCTCTCCTGCCGCCAGTGGCAGCCTTTTCCCACCCGGGAGGTGGGGCTGCCGCCCACTTTCAGCCAGGCACCCGACACGGGCCCCTGTAGCTAAGTAGGTGTATGCTGACATGTACTCTGGTGCGCTGTGGCAGAGCCCAACCCTCCCACCCCCCTGTGATGTCTCCTGAGCAAGGCAGACCCCGGAGGCGGGACAGGGAATAGGATAGTGCATACAAGAGAGGACAGACTTGACGTCACCAGTCCTCTTCCATCTTTTTCTCTTCCTCGTCCTCCCCTGAGCCCAGGTGGAGGCGAAGGAAGCAACACAAGGGAAACCCCCTCTAGGATCCTACCTTCCAGGACCCTACCTTCCAGGACCCTACCTTCCAGGACACACTCAAGCAAACACTTAAGACTTTGGTGTCCCAGGCACTGGAGAGGAGGCTACCACCTCCTGCACCTGGATTTTGAGGTCTCGGAGGAGGATGCCCTCGACATCTATCCCTCGGAAAAGGATGTAGATTTTTTGGACGACCTGGACCCTCCGGTGGAGACTCCGGACACTCCTAAGGCTTGGGACCACCCCTAGTGCAGCATCAACCATGCAGACCGCACTAGATGATAAGACCCCCATTTCCTACCGGATACCAAGCTAGGTTCTCTTCCCTCCACCTCCTTCAGTAAACCGCTTTTTACAAGGGGTGCGCGTTGCCCAGCTTATTGAATTCCTAGAGTGGGAAATCAAGCTGGATATTGCAGAAGCACCTCTTGTAGAGGCTGGCCCACAGTCTCAGCGTAGACTGCTCAGCGTAGCCCTGAGGGATACTAAGCGTACGGCTAGACAATTTCCCATTTATGCCTCCCTTGTGACCAGGGTTCGGCATTGGGCCAGGACCTCGGACAGGGACTGGACAGCCTACAACAAAGAAGTTTTCAGGGCCAAGCCTGTCTAACCAGCTGCCTATCAGGCGCTCATAAACACCCTCTTGATCCCGGAAGGAGTGTGGCAACTCCTCTAGCAGCCGGCGAGTGGCACCGCAGCGGTGTCCAGCTCCATGGCCAGGGCCAAATTTTTTTTTAACCCTGTGGTCCAGCAGAGGGAAGATTCCCTAACAGCTGTTGACCGGGTCATACGACAAGGTTTTAAATACCAAGCCCTTGACGTATGGGTGACAGAGGGGTTAGACTCGGTTTCGTAGACATCTACCAGCCGACGTCCTTACAAACACTGTGCCTTTGTTAACCGGACTCTCGGATTTGCTCGACGCGATTGTTGACCAACTCGCCTAAGTCTCCGCAAAGGTAGTCAGCGAGAGGCGCAAGAATGTTCTCCCTCTCCTTGATGCCACTCAAATGGACCTCAGCATTACCAACAAAAGGCCCAGATCTATTTGCAGGTCACTTCAAAGATGTTCTGTTGTGCCAAGACTCAGAAGCTGTTAGCGAAGACGAAGTCTTTTTCTTCATTTCTCTTACGTCGCCGTCCTGGCCGTAACGCAGTAAGGGGACCCTGTACAGCTTCTTCCTCTCGCCAGGAGTCCACTTTATGGACCAGCAGAGTAAATGTGGCAGAGAGCGGTCAACTCTCTTTAACCTCTGCATGCAGATAGGGTACCTCTTCCTCCGAGGGTGGGGGAAGGGCAAGGGACAGCATTTTTTACCCACCCCCGACGTTTCCGTTGACAGGTGGTCCAGTCTGGGGGCCTTTGGGGAAATTTTCATAGGCATGGGAGAGAGTAACCAAAGACAAATGGGTGCTACGAACCATTCCGCAGGATTACCGTCTCCCCTATTGTTCAGGCCTTAGTGGAATGTTAAGTGAGGGTTAGTAGAGGTAATATGGAGGTCAGGGCTGGGCTGGTAACTACGTTTTTAAAGTCGGTTAGAAGTGCATTAGAATCAGGTTATTATGACCAGATTGCATGTTAATAGCATGGAAGGTAAGTATAACTCTCATAAATATCCCCGCTATGTTTAGCGGGGTAAATATGTGCTTTAAAAACGTTCTTCTTGTAATTGTTTGATGAAAAGTATATTAAATTGCGAAACAGGGAAGTATATAAAGATGTATTTACTGCATTAATATTATTTCTGTTGCGAATTTTCATGGAAAGATATACCTTTATTCAGAACTGGGAAATTTTTATGATTAATTCCATCTCTGGATTTGTTGAGAAAGAGGTATAGATGCAAAGATGTGTAATTGTAATAGGAAGTAGTGCTTGTAAATGACTGCTATATTTGATCATTTATTTTGTTTGGCAGGTTGAGGAGCGACCGTCCATTTCTCTGTTGGTTGCAGGGCTGAAAAGAGATGTACAAAATTTTATTGCTGAGGTAGGTATCAAACAATATTTCAAAGAATTGTATGGAGTTTCTTCATAAACATCACTTCAAGTATAATCTGATAATGATTTCTTTTAGAATAAAGAGAATCTTCTTGTTTTTCTGTATTTTCCATTTTAATTTTTTTGTAAGTTTTAAAATCATTGACATTGTTATGGTTATTGTCTTATGCCACTCTACTACATCCTTCGACTTCATATGATTAACGTTTACCTCATTTGTAGTATATTTCATCTTGCAAACTTATTTCCTCTTGTTATTTCCAACATTGTGGCAAGATCAAAGTGTAGTGGACAATTTTTTTAAACAACAGAAATGCAATGGAGAAACTTTATAAAGGATTAGTTTAGTGGTCAAGCAAGTCCATCTTATGTAAAAAAGAACTTAAATAGAAACACAATGGTGAAGAAAGTTTTTAAAAATCATGTTCCGTTCAGAAGCTATAGAAGTTTAGTGCCTTTATCCTCACATTCTTAACAAATCTCAATGTATTTAAAAGAAAATTTATACTTTTGTACTATTTGAATTAGATTTCCCCAAACTTTCTTCAGGTGGTAAATAATAAGATTCCTATAAGATTACAAGATTCTGTTTGACTTCTTTCCTGACATATTAAATGGTTTTAAGCCACAAAATCGCAGGACAAAATATGGTAGAATACTTAAATAATTTGTGGAATCTGAGGCTATGACATCACAGTTAGTCTAATTTCAGTGTTTCTACACAAATTATACCAAACTTTATAAACATATATATCTCCTTAATGGAATACGATTTTTGAATGCTTCTTCACCCTGTTGTTTCTTTTTAAATCCTCTTTCATATCAGATGGACTTGCTTGACCACTGCACTAATCCTTTAATTGACAAAATAATAAAAAAAAGAACAGGTCTGCTATTTTCCTGTGTTTATCCATGATACTTAATTAAGGCTTGTACAAAGGTTGAATTTTTTAATTAAGTACTAAAATTGAATTAAACCCGTAAATGGGATTATCTGAGTCTCTTGATTTCAGCTTTCGTATTTCCAGTAATGTACAAGATTTTAATTGCAATGTATCTTATTAACCTCCCTGTATGAAAACACTTTTTTCATCATCATAGCGAAGATCGTAATTAGTCAGTGTAGCTTCTGCCTACACCTTGTAGTTTCATTGCAACTCCTCTCATCTGTGTTTTGTTCCTTATGTTCACAGGGTATGGTCTTAACTTGGGAATCATACAAACTGGACACATACGTGCAAAAATTGGCAGAGGCCGTTTTCAACCATCAAGAAAAGGTAGGTTTGGAAAGTGCAGTTACCTCTACCAAGGAAAAGTGGTTAAGAAAAAGTTGTTTCTAGTTACCTATGGTGTTATTGTTAGAGCACATTGGGGTGTGGGGTGGTCAAATGCATTTCCAATTTCTCTACTTTCCCTGATGTTGAAGTAGTATAGGTGACCATGGATAATTTGGGTAAATCAGAGAAGGGCAACCAGTCATGTAGCTAAGCTAAGAATTGGTAGACAGTAAAAGAATACAACACAGATTCTTATTCAAAAGATTTTTGTCCTGTTTTTCTTGTAATCATAATTATTATATTTTTTCAGGTTGATGATTTGCTGTTAGTGGAGGAACAAATAGACCAAGAAGTGAAATCTCTGGACACTTGCAACTACAACAGTGAAATGTTTGCTGAGATTCTGGCACGTGTGCAGAAGTTGGTGGATGACCTCAACTTGCACTCTTATTCTAACCTACCACAGTGGGTCAACAAACTGGATCAGGAGGTATGGTCCTTCAAGACTGGGACCAAATGGTCGCATTTAGCTCTGAAATGTTGCTATCTAAAGTAGTTAATATAACCATGTGCACACAACATACTTGCCGCTGCAGTCATTAAACAAACATTTATTGTGCTTAAATGTGATATTTTCTTCAGTTTTGATAAAAGAAGTGACAATCAAAAAACAATTGTTACCAGGATTTTTTTTTTATGAATTTGAAAAGATTGACAGATTCTATAGTCAACAGGGTTAAATGACAAATCAACTATCGGAATGATGAACTGCTGATTTACTTATAGTTTTTCTGTATTGGTTTTTATACATTTATAATAACCTCTACCAAATGATGACTGCAAAATATATTCAAACATTGTACAATTATCCATAAAACATACTTAATATTTCCTAAATTTTTAACAGGTGGAAAAAGGTTAGCTCGCGTTTGGAAGCTGGCATCAAAGCATGGACCCTGTGTTTGCTGGGAGAAAATATAGAGAATCTGGAAGACAACATGGACACTGATGGCCCTGCTAAGCACAAACTTGGTGGAGACCCACAGATACAAGTAAGAATCAATTCAGAAAATAGATAAAATCACATAGTATATTGTTATTTACAGTGTGCAGTTTGTTTATGTGACTAGATACACAATATACAAAGTTTTGATATTAAAAATAGTTTAGGAAAGCTTTTGTTTTGTTTTTGTTGAATCGTTGCATCTCTACTTGTTGAATCTCTACTCGTTGAATCTCTACTCGTTGAATCTCTACTCTCTGGGATATAATAATACATGAATGTTAAAAGGATTTTCAAAAGTCTCTTGAACTATTTATGATGTCCTGTCACCAATTCCATTTTTAGATGCAAATGTGAAAAATGGAAGGAAATAAAAAGTTCCCTTTTGAGAAAAGTGAATGGAAATTAAGATCCCTTCGACTACAAATGAGAAAAGTGAATGGAAATAAAAGTTGTTTTTTTTACTACAAATGAGAAAAGTGAATGGAAATAACAGTTCCCTTTTACTACAAATGAGAAAAGTGAATGGAAATAAAGTTTCTTTTACTACAAATAAAAAAATGAACAGAAATAAAGTTCCCCTTTACTACAAATTAGAAAAATGAATGGAACTAGAGTTTCCTTTTACTACAAATGAGAAAAGTGGATGAAAATCAAGTTCCCTTTTACTACAAATGTAAAAAGTGAATGGAAATAGAGTTTCTGTTTAATACTTAGAGAAAAGTGAATGGAAATAAAGTTCCTTTTTACTACAAATGAGCAAAATGAATGGAAATAAAGTTTCCTTCGACTACAAATGAGAAAAGTGAATGGAAATAAAGTTCCTTTTTACTACAAATGAGAAAAGTGAACAGAAATAAAGTTCCCTTTTACTACGAATGAGAAAAGTGAACAGAAATAAAGTTCCCTTTTACTCTGAATGAGAAAAGTGAACAGAAATAAAGTTCCTTTTTACTACGAATGAGAAAAGTGAACAGAAATAAAGTTCCCTTTTACTACGAATGAGAAAAGTGAACAGAAATAAAGTTCCTTTTTACTACAAATAAGAAAAGTGAATGGAAATAAAGTTCCTTTTACTACAAATAAGAAAAGTGAATGGAAATAAAGTTCCTTTTACTACGAATAAGAAAAGTGAATGGAAATAAAGTTCCTTTTACTACAAATGAGAAAAGTGAATGGAAATAAAGTTCCTTTTTACTACGAATGAGAAAAGTGAACAGAAATAAAGTTCCTTTTACTACAAATAAGAAAAGTGAATGGAAATAAAGTTCCCTTTTACTACGAATGAGAAAAGTGAACAGAAATAAAGTTCCCTTTTACTACGAATGAGAAAAGTGAACAGAAATAAAGTTCCTTTTTACTACGAATGAGAAAAGTGAACAGAAATAAAGTTCCCTTTTACTACGAATGAGAAAAGTGAACAGAAATAAAGTTCCTTTTACTACGAATGAGAAAAGTGAACAGAAATAAAGTTCCCTTTTACTACGAATGAGAAAGTGAACAGAAATAAAGTTCCTTTTTACTACAAATAAGAAAAGTGAATGGAAATAAAGTTCCCTTTTACTACAAATGAAAAAAGTAAATATAAATAAAGTTCCCTTTACTACAAATGAGCAAAGTGAATGGAAATAAAGTTTCCTTTAACCACAAACATGATTTGATAAAGGGTTGTGAAGTCTTTTTAATCAATGATTTCTTCTTGTGTGAATGTGGAACACAGGAATAATAAGCTGTAAAAAGTTATTAATTACAAAATATCTCTTCTGTTTAGTATGCATAATATTTCCAGTTCCTTTGACAGTCAACACTTATTTTTTGTTTGTCTCAAATTCAGGGTCTTGTTCATGAGATACGCATTACCAACCAAGTGATGTACTTGAGCCCACCTCTGGAGGATGCGAGACATCAGCTCCTGCTACAGATGTTTGAATGGCAACGACACATCCTCTCTCAGAAGCGACTTGAAAGCTCTCGTTATCAGGTAGATAACTAAATTAATTAGGTAGATATTTCCACAAGGAATCTTGTCAGGAAACACCTGATATTGCATAAATTCAGATTGGTTAGCTCCTTTTATTTAGATTGAATATAGGACAACAAAGAGAACAGAGGTTAGAATGTGTTGTGTGTAAAGAATTGACAAGTTGATGGGTGGGTATGCACAGTGACCACAGTTATAAGGGTGAATAAAGTAACTTTTATAAACCTTTTTATATCTGTATTTTTAACAATTAATTTATTGTCTTTTTTCTTGACTTGTATGTTTTTATTGTAAAGAGCCTTAGAGCAATTTGATATTGGATAAGGCACTATATAAATTCTGTGAAATAAAAAATTAATGAATAAATATAAATTGATTTCATGCTGTTACTGCATTGGCCTTTTGTAAGTCAAAAGGCTTAAATGGAAGAAAAACTTAAACGGTGATATGGTGGTGACTGCTCTTTGGCACCAATTTGATCATTTCTTTATTTTGAAGAGTTTTGCAACTATAGTAGGAAATTGTGATGCTATGCATGCATTGATAAATGAGGGGAAGGAATGTGATGCTATGCATGCATTGATATATGAGGTGAAGGAATATGTGTTGGTGATTTAAATGTGCAGCGATGGAGAACTTTGACAAGAGTTTTTTTTCTTGCATGTTTGCAGGTTGGATTGGAGCAGCATGATGGAAAGACATCGACCTACAGGTCATTGCTCTGCATGCTTCCAAGCGGTCAAGGTACCCTGGAGGATGCGTATGCTGCTGTGGAGAAGATCATCAAGGAAGTCCACGAGTATGTGAATGTAAGTGTTGGGCTGGCAGCATCTCCTGTTTGAAGAAAGTATATTTGTTCTGTTTTACACTGTTAGAATAAGAGTTCTTTATTACTATGAGGATGAGTATACTCTTAGCCTTATTAAAGTCATGAAGCTTAGAGTAACTTTGATTTAAGATTCTCCTTGCTTATTAACTAACTTCTTTTGTTCAAGAAGCCAACTTAAATCTTAAAAACTTGGAAGTTTAAACTTTGCCATTTTTTTCTTGTACAATATATTTTTATCCATTTTATCCATTAAACTTTCTTGTACATTGCAAACATTTTATATCTTAATTGTTCTTGCTGGTTAATTTTTTTCTATCTTTATTTTGTTCTTGTTTTATTGTTAAATCTTAGTTTTTTCATTTTGTGTATTTACCTTTGGTTGTATTTTTATGTGCAGATTGTTTTTATAGGGTTTATTGTACACGTTTTGGGGTCGTATTTTACAGCGGAAGGCGCCTTATAAAAATATTGTAATATTATTATTTTAGAAGTTTCCTTCATCATGCTTCCCTCAACAACCATATTTAATCCTCCTCCCCACCCACTCTCTCTCAACATTATTATGATTAATATATCCTGTGATCAGTTTACTGTATTGTAGGGTCATCATCCCCCACTCCCTTTTTTTGTTAGTATCCTGAAGATAAAATGTAAATTCCTCTTCTTTGGTGTATTTTTGGTTATTGTTATTAAGTTGGTTATATAGATTCTTACAACTGCTGTAAATATTTCACCAAGTAAAAAAAAATCACATCCAGTACTTGTTGATGGAGGGTATGTGTTTATGATATCCTCAAGCCATGGCTTACCACTACTCACTATCATTTACCTTTTCAGGTATGGCTACAATACCAGTCATTGTGGGATATGCAGCCACACAATGTTTACTCCCAGATTGGGGAGAACATGAATCGCTGGATGAGACTACTGAACCAAATCCGTCAATCACGCACCACTTTTGACAATGCTGAAATCCGAAAGGAATTTGGCCCAATTGTCATCGACTATGGCAAAGTAAGTTCTTCATTTGAATGCTTCGGTTCATACTTTACACTTTCAATGTTTGTCAAAGGTTCTGTTAACAAAAACTAGGCATTTATTTGATTGCTAAAGAGAATGATTTAGAAATCCTAAAAGTAGGAAGATATTACATTGAAATCTCGTAAAGCAGTCATTTTTGCAGCTGTTTCAACTTTAAGGCCTGACTATTTAAGATAAATTGGCAAATTGAGATGTTATGTGAGTAGCTATATGTTATCTAATCTTAGTTCTTTGTATTGTAAATGTGCTGCTCTTTTACCCTCATTTATAGTATCTTAAACTTAGTAAAAATGTGTTGAAGTTTAACAATGCTTCAAAGGTACATTTATGCTTATGGATTATAGATAAGGGAGGGGGGCATTCACCAATTGACCTTCAGGATTCTGTGTACATACTGGTTTATTATCACTGATGGCATGAAATTATAAGTCTCATAGTCTCAAACTGTTGTAATACACAGTTGTTGTGCTGAAGAGGTATTCTGCATTGCTCAGGAGAAATTGTGCTATTTTGTTTAGTAAAACCAGTACATAGTCAAGAAGCTTGGACAAACTGCCAGAAAACATTGTTTACATTCTTACCAATAATTCTGTAGCATTATTTAATAACACAGATTTTGTTTTCAAATTTTCCTTTTTTGTCACAGTCGCATGACCATTTTGTGAATCTAGTGATATATCTTTTTAGGTCAATCTTGTGATATATTTTTCACACCATACTTTTTAGGTCAATCTTGTGATATATTTTTCACACCATACTTTTTAGGTCAATCTTGTAATATATTTTTCACACCATACTTTTTAGGTCAATCTTGTAATATGTTTTTCACACCATACTTTTTAGGTCAATCTTGTAATATGTTTTTCACACCATACTTTTTAGGTCAATCTTGTAATAAATTTTTCACACTATACTTCTTAGGTCAATCTTGTAATATATTTTTACACCATACTTTTTAGGTCAATCTTGTAATATATTTTTCACACCATACTTTTTAGGTCAATCTTGTAATATATTTTTCACACCATACTTTTTAGGTCAATCTTGTAATATATTTTTCACACCATACTTTTTAGGTCAATCGTTTAATATATTTTTCACACCATACTTTTTTGGTCAATTATGTAATATATTTTTCACACCATACTTTTTAGGTCCAATCCAAGGTGAACATGAAGTATGATTCCTGGCACAAGGAGATCCTCAGCAAATTTGGCAACAAGCTTGGTGGTGACATGACCGAGTTCCATTCAGCTTTGTCCAAGGTAAACAAGTTTTGCTATTGTCCCTCATGAGAAAGATAACTTTAATTTTGTAGCTATGTTGTTTGTTGTTTTTAATGTTGTTTGTTATGTCTTTACTTTCTATGAAATATCCTTTGAATGTCTTTAGACCTAAATAATTTCTACTGATTATAAATTTGTTTAGCATCCACAAGTTTATTGATGTAAATTACAATTCTGTGGAGATATCACAAAAATATGGTCAAAGAGTTTGTTAAAGTTTTCATTGAGTATCATGATTTTCTAAAGCTTGGGATCAACTTTGAATTTTGCTCTTTTAATTTCTAAAGTCTCGAACAGATCTTGAACAGCACTCAATTGACACAGCCAGCACTTCAGATGCAGTGAGCTTCATCACATACGTGCAGAACCTCAAACGTAAGCACCGAGCATGGGAGAAGGAAGTCGAGGTAAGATGCATTGTTTTCAATTATTCAGAATTTTGTGACTTTTAATCTGCTAAACCTCAGCACATGTGTAATAATAATAACATAATTATAACATTAACTTATACACCCCTAATTTTGTAAAACACATTCAAAAGCACTTAGACATAAACATTTGTTTAAATCTTTCACCACAATCATTGTGGCCTTTGCTATTATTCAATCTCAATTGTGAATTTTGAAATCACTTTCGTTACATGGCTGAAGATTCTACAGACCTTTTCACTCATATCTCGCACCTAGCTTTTCATAGGTTTTAAACTAGACTGATTTAGCTGAGACCCTATAGAGCAAGGGTTCTTAATTAATTTTTTCCAAGGGCCATCATTTCTTAACAGCCTCAGGCTGTGGGCCAAGCGCGTGACAAAACCAGCATCACGTGACAAATAAAACACGTCAAAACAATCCCTGAATACAAACAAGCTGAGAGCGCATGCGATAAGAAGGATATATGCCAGATGTCGGCGGTTCTCTTATCAGCCATCCTTTGACAAGCCGCGAGTTTCCTCATTTAATAGCAGAACTAAAGATAACATTTTGCTTGATAAGCCGCGATGTTATAGTGCGCAGATCTGCTTAGGAAAAACCCAAAATAAGTATTTTGGGATTTTTACTGATCTAATTCAGATTTTTTTTCCCCTGCTATGACTATTGTTCATGGGCCAGAGTGGATTGTCTGATGGGCCAGATTTGGCCTGTGGGCCGCCTTTTAAAAATCGCCGCTATAGAGTATGTGCATGTAACATCACACGCACTCAGCTGGGTACCTCTTGTGTACCGGAAGTAAATTTGTATGTAATGCCCACTGTACAAGAATTATGCTTATTGACAATGTGAAAAGCAGACCAGACACTATCAGTAATTGAAAGCAAAATAAAAAATGCAAAAATAACAGAAACTTTTCAGAAATGTTTTTCATTTTAGCAATGTTTAGTTTTGAAGATACCAACTTGTGGAGGCAAACCAAGAGCATATTTTGCTTTGCGCTCTTTGTTTGTTTACTATTTCTAAACCAGTAATTGGATGATTTCCTGCACCTTGTGTGGATGACGTTGATGCACATACTCTATTATAGTTACTGATGTCACTTGAATCAATGAACATTTAAAGTAAATCTCTGATATCCGAATTCACTCTGTTCATTAAAATTGCTGTTCATTAAAAATGAGATCTCTACTTCACATTTAACTTTCTCTGGTTTATGTATTGTTGTTATTTAAAGTGGATTAAATTATCTCTTTGATATTTCATTACTAGATCTACCGTGAAGGACAAAAGCTGTTGGAACGCCAACGGTACCAGTTCCCAGGAAACTGGCTGTATGTGGACAACATTGATGGTGAGTGGGGTGCTTACAATGAAATAATGAAGAGAAAGGATACTGCCATTCAACAACAGGTAAGAATTTCTTATTTTTATACATTTTTTGAGATGTGGATAACTTATAATGATATTACCTATGTTTGGAAGTAATGACCATTTTTCTTGCATAAATTTTTAAGATCAGAATCCACCCATGTCATATTTGTCAATATTCCTGAAAGTGATGCGCTGAAAAGTTTATTTGAATTTTAATTTTTAATAATTTGATGTCAACGATAGTTTGTAAAGGAAATCTCCTCAAACCTCTTAGTATGAATATATGTTGGTGCCATATTTAAGATCAGGTGTATTGTTTGACTTCATGACATATGTTGTCAAGTCATTTTTACTAGTAACATTCAGATAAGTAAGATACTTCCCAAACTTGTATCACTATTCAGACATAACTGTGAACTGTATTTTTCTTCTTCTTTATATGTTTATTGATTTTGTGCATACATGCTGGACTGTAATTTTACTGTAATTTTTTAAATTGTATTTACAAAGAATTACCTGTAAGTTTGCTACAGTAAGAGCAATTTCATTATTTTCATTCTAAAATTAGCATTGCTTCAACACTTATAGAAGATTAGAATTTATATCATGGCGAAATCATGAATGTAAGTTTAAGTGTTTGCAAGATTATGTCATCTTTTGTTGCCTGGACTATCCTAGGTGGCCAGTTTGCAGATGAAGATTGTGGCAGAGGACAAAACAGTGGAAGCAAGAACAGCAGAACTGTTGGGTGAATGGGACAAGGATAAACCTATCCAGGCAAGTCAAGTTCTGTTATTCTAATATTTCTTTCTGATTTGGCACCCTTTTTCAATAAAAAGAATGAAGATAAAAAATATAATAATAACATGTGTAGAAATACTTATACATATGGGAGCAGATTTGAATTCTTTAAATTTATAACAATATTATCATACTTTCTGGACAGTGAGAGTATTAAGGACCCTTTCCACTGTGTATAACATAAAATAAAATAATTTAAGTGAGCAAAGTTAACATAGAATATGAGAAATGATCCAAATTTAAAAAAATGATTTATGAAAATGATTTTGACAGTACAATTATATTTGCATTGAAAATGTGATGTCTATTAGTCTCAGTTCATAAGCTGTCAACAGTAAGACAGCTGTGGAACACTACTAGTTAAAGACCCACTGGGGATTGGACCCGAAATGCTAGATTGGAAGAATTATTGCATTGTGACTAATATAAACACACATTTGTCTTTACAGGGTGACTTGAAACCTGAAAGTGCCTCTAGTTCCTTGACCATCTTTGAGGGCAAGTTTTCTCGACTGAAAGAAGATCGTGACAACATCAGAAAAGCCAAGGAGGCCCTTGAACTTCAAGAGATGGGTGAGATTTTTACATAAGTGGAAAATGCTGTCCTAACTTTTGCTTGTTTTGTATGTTCAAATTTTCTGAACATTGTTAAAGTTTTGAGACAATCATTGTATGATAAAGCTTTATTTAAATTGCTGAATGACATTGAAATAATCCTGAGAATTGCAATTCAGCTGGTTTGATTTTTGAAGTTTTTTGTATCTATACATGGTCCTGAAAAGGATTAGTGTATTTGCATGTTTCATCTCATCATCATAAACGTTGAACATGACCTCTTAAATTTGGTAATTTTTATAAGAAATTACATGGATGTTCAAATTATCTTGTTAAAAAGAAACAGAAACAGAAAATAAAGTATTGGAAATATACTTTTGCCTAGGTTTTTATTCTGCACAAAAACGCAACAGAATGAATGTATAAAATGATATTTGCATGTTTCATGTACCTCAAATCAACAGGTAATATCACATTTTTTTGATGTGGCATATCATATAAAAAAAAACCTCGTCTAGTCTTAGTTCTGAGTTGTTAACAACTTTAAAGATGGTAAAAGATTAGCTTATGTTTGGTCTTTAAAAGCTTCATGGGTTGACGATAAGATTGGTGTGGATGTCAATCTGATTACTTTTTTCTGTCATGCAGGCATTCTGAGTCCAAGTGAAGAAAGAGTCCAGATTGCCCTGGAAGAGCTGCAGGACCTTAAAGGAGTGTGGGTGGAACTTGCTAAGATCTGGGAGCAGATAGATGAACTGAAGGAGAAAACATGGCTCTCAGTTGCTCCAAGAAAGGTATACAGGATGCATTTTACTTTTTGATATTTAGACTTCTGTGGTCTAGCGGTCATACCATCAGTCCTGGAATCGATTCTCGGTGGGCCTTCATTCACCAGTGCTTTACAACTGGTTCATCAAACTGTACGTCTCATAACCTTAGCTGTTGAGAAATAGATGTAGAGTACCCAAACTATCTACCTACCTAAATTCTGTTACAAAAAAAATCAAACAAATTCTTAAGATATACCTTTCAGCTAAAGAACAAGGTTATTGCAGAACACCTCAGAAAGAGTGTCATTGATAGGTAATCTCAGATAATACTAGTTTCTTTGTAAGTTTATTGATGAGGTGGTATTAATCATAGTTTCTTAGGGAAGCAGCTTCTGTTTAGATCAGGTCATTCAATTTTTACTATAATTGATACACTGACATTGAATCCAAGATTTACAATGCCACAACGCTTATATCAGTGTTGCCTTGTATGTTGACGTAGTGACATAAAATAGAAGTTAGGTCTTTGTATTTACTTCAAGTTATACCTTACCTTCCATGCTATAATATGCAATCTGGTCACACGACCTGATTCTAACGCACTTCTAACCGAACCTAAAAAACGCAATAACCAGCCAAGCCCTGACCTCCATAATACCTCTGTACCACCTCACTCTTTTTCAGCGCGTTTGTTTCACAACATCGCTGAAAACTGGTCACTTTTATTTTATTTTTAATTAACCTTTCTAACTCTTTTCTCTTGGCAGCTTCTACCTGAAGGGTTTTTACGCTGCCCGTTCTCATCTGGCTCGCCTTTTCAAGTCTTCGAGAGAAGGGTGAGATAGCCATGGGTCGAGATTTCTTGGCCGACCTACCGACTTTACCCGTGTAGCCTACATAGGATAGCGGGTTTTTGTCTCCATTCGTACATAGCGAGTGGCTAGTTCTGAGCGTCCTACTCTCGTGGTGGGTGTTTTAGGTCCTAGAGCACAGTTTGTGCCTGTCTGGGGACCTCTCGCCCGGGAATTAGTCTTTTTCTCCCTTAGCCCCACCCGCCTCGAGGTGACCCTAGCGTTATACTATGTATAGTGTTTAACACGTTAGGATATTTCAGTACACCTTCTCGTATGCATTAGGCCAATTTCCTTTTTCGATTTTGGCGCATGCGCATTGGGTCTTAGTCACCGCTGGGTAAATGTGGGAGTCGCCCTGTAACAGCTCTAGGGAGCTACAGTTGTTACTAAGCGAGCTTATTTTAGTTTTCCGTTAACAGCATATGAATATTTTTATTTTTCTCACACAGTTTGGAGATAAAATATTTAATTTTCAGGATTGAACTTGGGGTGTCGGAGAGACCGTGGGTGGGTCTCTCCGACGACCTAATTACAGGAAAATAATCTTTCCCTTTTATCTTTACAGACCTAAAGTACACAGTGGTTGGTGTTTCCCACGCTACCCAGCGCTAGTAAAGTCATTACGTTGGATCGTTTTCTCGGGTTTCTAAAGTTTTTCAGATAGAAAATTTTCTGGTTTTAAATTTTTTCTGTTAAAGCAAGTGTTGTTGTTCTGTTTAGAATGCTATGCCTCGTCTCTCTTTAGCGTGTCCGTAAGATCATAGTTACTTTGCCGTGTTTAGGTTTATGCGCTTGACTTACGTTCTTCTCTTAAGAAATTTATTTTTCAGTAAAAATTTTTTCTGTTTAAGAGAGTTTTGGTGTTCTGTTTAGACTGCTAGGCCTCGTCTCTCTTTAGCGTGTCCGTAAGTTCATACTTACTTTGCCGTATTTGTGTATATGCGCATGGATATATGTTCTTCTCTTTTCAGATATATAAAGAGATTCACTGAGAAGGTTACGCTCTTAGAGGCGTTGCGCCTAGAAGCGGTAACGATAAGAGAGAGAGAGAGAGAGAGATATCCTCTTAGGGCGTTAACGACGTCGCCTAAGTTGTAAACACGGTTCCAAGCGGTTCCTTTGGACAGTCCCTGTCGACTCCACAACCCTTGTAACGCTGGCGCCGGTTGTTGTGAGTTCAGGGACAGTTCCATAAGGTTCGGGAGTCCATGCGGTTCCGCGGCCCGTAAAAATTCTGGGCGAACGGTTCCATTGGGCCAGTTCCGTAAGGTAAGTGAGAGAGAGAGAGAGAACCTCTTAGGGGCGTTATGAGCGTCGCCTAAGTTGTAAACACGGTTCCAAGCGGTTCCTTTGGACAGTCCCTGTCGACTCCACAACCCTTGTAACGCGCTGGCGCCGGTTGTTGTGAGTTCAGGGACAGTTCCATAAGGTTCGGGAGTCCGGTCCATACGGTTCCAGCGGCCCGTAAAAGTTACGGGCGAAGCGGTTCCATTGGGCGGTTCCGTGAGTCCATAAGGTTCCGCGGCCCGTTGTTACGGGGCGAACGTTTCATTGGGCGGTTCCGCGGCCCGTTATTGCGGGCGAGCGGTTCCATTGGGCCGGTTCCATACGGTTCCAGCGGCCCGTTGTTCTGGGCGAACGGTTCCATTGGGCGGTTCCATGCGGTTCCGCGGCCCGTTGTTCACGGGGCGAACGGTTCCATTGGGCGGTTCCATACGGTTCCGCGGCCCGTTGTTACGGGGCGAACGTTCCATTGGGCGGTTCCATACGGTTCCAGCGGCCCGTTATTCACGGGCGAACGTTCCATTGGGCCCGGTTCCATACGGTTCCGCGGCCCGTTATTCGGGCGGGCGGTTCCATTGGGCGGTTCCATACGGTTCCAGCGGCCCGTTATTCGGGGCGGGCGGTTCCATTGGGCGGTTCCATACGGTTCCAGCGGCCCGTTATTCACGGGCGGGCGGTTCCATTGGGCGGTCCCGTCGGTTCCGCGCCCGTTGTTACGGGCGGCGGTTCCATACGGTTCCGTTGGACCATCCCTGACGTTCCGCGGCCCTATGCGGGCATTGTGCGGTTCGGGGCGGATCCATACGGTTCCGGGATCCATACGGTTCCAGCGGCCCGTTATTCACGGGCGGGCGGTTCCGTGGTCCATACTGATTCCAGCGGCCCGTTGTTACTGGGCGGGCGGTTCCATTGGGCGGTTCCGTGATCCATACGTTCCGCGGCCTGTTATTCGGGCGGGCGGTTCCACGGCCCGTTATTCGGGCGGGCGGTTCCATCGGTTCCGCGGCCCGTTATTCGGGCGGGCGGTTCCATTCGGCGGTTCCGCGGCCCGTGTTTACACGGTCCGTATTTAACGGGTTCACGTGCATCGTGCGGTTTAATCGATTATCGCCCACTAGCTACGTGGTCAGGTGACAGGTGACATTCTTGACAAGAAGTATAGCATTGACAGTTATTTTTCTTCTTGGTCCTGTAGCCATTAGCTATGCAGTTCCACGGCTCGTGTGAGCGCAATTAAGACTGTCTCGTTGAGCGTTACAAGTTCCGTGTTTATTTTCACCAGTATCATGGACATGAAGGACAGGTCCCAGTGTCGATGTTTTTACACACCCAGGATGTCGTGATGCGTGGCGTGCAAGCGCTTCTTTAAATGCGCTCGGTGACATCCATCTCACGTGTTCTGCGTGCAGATTATGCTGCGAGTCAAATCCCGTACTCTTTGCAGCGATTGGGATCTAGCGGCGTGGTGGAGCACAGACTCCACCGCGACCGGTACTTTCAAGCGGCGGAGAAAGTGGAGAAGCGGCGGTCTGAGAGGCCCTCTTCGTCTCCCCACCGCCACCCAGGTCCAAAGCCAGGGAGGCGGGGCGCCGCCCACTCCTAGCGGGCGCCTCTTGAAAAGCGTACACGTGCGGTTCATCGGAAGTATAGCATTGAGACAGCTATTTTTCTTCTTGGTCCCGTAGCCAACGCTCTCACGACAGTTATCGGTTCCACGGCCCATGTTTATGGGTCCGTGCGGTTCCACGTCCGTGTTTCACGGGTCCGTCACGGTTCCATTGGGCGGTTCCGCGGCCCGTATTTACGGTCCCGTCACGGTTCCATCTGAGTCCACGGTCGGCGTTTGGGTCCTTTCGCTTCCATTGGGCGGCTCCAGTGGCGGAACTTATCTCTAATGGGATAACGTACACTGCAGTTCACCCGGTTATCGCCCACTAGCTACTACGCTCGTGGTCAGGTGACAGATGACTTTCTTTACAAGAAGTATAGCATCAGGACAGCTATTTTCTTCTTGGTCCGTAGCCATTAGCTCGCAGTTCCACGACTTCGTGTGAGCGCAATTAAGATTGTCTGCGTTGAACATTACCGTTCCGTAATTATTTTCACCATTATCATGGACATGGAGGACACGTCCTCGGGCGTCGATGCTCTACACACCCTTGATGACCCGGCATAGCGTGATAACGCTTCTTTGCTTTACGCTCGGTCACATCCATCTCACGCGTTACGGCGTGCAGATTATGCTGCGAGTCCATTCGTGGTACTCTTTGCAGCGATTGGGTTCCAGCGGCGTGGTCGAGCACAGACTCCACGCGACCGGTATTTTTCAAGGTGCGACCGAGCCGCGTGGCTCCGGTGTTCGGATCGTCGGCTCCGTAGTTTTGTAGCGGGATATCGTACACGTCACGATTTACCCGGATATGCACCCGCTAGCTACGAGCTATGTGGCCAGGTGACAAGTGATAATCTTCACAAGTAGTATAGCGCCGTGAGAGCTATTCTATTCATGGTTCCGTGGCCATTAGCTACGCCAGTTCCACGATCATGTGAACACCATTTATCGATTATCCGCGTTGAGCGTTACATTTCCGCAATTACTTTCACCAGTATCGTGAGGCGGAGGACAGGCCTCCGTGCGTCGGTGCGTTCGCACCTCAGAGGTCCGCTTTGCATAGCGTGCAAACGCTTCTCTGACCGTGCGGGCCTGTGCGACCGGAGTTTTTGCAGCGGGATAACGTACACTGTGCGATGAACCCCGGTTGAGTTAAGCTAGCTAGGAAGCTGCTTGATCATGGCTACGCTGTCCCACGGCGTGTGAACTGCCTCTGTAGGATTTTCGCGTTGAGCGTCACAGTTCCGCGATGTTTTGCGCCTATATCATCGACACAACGGGCAGACCCTAGTGTCGGTGCGTTCTGCGCCTTGACTGTCCTGCGGTCGTCGCATGTAAACGCTTCTTAGGTTGCGCTTTGGTGTTATCGACTTGTTCAAACCCGTGTACACCGCTGTGGTCCTCGGTTCAGCGATGGGACGGTCGGCCAACAAGAGCGGCGCCCTACGGGTCTTACGTGAGTTAGTCCCCTTTTTTACGGCTAGTTGTAGAGCCATTGGATTCCTTGCGGGTCCATTAGGGTCCGTGCGGCTCGATGTCGGTTCCATCGGCCCCACGGCTTGTTTCTGGCCCGTGCGGGTCCGTAACACAACAAGCGGCTCCGTCCGGGGCATGGGATGGCGTTTGGGTCTGTAGTGCTGCTTGTTCTACAGCAAGGTAACGTACAACGTCGTCACACCCGTTAGTTTGGAGATCCCCGTCCGTGTGAGCTGACTTGGTGAGATTTTCGCGTTGAGCGTCCACGGTTCCGCGCAGTTTTCACCAGTTCATGGACACGAGGGCGAGTCCCGTTTGTCGATGCGTCACGCTCCCAGGATGCGTCGCGTGTTAGCGCTTGCTCGGGTTTCGAGGCCTGGCGCTCGGGTGATAAGATTTCCTTCTTTACGGGAGGCATACCATCACGAGCTATTCCCTCCGTGTTACGTAGTTCCACGACCGTTCAAACTACTCTGAATGTGATTCTTGCGTCGAGCGAGACCCTCGGCTCACATTCTACAGATATTAACGCGGTTTCGTACAGCGTCGATAAACCCGGTATCGGAACCGGGATATTGCGACCGTTAGCGCGTGTTGCAGTGTTCGCGATGCGTCTTTTCTTGCTGGGGCGTTTTTGGCGTTCGGCGGCAGTCCCCGCGCGTAGCCGCCCGGCCGCGGCTCCGTGATTTTATACAAGCGGAGTTAACGGCCTATACCAGCGGCGGGCTGTGTATAGGACCAGTAGCCATGAACTACTGCGTTCGCGGCCGTTTCTCTTACCGGGACACGTGCTGAGTACGGCGGTCGTCCCCTCTTCCCCACGCAGCTACCGGTTTCGTAGCTCCGTGATGGAACAAACTCAGTTTCGACTCGTATAGCTTGCGTGGCACGTGAACTCCTCCGTATTTCTTACGGCCTCAGTTTATATATATTTTACCTATTCTCAGCGGAACGCGTACTGTGTACTTCTTCCCTACGGCGTCGCCACTTACTCGGTGGCCCGTGGTGAATAGAGGTATAATGAGATAACGACTCACGTTACAGGTGTAGTGCGTTCACGCTATCGTGGACCTAGGCGGTCCTTTGGTACTGATCGCTACGCCCGTTGGGGACACGTGCCAGTACCAGTTGTCCCCTCGGCGTAGCCACGAGCTTTTGCTCCGTGGTGCACAGCGACATCGTTAGCGATGGACTCGTGGTTTTTACTTGTCATGCTGGCGCCTTTGTAGACCCATAACGGATCTATTATACTTAACGGGGTTGCATACTTTGTATGCGGCGTAAGTCCCCCAGTAGCCACGCGCTTTTCCGCTCCGTGGTGCAGGGTGTTTAACGTCCGTGTAGTATACACAGGGCGTCACCTCTTTCGTGATTTCTACCCCAGTGTTGGGGTTTATGACTCATACGGTTGGCGTGAATACGTTACCCCCTACTTGTCAATATTACCTCCATGAAGGATATTTTTCTTGACCATAGGTGGCCTTTTGGTAGACAACCTTACGTTTGGGGTAGCTATTACCAACAACGGCACGTATGGTTCCTTCCATACTTTAACACCTTACAGCTGCTTCCTTGCGGTTTCACGGCCTGTTACTTAACTGCCCGTACAGACATACGGTATTCGTTTTCTCGGCGCCCGTGGCCGTAGGCTCCGCGGTTTCAAGGTTGTTACTATCGTGTAATGCGTTAACACTTTCTCCAGTCAACTTCTTAGACAAGTTTCGCTGTTGATAGGCGTGGCCTGGAGCTACGCGTCCCGCAACTGCTACGGTTTTCACCCGTCAGATATCACCGTCGGTGCCGGCGGGGCTTCTTGATCAAGGTCGGGGCACTTTTCTTGTGACCCCTTCTGTCGGAAACTTGGGCGGGTACTTGACCCCTTTTTCGTCTCGGCGCAGGGCGAACTTTGGCTGCTCGAGACCTTGCAGGCTTCACGCGTCTGAGCCTCGGGTCAGGGGCGATTTTGTCATAGTTCCGTCATGAGCTCTGGGATACCTTGCAGCTATCCACCAGGGTTTTTCGGTGGGGTCTCGGTCTTTGACTTGCGACCACTGGTGAGTTCTGGGAGATCTCTTCGTAGTGTGTCATGTGACATTTTCCTCCGATAGATCATCCAGTGGCTTTCTGTTAAAGTAGTCTGAACTGTTCATAGAACGGCCGGTATGCACTCGGGTTGGGGCATAACCTCTTTTCACGGATCTCTCGTGCGGCGTTGAAAACCGCTTTTTGCGGTTTTTCTCTTGTTTTTGGTCTGACTCACTTTTCGGCGTTAAATGTTCCCCGCTAACTTTAGCTCTTACGCGGTTATGCGCTAACGAATTTTCCTTGTCCGGGATTTCTTCAATTCGTTTTCATTGGTACACGCCGTTCCCAATCGTAGTTTCCTCGCCGGTTCTGTCTCGTGGGCCGAATCCGGTGTGGCTTGTGGCGTTTTTGTGGACACTTTGCTGTAGTTGTGTCCAAACGCTCTTCGGTTGGCTTGTTTTTCTGGGCTTTACGCTCAGGTTCTTTCGAGTTTGCCTCCGTTACTGTCAACGAATGGTGCCTTGTTCGGTTTGACTGTACCTCGCCGTGGTTTCCTATGTTTTAGTTCCTCCCACTCTTGAGGTCTTTCATCCTTCCGAGGTGAAGGAATTTAGTCCTTTAAACGGGATTCGGTTCGTGTGAGTTTCGTACCAGCCATTAAAAAAAAAAAAAAAAAAAAAAAATGTCGGCGATCTGAACTCCCTTCCTTCCTATCCTCGGTTGCAATCTGATTGCATATTATAGCATGGAAGGTAAGGTATAACTTGAAGTAAATTTACCCGCTAAGCGTGGCGGGGATATTTACGAGTTATTATACTTACCTTCCATGCATCCATCGCCTCCCCTCGTTCAGGCCTCGGTGGAATGTTGAGTGAGGTGGTACAGAGGTATTATGGAGGTCAGGGCTTGGCTGGTTACTGCGTTTTTTAGGTTCGGTTAGAAGTGCGTTAGAATCAGGTCGTGTGACCAGATTGCATATTATAGCATGGAAGGTAAGTATAACTCTCGTAAATATCCCCGCTACGCTTAGCGGGGTAAATATTGTTCATATTATATGAGGAACAATCACGATCATCATCTGTCTTCTTTTTTTTGACAGCTACGACAAAATCTTGACACACTCCAGACTCAGCTGAAGGGTCTTCCTGCTAGATTGAGGCAGTATTCATCGTATGAGCATGTGCAAAGAGTTTTGAAGGGGTATGCTAAGGTAAGCTCTGTTTAGAATAATGATAACCTGTTGTACTTGAGAAGGTTATAAATGTTGGAGGTTTTCTTGATGCAAAGAAACAGATCAAAAATTGACATATAGTTTTAAAGATGAAAACTTTAAAACTCAGTTTTTGATTACAAAAACTACAGATCCATTTATGTCCAATCCAACATAGAAAAATATAAGAAATTAATTTCAAGTGGAAATCAAATTTAAAAAAACAAACAATTGTGGGTAAAAAAAAAAAAAAAAAATTGCTGTTGAATTAAGCATTTGTTTAATTTCCATGTCAAAAAGAACTTGATGAGACATTTGCAGTATTTTGTCCCCACAACTCTTATACATAGTGTTTCTTTGTTTAGGTCAATATGCTTGTCACAGAGCTGAAGTCGGAGGCCCTTAAGGAGCGTCACTGGAAGCAACTGATGCGTCAGCTTCGAGTCAACTGGATCTTGTCAGAGCTCACTCTGGGTCAGATATGGGACATAGATCTGCAGAAGAATGAGGGCATTATCCGTGATGTCATCAACATTGCCCAAGGAGAAATGGCCTTGGAAGAGTTCTTGAAGCAGGTAGAATGTTAATTGAATTCTTCTCGTTGAAATCTACTCTTTGGGATCAAACAAAGTATATGCTTTTGATTTTTAAGATATCTTTCAAACTTTGTCCAACTTGGGTAAATATTTTTAGACTTATTGCAATTTATTATATTTAATTTTCAGTGAAAAAAAAAAGCAAAGCAGTAACAAAATAACTCCCATGCTGCTTAGTTTATTGAGCATGGAAATAGATAATGTTGAATTACTTCTTTGGAAGTAAAGTTCATCAAATTAAATGTCAGTTATATTTTTGTGGATTGCTATGTGTGCTACACACTGAGTAAAGTTCCTAAATGACCTCTGTGGCAACTCTGTAGTACTGTGTTGTACTTAATGCTCTGTGCCTTTAAATTCCTATGCCTCGCATCTCCAAAGCACTTCAAGTTGCAGGATTTTTACCAGTGTTGCTCCCTTAACTCTGAATCATTTGCATATACAAAAAACAGTTTGATAAATTGCCAAGAAGCAATCAAGCTAATTGTTTTACTGTCATGTTATGTTAGGTGCGTGAATCATGGCAGAATTACGAGCTGGACTTGATCAACTACCAGAACAAATGTCGTATTATCCGAGGCTGGGATGACCTCTTCAACAAGGTCAAAGAGCACATTAACAGTGTAGCTGCCATGAAGCTCTCACCATACTACAAGGTAATTGGTGGTTCCTTAACTTCTTCTCTCCTTCTGTCATTTGAACTATTTATCTCTACCTTAAAAGGAATGAAAAGTTGCCAAAAGAAAACATTAAAGTAAATTAAGGGTATTGCATAATCTTCTTTTTTACAACTTATTACTCATTTACTGACCTCCTCTACTCAAACCTGATGTGTTTTTACATGTTTTACTTACCACCTTCTTGTAGATATAGATGTAATTTCTTTTATGTGATATTATTAGGATTTAACTTCTGAAAATATTTGACCTCTGGAAATATTTGACCTTTGATGTTGATGAAAACTATTTAAAAGGGAATTTTAAGCAAAATTTTGCCCGGGTATGAATCAAATCTGGGTCTTATTGTATTTAATTATTTGTGTTTTATGTTGGAACCTGATTATCTTTCTTTTGTAGCTGGTCATTACTGCTAATTACCTACGTCCAGAATTGTACCTCTTTCAAATTTGATTATTCTGTCAGTCCTGGAATACTAAATTGAACTCTGTCCGGGATTCCTGTCAAAATTAATGAATTGTGAGAGTTGTCTTAATATGTTTTATATATATATATCCTATCACATTTGGCTTAAAGTTATTTAGTATGTGAATTACTTAGTATGTGAATTGCTTAGTATGTGCATTACTTAGTATGTGGAGAGGTTTAAATTACTCAAATTCTCACATCAGGTCTTTGAAGAAGAAGCAGTAACGTGGGAGGAGAAGTTGAATCGTATCAATGCACTCTTTGATGTTTGGATTGATGTGCAGCGCCGGTGGGTGTATCTGGAGGGGATCTTTACAGGAAGTGCAGACATCAAGCATCTTCTCCCGGTTGAAACTCAACGCTTCTCAAGGTGGGTTATCTGCCTCAGGGACGTTTTCATTTCCGTTAGTGATTGTAGATTAAGTACATATTTGTGAAATGTTTTCAGTCTGCTTAAATCTTATTCTCTTAAATTTGTACATGTGTGCAAGATAAGCTGATTGTATCTGCTTTTAATTTTTTACAAAGAAACTTAATTTGTGGCAATTTTATATATGCACTGTTGTTCTAAGTTATTGGTAGTACAACTGGTGCTTGAAAGGGGAAAATGGATATATTGTCTGTGTTAAGATTTTTGAAGTAGCTGTTTTAAAAACCCGTTTTCTTATATAATAATCATATGTCTTTCAAAAATAATTTGAAGGTTTCACTCATTATTATCATGGTTCCCTAATACTGTAAAACAGTTGCACTCAATATTAATTATATTTGAAAATGTTCTTGAAGTTTTGAATCATATAGTGCAAGACTTTTGTTTTGTATTCTTACAGCATTAGCACAGAGTTTCTTACATTGATGAAGAAAGTTGTCAAGGCCCCCCTTGTTGTGGATGTGGTGAACATCCCTGGTGTTCAGCGATCCCTTGAGAGGCTTGCAGATTTACTCGGTAAAATCCAGAAAGCATTGGGTGAATACTTAGAGCGAGAGAGATCGTCCTTCCCAAGGTGAGACTTCGAAGAAAAAAAAAAAGTAGCTTACAGAAAATATTGAATAAACGAATTAACAAAAAGAACCATTTATAAGCCCACCAGATTTTAAAATTAAAATAAACGTGGGATAAATGCGGCTGTGTTAGAAGTTTTGGGAAAGAATAATTTTTCCAACTTGTTTAAAGTAAGACATTTCAAAATCTGTAGGATATTTATCTAAATGTACTTTGTCGTGATAACTAATCATGTAATGTTATTGTTTCTATAAATGTTTATTACATATTTCAGATTTTACTTTGTTGGTGATGAAGACTTGCTTGAGATCATTGGAAACAGCAAGAATGTGGCCCGTCTTCAGAAGCACATCAAGAAAATGTTTGCGGGAGTGCACACATTGTTGTTAGATGAGGATAACCAACTTGTAATGGGCATTGCATCCAGGGAAGGAGAAGAGGTACCTGTATTAATTTTATCTTTGTCAGTGAATGGAAAATATATAGAATACTCCAGAAAATACCCCTCTTTTTGACTTCTTACAATTTTTACATTTTATCTTTAATTGATGCATTCATTGTTAGTTTGCACTTGTTATGAGGGAATGTGGCAATGTTTACAGAAGAACAGCTGTGAAGGTGTGATAAACAATTAATCATGTTTCCTTTTTTCAGGTGATGTTCAAAACCTCAGTTTCAATTGCAGAGCACCCTAAAATCAATGAATGGCTCACGCTAGTGGAGAACGAGATGCGAGTGACCCTAGCCAAGCTTCTAGCCACAGCAGTGACGGGTGTCAGTCAGTTCAAAGAGGGCACCGTTGACCCAATGGCCTTCCAAAATTGGGTCGATCAGTATCAGGTGATAAATTTGAGTAAATGAAGATGGTATTCGATTTAGAACTGATTTTTGAAATTAGCTTGTATTTTAGAAAGATTTTTTAGTAATCTGTGTAATTACTCTTCAGCATTAACATGAAAAATTTCTAGTTTTGGTTATGGTTTTAACTTAAAACTGATATTTGTCAGCAAGTTCAGTGCCCTTTCAAGTTTAAAATGTACAGTAGAGAAGAGCCAAAATTTAAGTACTGTGTGATCATTATCAGATGGAGCAACTTGGCCATTTATTACATGCAGAATTCACACATTGCATACTAGTATGCTTTGTCAGTGTCTTAGCAAAATATATAGGAACTACAATACTGTATTACATGCCCTGTGGGTTTTTTTCCATGTACTGCACTTGGAAGATTTACCAAAACTACATTTCTTTTTTTCTGGACTTCATAACTTTACAAATAATTCCAGGCCTCTTGTTTATGTAACTCCTTTCCAGAAATACTGTTCTAGCTTCTAAGCAAATGTTTCGTTTTTTGTCATTCCTCAGGCTCAACTGGTGGTTTTATCAGTTCAGATTTCGTGGTCAGAGAATGTTGACAAGGCCTTGATAGCAATTACCCAGAGTGGTGGCAACATGGCTCCTCTTGAGGGCGTCCTGCAAATGGTGGAGACCACCCTGCAGGTTCTTGCTGACTCTGTCCTACAGGAGCAGCCGCCAGTTAGAAGAAAGAAGCTGGAACATTTGGTAGGAGAATTAATCATCTTATGTGTAATTTACAGCATCATGACAGAATGTATGTGGCACAGCTGGAGCTTTACAACTTACTGTACTTCATACTAATGTTTAAAAAAGGTTTTTTTTTTTTTACATCTATTAAGGAAATATATTTGTTAACAGAAATAACAATGCCAGAGTCTGTGAAACGCCAGCATTGTGAAGGTGTGTTGCCAGTGCTTACTGTCAGGGAAGCAATTAATCAAGAGTAATGTTAGTTAAATCCAGCTGTTGTTAAAATAACTGTTGTATGAAATGTGTTTCCTCTAAAAGAAAGAACTTTGATTCTGAAGCCAGTCTGCCCCAAATCTGAATCATTTATAACTTTTCGAAGGGGTTTTAGGATGAGGAACACGGAGAGTAAGAAGGGCCATTTTTTCAAGACATGGGAACCACTTACATCCTTCTTTTCTTGTTACCAGATTCATGAACTTGTTCACCAGCGTGATGTGACAAGAACCCTGATCCAAAACAAAGTTGACAGTCCCACCAACTTTGAATGGCTCTCCCAGATGAGATTCTACTTTGATCCCAAGCACACGGATGTCCTTCAACAGTTGTCAATCCGTATGGCTAATGCCAAGTTCAACTATGGGTTTGAATATCTTGGTGTGCAGGACAAGTTGGTTCAAACACCACTGACTGACCGTTGTTATCTGACCATGACTCAAGCATTGGAGAGTAGACTTGGAGGCTCACCTTTTGGTAAGATATGTCCAACAAATGTGATTGTTATGACATGTGAAATAGACGAAATTTGGTATGGAATATTTAAGTGAAGATTTATGAAAGTAATGAATTAATGGAATTTAGGATTGCTACTGCATTTGATTTTGATTTTCTTATCTGTATTTCTTTGAAGAATGTATTGATTGCTTAATGATTTTCTGATTGTAGATAAATTGTGAAAACCTTTGACAAAGGAGTATTTTGTGGACGAGAAGATGTAAAATATGTTGTGTTCCTCAGTTGTAGTTGTTATTACAACATGATGTCATTTCTTGTATTTTGTTTAATCTACAGGGCCTGCAGGTACAGGAAAGACGGAATCTGTGAAAGCTTTGGGACATCAGCTCGGAAGGTTTGTCCTGGTCTTCAACTGTGATGAAAGATTTGATTTCCAGGTAATCAAAACCTTTATTTTTGTTTGTTTTTGTTTGCAATAGCCCATATATTACTTACAGGAAACCAGTGTGAAAAGTCAAGAGCAGGCTGTATATTGTAAGAATTGCCAATGGATAGTGAAACTACTCAAATCCAAAGAAAAAGTACATTTGTGATGAAGTGAGGTTAGGTTAGCATCATCCTATATGTAAGGATTAATATATGCCACATATTGGAATCCAATTATCCCACATCCTTTACATTTCATTTGTAAACAGTTTTTGAACAAACTCGCTTGACAATTAATATTTTCTGTGCAACAATTATGAACTTATCTTTCTGTGCAGGCTATGGGCCGTATTTTTGTTGGTTTGTGCCAAGTGGGTGCATGGGGCTGCTTTGACGAATTCAATCGTTTGGAAGAAAGAATGCTGTCTGCCGTCTCCCAGCAAATTCAAACCATTCAGGAAACTCTGAAGGAGAAACTGTCCGGTGGAAAATCACATGGTGACTATAATTGAACTTCTGGTATATAAGTAACTTCGAAGGGATGGATAGATCCTTGTGATGGGGTATAATCATGTAAGAAGCTCATAGAGCATAATCATTGATGAGTGCGATACCTGGTTCTAGGCCCTAGAAAGTAATTACATTGAAAAAGACTTTCCATTGGTTCATGCTGTTTTATTTGGCATAAATCACTTTCCTTAATACAAATTTTCATTCATTGATTGTTTAAAGATTCCATCATTTTCTCCATCAGAACAAATCATTGTGGAGTTGGTTGGCAAACAAGTCAAAGTGAGTCCCGACATGGCCATCTTCATCACCATGAACCCAGGTTATGCTGGACGTTCAAACCTCCCGGACAACCTGAAGAAACTGTTCCGTAGCTTGGCCATGACCTCGCCTAACCGACAGCTGATTGCCCAGGTCATGTTGTTCTCCCAGGGATTTAGATCCGCTGAGAAACTTGCATCCAAGATTGTTCCATTCTTCCAGTAAGTTTTTTCTTTGTTGTGGGTTTAATTACAAAATAATAATCTTCTACTGACCAACTGTTAACAGTGGGTGAAGTTCTGGTCTCACTATTTAAGTTAATCAGATTTATTAAATGAATACAGTCACCATTAATCGCCTGTCCAATTTTGTCTTCAGGATAATCTTTACGTTAGATATAGATTTATTTGTATCACATGCCCTGTGGAGCTTTTTTCCATTTACTGCAATACATTTACTGCAAGTACATTTACTGCAAGTACATTTACTGCAATACATTAACTGCAATACATTTACTGCAAGTACATTCATTGCAAGTACATTTACTGCAAGTACATTTACTGCAAGTACATTTACTGCAAGTACATTTACTGCAATACATTTACTGCAAGTACATTTACTGCAATACATTCACTGCAAGTACATTTCTTTTAGGGCAGCAAAAGGAAATTCACTATTCTACTTCTTTTTGTTCTATTAGTATTTTAAAGATATTTAAAAGATCTGATATTTCAAATGAAATAAAGTAATGAATATCAGGCTGGGATATATAACTGATGATGCTACTTTAAAGCGTCTTCATTCTCCTCCTCCTAATTTCCTGTTACTCAGGCTATGTGATGAGCAGCTCTCATCTCAGTTCCATTATGACTTTGGTTTGAGAGCTCTGAAGAGTGTTCTGATCAGTGCTGGTAACGTTAAACGAGATCATATCCATCGCATCAAGGAAGAATTGAATGAAAGAGGAGAAACCGCCCATGAAGGCACAATTGCGGAGAATTTGCCTGAACAAGAGGTAGCTATAACACCATAATCTTGTTCAGTTTTTTATCTCAAAGTTGATAGTTATTCCTGGTTCCTATGTATGGGAATACTGTTGCTTAATTGAAAGAGATTTACAACAATAACAATGTGAAAGTTAATAGGGTTTACTTCTGAAAACGTTGGTCTGGGATACTGGACTCAATTATACACACAGATAATTCTTAATGATTAGAATAATATCAAAATCATGGGATTACAAATATTATAAATAAAAAAGTTTTGGACTAGTAGAATGTTTCCCTTGCCTGAATCAGCATTTTCTCATTCAATTGTTTGCATTGCATAGATCTTGATTCAGAGTGTCTGTGAGACCATGGTCCCCAAACTGGTGGCAGAAGACATCCCACTTCTGTACAGTCTTTTGTCAGATGTGTTCCCTGGTATTCAGTACACACAAGCTGAGATGAAGCCACTGAGGAGAGAGCTGGCCAATGTGTGCAAGGAGATGTACCTCACCTATGGAGAGAATGACGAGCTAGGTACCATGTGGGTTGAAAAGGTAGGAGGAAGCAGGCTGAATTTGGTACAAATTATTTAAAAGGGAGGTCTAGTGTTGAATACCGTGTTAAAAAGAGATTCTTAGAACAAGTCTACATTTTTAGAAAAGTATTATTTCGTTTCAAAGTTATTGCTGATCAAGGTTTATGACCCTTTAACCATTTGTTATATTTTATGACCCTGTGACCATTTGTTATGTTTTATGACCCTTTGACCATTTGTTATGTTTTATGACCCTTTGACCATTTGTTATGTTTTATGACCCTTTGTTATTTTGTATGACCCTGTGACCATTTGTCATGTTTTATGACCCTTTAACCATTTGTCATGTTTTATGACCCTTTGACCATTTGTTATGTTTTATGACCCTTTGACCATTTGTTATGTTTTGTGACCCGTTGATCATTTGTTATGTTTTATGACCCTTTAACCATTTGTTATGTATGACGGCAGAGAGCTCAAAATCTGTATGTAATATGAATTTGTCCCAAATCTCAATCACTGAAAATGATGGGAAAGTCTCTCTCTGTCTTACAATTTGATTTGGAGGATTGTAAAGACTCAAAAGTGTTTGATCCGTATTATGTGTATATCCCCCAATATATCTAATTGCCAATTATAAATTAAGATTTACATAAAAAACAAGGCTTCCCTGTCATACATCAATTTAGCATTAAAATTATATTGATGCATACAATTTTTAAAATATTTGATGGAATATTTTGCTAGATTTTAAAGCAATTTTGCAAATGTTGCTTGTGGACATCCATAGACCTATTAAATATGTCATTAAAGTTTCAGTAATTGTGCAGAAGATTAAATGATAAGTTCAGTGGTTAAGCAAGTTTATTTTATATGAAAGACAACTTCAAAAGAAACACAATGGTGAAGAAAGAATCCAAAAAACTCATTCCACTAAGGAGATATTCACATTTATAGCTCTGTCTTACCTATCTAGAAATGACTGGTGTAGTAAATCTACTATGGAAGGTTGGCGGCTTTATCCTCACATTATTAACAATTGTTGATGTATTATAAAGAAAATTATTTAACTTTTTTTACCATTAGAATGATTATTCCTCAAACTTTCTTCATGGGGTAAATTATACTTTCCCATACTAGATTCTGTTTCACTACTTTCCTGACATATCCAATGGTTTTTAAGCCACACTATCAAAAAGACAAAACATGATAGAATACATAAAGACTGAAGGATCTGAGGTTGTGACGTCACAATTAGTCTAATATCAGTCATTTCTACATAAATGACACCAAATTTTTTTAAGCCACACTATCGAAAAGACAAAACATGATAGAATACATAAAGACTGAAGGATCTGAGGTAAATGACACCAAATTTTTTTAAGTTCAATATCTCCTTAACGAAATAAGATTTCTGATTGCTTTCTTCACCATTTTGTTTCTTTTGAAGTCCTCTTTCATATAAGATGGACTTGCTTGACCACTGAACTAATCCTGTAATCTCTGTCTGAGAAAATTTGATGAGTTTTTGCTTGCATATACTCACATACAAATTTACTTTATTTAAATGCATAGAACGTCAACAAATTTAGAAACCTTTTATTGTTGTTTTTGTTTGTTGTAGGTGTTGCAGTTATTCCAGATCTCTCAACTGAATCATGGCCTGATGATGGTTGGACCTAGTGGGAGTGGCAAGAGTATGGCATGGAGGCTCTGCTCAAAGCTTTGGAAAGGTTGGAAGGAATTGAAGGAGTTGCCCATGTCATTGATCCCAAGGTGAGATGGTCATTCTTTAGCTATGGAAATATTCTTGTAATGTTATTGGCATTCTTATACATATTGAGAAAGGTAAATTTGATCAAGAAATCAAATCCAATTTTCGATGTGACTTATATTGCCTGTTCAACCCTTTCGTCTGTTGTACTTGTTTTTTTGTAGTTTGTAAGTAATCGCCCACATTAAAAGAAACAGTCTTTGAAACTTTGTCACTTCAATAAAAATATAAAAAAATTGAAGGAAAAAAGATGCTTGCTCTTGATAGATACAGCTTAGTCTTTTTTGAATGCTCAAGGATTTGGATCTTAGATTAAGTAGCAGTTAAGGTGCATTTGGATAGTTTCATATTTTAGTGGGATTGGCACATAATCAAATGGATGATCAAATCATTTTTGAATTAGTTCAAATCCTATATATTTACTTAATCTCAACCAGGCTCTATCAAAGGAGGATCTGTATGGCACATTGGATCCTAATACAAGAGAATGGACTGATGGTCTTTTCACCCACATTCTGAGAAAGTAAGTGAAACTTTGATCATATTCTTAGTGCAAAGCTGCCTAGATTTATTGGAGACGTGTGGAAATGACTTCTACCAGGGTAATTTGTACCAGGTTAATTTGTACCAGGCTAATTTGTACCAGGCTAATTTGTATCAGGCTAATTTGTACCAGGCTAATTTGTACCAGGCTAATTTGTACCAGGCTAATTTGTACCAGGCTAATTTGTACCAGGCTAATTTGTACCAGACTAATTTGTACCAGGCTAATTTGTACCAGGCTAATTTGTACCAGGCTAATTTGTATCAGGCTAATTTGTACCAGGCTAATTTGTACCAGGCTAATTTGTACCAGGCTAATTAGTGACATCTCATTATCACATTCGTTTTAAGTGTGTGAAATTTTTAACAGAAATGATTGTCTCCTCTCTCAATCCCAGCTTTCTGACTTTAGTTCTTGTATTTCTCTCAATCTCCCCCTGTTTTCTTTCCTTCCTACCTCAAGAATGATCTAACCTCTCAGGCACAATTTGACCCTCTTTGTCTTGGTGCCGTTAAGCCCTCATCAAACAAACAAAAATAAGTGTAGATCATGATAATGAAATAGAATAGTGTCATGTAAGCGTAATCTGGCATCTTGATCTTAATATGAACTTTTAGTAAGATACTTTCTTCTAAAGAAGAATTTCTACACTTTGATTGAAAGAAAGAAATAAGCAAAGCAAGTTTATCACAATTTCATTTCTCTGCATCTTCATGCCTACAATAGGACATGTCTGACTATTAAGCTATTTCTGTAAAGATTGAAAAGATATGTTTTGTGCCAGATGGCATAAACTTTATTTAGTTTTACTGCACAGACCAGTTTGTCCGATGTTCTTGTGCATTTTGAAATCTTCATGCTGAAAATGTTAGTTCGAAAACATTGTCTTTCCTTGCACATGATCTTTCTGTCTTTACATTGATATTTCTTCTTCATTTTTACCACGTAGGATCATTGACAATGTTCGTGGTGAGATCAACAAACGCCAATGGATTATTTTTGATGGTGACGTGGATCCTGATTGGGTTGAAAACCTTAACAGTGTGCTTGATGACAATCGCCTGCTCACCCTCCCCAATGGGGAACGTCTCAGCATACCCCCAAATGTAAGTGATCCTTTCATCAGTCTTGCAACAGTGGAGTGATGTTGTTGTTTTTTAACACGGATAATATTTTGAGTCTTAGGATTTCAAAAGAGCCTAATTTGGAAATTACCTGAAGATAGTACACATTAAATGAAATGGAAAGAAGCTTTTTTTTTGGTCTATTTTTTTCTAGCATTCAGGGAATGAATAAAAGAGTTGAAAAGGATTACCTTGGTATTTGTAATGCTTGAGATTGCAGACAATGTTTACAACATATTCGTATTTACCTAAAGACTTGCATTTCTGTACTGGCAGATGACTTGTATAGTAGGAAATTGTTGGTTCTGGAAATTGTGGTAATTCAGTGAACTTATCGTAGTAAAATCAATCTTATTTTGTTCTGAAGGTGAGGATCATGTTCGAGGTTCAAGACTTGCGATTTGCCACAATGGCCACCGTCAGTCGATGTGGCATGGTTTGGTTCAGTGAAGATGTTCTCAGCACTGAACTCATCTTTGATAATTTCTTGGCTCACATGAGAAATGTTCCAGTGGAAGAAGCAGATGATGGCTTTTCTGCTAGGGGAGGGGCTGAAAAAGAAGGGGAGATTTCACCTCTCATGCAAGTAAGTTGTGGATGCAGTACAGTGGTTATACCTCACACAGAGTAATCACACTGCTAAAGAAATCATTTACATGACTTTTTAATGTCAAAAGCGATCATTCTAGCAGGATCTGTTCTAGGTGGGAGTCAAGAGTAATAGATAACAATGATGATTGTATTCATATTGACTTTTGTTATCATCCCTATTATTCAATTAGAATGTAGATCCTGACTGACGTTTCATTTGTGGAATCGCCCCTGCGTATCCCTGAGACCCTCCCAGGGTTAAATGGGGGTGATTTTACGCTCCGTGACTGATGTTACATTCTTGGAATCGCCCAGATGGAATTTGGTGGTGGTTTTAGTGATTATGGTGCTTAACATCCCACCTCCTCCGGAAACTCCTTTTGCCCACCCTCTGCAGGAAAAGTGTTCTTTTCTTCTGGATACCCAGCCATGTTGGCATCCCTGGCAATGACAGGGCTGATGCAGCTGCTAAGCTTGCCCTCAACCTCCCCCTACCTCTTTTCCCAAAACCCTTTCTGACATCAAACCGCTAAATGCTTCCCTTGTTCGTGACCGCTGGCAAACCTAAGGAACTCCCAAATTGATAACAAACTCCACGTCATTCAGCCCACCATTTCGATCAAACCCACCATCAACAACCTCTCTCGTATTGACAACGTTCATATTACCCATCTCAGAATAGGTCACACCCACCTCACTCACTCCCACCTCCTTATTGGTTCCCCCCAACCCCTCTGCAACAATTGCCATTGCACCCTCATAATCCATCACGTTCTCCTTGCTTGCCACTTGTGCAATCTTCCCAGAGCTTCCCTCACTCCCCACAACTCAATTGCTGAGTTCTTCCAGAAAAATCCTCCAGATAAAATTATCTCCTTCCTTCATCATGCTTCCCTCTACAACCATATTTAATTCTCCTCTTCCACCCCCCTCTCTCTAATTTGTTTTTGTTTCAACCATGTACCTCCCCTCTCAATCACAGCTTTCTGACTTTTTGTTCTTGAATTTTTCTCATTCTTCCCGTTTCCTTTCCTTCCTACCTCTAGAATGATCTGACCTCTCAGGCACAATTTGACCCTTGTTGTCGTGGTGCTATTAAGCCCTCATCAAACAAACAATATTTTTAGCAATAATTTAGTCTCCTGTTGAACTATGGTACATGGACATTCCAGTTTCTCAGCTAAATCCAATAATTGACACAATTTTGTAATGATTTTTTTTGGATATACCTATGTGAAAGTTTTTCCAGCCACTGTATACCTTTGTTTAATAAGCACTATCTTTTACAGGTTCAAATTGACAGTGCTGCTGTGTGGACCCCCCACTTTGGGTCGGATGGACTGGTGTTGAAATGCTTGGAGTTCACCGTGTCCCAGGAACACATCATGGACTTCACTCGTCTCAGAGCTCTCGGGGCTCTATTTTCAATGCTTCATCAGTGTGTGAGGAATATCATGCAGTACAATTCAAGCCATCCAGATTTCCCCATGCAGGTATGTCCTTATATGTCCATTTTTTCTTACCTACAATCCTGTACTTAAGTATTTGACTCTTCACACTTTTTATGCCATTTTAATGTTGACAGTGAATATTGAGAGTTGCAGTACATATCAGGGTACAAAGAGAGAAAAGGGTCAATGGCTTATATCAGTGTTTGAAGACGATACACGTATGTTTGCCATTTGCATTACAGTGACATAATAGGCTAAGTGTCAAAGAAACTTTTCAAATAAAAACTTGATGTAAACAAAATATTTTTTTTAATATAAAACGTGATAAATCAAATCTCCTTGGTATACTCTTATTTGGTTCATTTACGTATTCTCAAAAACGGTTAAAATCTTTTGCTTTTTTACAGCAAGATCAGCTGGAGCGCTATGTCAGCAAATACTTGATTTACTCCATTCTATGGTCTTTCACGGGAGACAGCAAGTGGAAGGGACGTGAAGAACTTGGAAACTTCATCCGAGGAAGCACAACGTTGCCCCTACCAGCCCAGACAAATGCTGCTATCATTGACTTTGAGGTAATTTTTTTTTTGTTTAAAAAAGTTTTGCTTTTTATCTCATATAGAGAAAGATTAGGAAAGTGGAATAAAAACACCCTTCGGGGTTGAGACCAATAAACACAAGTTGCTCTCTGATTAGAAGTTGTAGCATAGAAGGTAAGTATAACTCAATTAAATACTGCCGCTAACAAACTTACTTTGTCTGTTATTTCATGTGATAGTGAATTGTATATAATACATATGATGCTGAGCACACAACAGCAACTGTCTTACTGCTGATCAAATTAAAGCCTGGTACATGTATAAAAATCAATAAAACATACCTCCTGGTTATTATAAGACAACTGCCCATTATCCTGTGCATATGCAAAGTTAATTATTAAAGTCATTGTAATTCTTTTCTTTTATAATTGTAGGTGGCAATTACAGGAGAATGGTCACCATGGCAAGCCAAAGTCCCGCAGATTGAGGTGGAGACCCATAAAGTGGCCTCCCCAGACGTGGTAGTACCCACCATGGACACAGTCCGTCATGAGGCTCTTCTGTACACCTGGCTGGCTGAGCATAAACCAATGGTACTGTGTGGACCTCCAGGCAGTGGCAAAACTATGACCTTGTTCAGTGCTTTGAGAGCACTCCCAGATATGGAGGTTAGTGCAAAGTGCTTACATTTCAACTTTCCTCTCAAATTTTCACAAAAAAAAAAGAAAATTGGCAAAGTAAACATGTGTAAAAAGATTAGGAATGTTGCATTCTCCTCTCCTTTAATCATCACCTCTAATTTGTACTCATTCTGCCCACAACCAACTGTTACACCAATTAGTTTACTCTCTCTTAGATTGCACCAATTATTCTTTTAACCTCTCTGGTACCACTTGACCTTGATGTTGACATGCTGAGAAATCTCATCAATCCAATTTCTTACATTTTCTGATTTAAGCTTTGATTTGGTTATTTGGGCTGTTTGTAAAAAGTCTTTGGTTCAGCTTAAATTTCATACTGGTATGGCCTTGTAAACAAAAGTGAAGGCTGGTTATTTTAGTCCTGTCTAGTTGCACAAAGAGCTAATCTGAGGAGAATTTCCCATAGCTATTTATATCTCCTGATTGAAAGAATATAGCACCTAATTTATTACTATATATTCTTTGCACTCAGCTTTCGATAATTTCTTTGTTAATATACTGTATATACTAAGCAATTTCAAGTGCATTTGCTATCTTGTTGACTGTTTTTTTTTTAAATTCAGACAACACATTGCTGGTTACTACTTTTCACTCAAAATTAATTCTTGTCATTTCAAAGTATTTGTGCGAGTCAAACTGGGATTTCTTTCACATTGGTTTATTTAAGGATGAACATGAAAGAAGAAATAAGGAGTTGTTGGTTTGAATATTGTTTTTGCTGATGAATCTCTCTCCTCTTTGTTAGGTCGTTGGGTTGAACTTTTCGAGTGGAACCACTCCTGAACTAATGCTTAAGACGTTTGATCATTACTGTGAGTACAGGCGCACACCCAATGGGGTAGTGCTTGCTCCTGTGCAGCTGGGCAAATGGCTCGTGCTCTTTTGTGATGAAATCAACCTGCCAGACATGGACAAATATGGTAAGTAAAAGAAACACTTTTGTAAAAACTTAAGATTTGTAATGTCTTTTCTTAAAGGTTCAGAGTCCTTTTGTCATTTATGAATGAAAAGTAAATATCATATTCGATGTTATAAGTGCTTAGGGCATTTACGAAAATAGAATTTCACCACTTTTTAGGCCCTAAGTTTCTTCCTAATAAGTGCTCGGGCTGTGTACGGTATGCTATTCGAACTGCATTGTGTGAACTGGTCCTGTACTAGCTTCCCAATATTGACCACAAAAGCAGTGTGAGCGTTAGATGCAAATTAATATAACAAAACTTATTTTAATCAAATTTAAATTAATCAAATGATGTTATCAGTTGGGTTGGCTGTTATTTGAGCACAGGTGCTTAATACGTCAAATACGGTACTTGTTCATCTGGGACAAGGTCATAAAATGTAGCTTTTATAAATGTAGTTAGCATAAATGTAGCTATCATAAATGTAGCTATCATAAATGTAGCTATCATTGTCAGATATATTCAGACGAGTTGCCATAGCCTGTTTTGACCTAAAAGTCGGACCTAAAATTCTTGTGAAAAAAAGAAATTGATCAAAGGAATTATCTTTTTACAGGCACCCAGCGTATTATATCATTCTTGCGGCAAGTTCTTGAGCATGGCGGTTTTTATCGTACGACCGATCAAGCCTGGGTAAAGCTGGAGCGCATTCAGTTTGTAGGAGCCTGTAACCCCCCAACAGATCCTGGAAGAAAACCTCTCTCCATAGGTAACCCTTTGCGGATTTATTTTTACTATTTTATTTTACTAGACAGTTCTTTACATTATACCTAGTTTGATTGCTGTGTTTAATTGTTTCTAATGTTCGAGCCGTTATAAAATTGTAGCAGTTTTGTTTGTTTGTCATAATCGTGAGAACCTAGCATAAACATTTTTATGTACTGAGTTGCTTTCAATGTAAACTAACTGATATAGCTGATGTTAAATAAAAGCTACTATTTTTCAAAGTGAATTAAGAATAAGAATTCAAAGACATTCCTTGTGAACATCAAGCTCGGTGTTAAAAAAATATCACACTTAAGATTGTCATTATTTTTCCAGGATAGATGGATAAAAGCTTTCCACCCTAAATAATACATAAGTCTGGTTCTCTTCAAATTGCTACAGACAAATCCTGTTTTGTTTTGCCTAAACTGTAAAAAAGCTTTTCCGCTCTTACTTACAAACTTAAACATGTCAGTTCTCATCTTTGAAGGTAATCTTTTAGTATGTGTTCTCTCATCCTTGTTGTGATGGGTTCACATTGAAATTCTGAAAGGCTCCTAAGCTTTGTTTCATCACCACAGAATAACTAGTGCAATGGTGAACCTCTTCTTTTCAGATTTTTGCGACATGTGCCCGTTGTGTACGTGGACCATCCTGGAAGAGCTTCTCTCTCCCAGATTTATGGTACATTTTAATCGTGCCATGTTGCGTCTGGTACCAAGTCTCAGAACTTATGCAGATCCTCTTACTAATGCAATGGTGGACTTTTATACCATGTCCCAGGTTAGTAACGATGTGGATAAATTGATACAGTAGTCATAATGGAATATACAATGTTCTTTTTGTTATAATTCTTAACCTGTTGAAGAAAATTTTTGTATTTATACTGATGGAGAAGTGTAACATTGTGGTCTTTGCACAGAAAATAAAACAATTACTTGAAAAACACTCACCACTGTCTCCATAGAAATAAATGCAGTATCAAGCAAATAGAAATGTCCATTTTTAGCGAGAGTTTAGATAAAGTTTAAGCAACGTGTAGTCTCAAGGAAGTAAAGGTTTGTCTTTTAAAATTCTTTGGGTTTCTCTTGCTGTTGAACATTAAAATGATTTTCCTAATGAGTTTAATTACTAGGTCCAGGAAGAACACAAATGATCCCTTTTGATGTTTTGTAACATGTTACAGAAAAGCTGCAATTAATGAATAACTTAGAAATCATGTCAGATGTTGATTCTGCTATTTTTACGCTTGTTGACAAAATTTAGAATCAAACTTGAACAAATAAGTGTATTGTGTATGTCGCTATGTTAATCATTTTGGATATGTATCATTTTTAATTCTGGCTAGATCAGATGTTCGACTTTCTAATCTTCTCATAATTAAAATGTTCATGGTTTTGAATTGGGTTACCTGAAAATTCAAAAGTAGCATTTAATTTTTTGAATTTTAAATTAAAGATTAAGGTTCTCTTTTCATTGTGTGAAGAATTTTTTGCTTTTTACAGGAGAAATTCACACAAGACATGCAGCCACATTACGTTTACAGTCCTCGTGAGATGACCCGCTGGGTAAGAGGAATCGTGGAAGCCCTGCGACCATTGGAGACTTTGTCTGTCGAAGGACTTGTTCGCATCTGGGCTCATGAAGCCCTGAGACTCTTCCAAGATAGGTAAGTGAAGTCAGCCTTGCTTTTCTGGCATACAAATACTCGCTGGGGAGATCATTGTTTTCGCATCTCTTTTGCTAGAATCTGGAATAGTTTCCCATTACAAGTATGATCTGCTGATACGATTAACTCTTTCAAGAATTAATTGAAGACGTTTTTGTACCTGAGCTCATTCAATAACATTTTATTGTTTTTATGCAAAGCACCCAGAGCATCATTAATGGCAATATTGTTGCTTTAAGAACATCGATTGATTGATTTGTGAGCCATGATGTCATGTTGCAGTGTTTATTGGTAGGAATTGATTTCCTCAGAAAGGAAGAGTTGGTGAATTGAAGTTTGGAAAAGTTTTTTTGCTTAAAATGAAAAAAAAATTAGAATTAAGTTTTTACTTATTCAACATTTACAGGAATAGTTAGTTCACAATTAAGATCAGACCAAATCTGAGTGAATATTAAAATGTGTTTCTTGTTTTATAAAGGACGTCGTTAACCACCTCCCCGCCTCTTTCAGCAACATCTCGTCCTCGGCCAACTACTCCAATGCCTTCAAAACCAAAAAAGCTTGCATCCATGACGCTGGCTGTACCTCCAAGGGCCCAGATAACATCCCCTACCAGTTCCTGAAACACCTCTCCAACAAGACCACCATTACCTTACTCACCATCCTCAAAAACATTTGGTCCTCCCATTCCTTTTCCCCTATCTGGAGGACAGTTATTGTCACCCCCGTCCTTAAACCAGGGGAGGACAGTGCCGACCCCTCCAGCCACCGCCTCATCGCCCTCACCTGCGGTCTCTGCAAAATTATAAAAAGAATCATTAATCAGAGACTAAACTGGTTCCTTGAGACCAACAAAATCCTCTTCCCTCACCATAGCAGCTTCCGGAAACATTGCAATACCCTAGACCAGTTAATTACTCTCGACACCGCTATCCGGGAATCCTTTGCAAAAGAGGAACACCTCATTGCCATTTTTTTGGACCTCGAGAAAGCTTTCGACACTACTTGAAAATATGGCATTATCTGCAAACTTCACACCATTGGCCTCAGAGGTCATCTCCCCATCTTTATTCAAAACTTCCTTTCACCCAGGCAGTTCCAAGTTTGTATTGGCCACACCCTGGCCACACCCTCTCCAACCCCTACCCCCAAGGAGAAGTCGTCCCCCAAGGCAGCATCCTTTCTCCTACTCTTTTTAACCTGAGCATTAATTGACATCGCAGACATTTTTGGCCCTAACATCAAACGTACCCCCTACGTGGACGACTTCACTATTTTCTACTCCTCGCCTAGCTTTCCTCTTATTGAAAATAGACTCCAATTCAGCCTTAACCAGCTGCAAGTCTGGTGCAACAATAACGCTTTAAAATTTTCCAAAGACAAGAGAGTCTGCGTGCACTTCTGTCAATTCAACAACCTCCACTCCAACCCAACCTCGTGCTCAATGACAATGGCATCCCTAAAGTTGAACACACAAAGTTCCTGGGTTTAACTCTAGACCCCAAGCTCTCTTACAAGCAACACATCACCAACCTGAATCTAAAATGCAACAGCTCCCTTAACATTCTCCGCCTCCTCTCCAACACCACTTGGGGTGCAAACTGCCTTGCTCTCCTTAAAATCTTCAGGCTCACCATTTGTGCCAAGCTTGACTACAGCAATATTGTCTACTGTGTCACTCACAACTCATACCTCAACCACATCAACACCATCCAAAGTGAAGCCCTCATGCTTTGTCTAGGTGCCTACAGGACCTCCCCAATCACCAGCCTTCATGTTGAAGCCAACAAACCCCCCTTTCTACTCAGATGTAGAAAGCTTAGCCTCTCCTATGCTTTTAGAGTCTCACCAACACCCAGAACCCTGTTTACAAGCTTATTAGATACCCCAATTTCTCCACCCTCTTTGATAGGACCAAAAGTCTATCTCCTCCCTTAAGCTTACGCATTAAATCAGACCTCTCCATCTCTGCATCAACCCCGCCACTCTCGGCACCTTCTCCTGGCCCACTTTTCCTCCTTAAGCCACCCCCCCTTGTTTCTATCCACCTGGGCCTCTCCACTTATCACAAAACCCAAACCCACCCTAACCTCTTTATCAATCTCCACAACCAAATCAAAGACCAACTCTCAAACTACACCTCCATCTATACTGATTACTGATGCTTCCAAGGAAGGCAACAAGACAGCTGCTGCTGCCGTCATCCAAGACATCACCCTCAGTAGCATACTTCCCGACTACTCGTCCATCTTTTCAGCCAAGGCAAAGGTCATTTTCCTTGCCCTCAACTCTCCGCTCAGCCACTTTGCCATTTTCTCTGACTTAAAGGGTGTTCTTACTTCTTTATTCAATTTTAAATGGGATAACTTCACATCCACCTCCTCCTCCAGAAACTCCTTTCGCCCACCCTCTGCAGAAAAAATCTTCTTTTCTTCTGGATACCCAGCCATGTTGGCATCCCTGGCAATGACAGGGCTGATGCAGCCGCTAAACTTGCCCTCAACCTCCTCCCTACCCCATTTTCCAAAACCCTTTCTGACATTAAACTGCTTATCGCTTTCCTTGTTTGGACTGCTTGCAAATCTTATGGGACTCCCAACTTGATGATAAACTCCACGTCATATGCAGCCCACCATTCCGTTCAAACCCACCATCAACAACCTCTCTCATGTCGACAACCTTCATAGTGCCTGTCTTAGAATAGGTCACACCCACCTCACTCACTCCCACCTCCTTATTGGCTCCCCCAACCCCTCTGCAACAATTGCCGTTGCACCTCACAGTCCATCACGTTTTCCTTGCTTGCTCCTCCCCCCAGAGCTTCCCTCGCTCCTCACAACTCAATTGTTGAGTTTTTCAAAAACACCCTCTGGATAGAATTATCTCCTTCCTTTATCATGCTTTCCTCTACAACCATATTTAGTCCTCCTCTCCCACCCCCTCTCTCTATCTTTTTTTTTTTCTTCACACACCCACCTCCTCTCTCGATCCCAGCTTTCTGACTTTTAGGTCTTGTATTTCTCTCATTCTTCCCCTGTTTTCTTTCCTTCCTACCTCTAGAATGATCTAACCTCTCATGCATAATTTGACCCTTGTTGTCGTGGTGCCGTTAAACCTTCATCAAACAAAGAATTATCAATTTCTTAATTTTTTACATTATGGTACAGATTGGTGGAGGATGAGGAGCGGGAGTGGACAGACAAAACTATTGATGCCACAGCCATGAAGCATTTCCCGAACATCACCAAGCAGGAAGCCTTGAGTCGACCAATCCTCTACAGTAATTGGCTATCCAAGGATTATCTGCCTGTGGCTCAGGAAGAACTGAGGAGCTATGTCAAGGCTAGACTTAAGGTGAGAACTGATTTACAGAATGTGTTCTAAATACAATGTAAAAAAAAAAAAAATTAAGCATTTATAGATTATGGAATTAAATACAAATTTGTTCAGCAGTGCATTAAAAATTTCTTTCAGCATGATTTGTACTACAAAGTTTTGCCTGTTTAAAAAAAAAATTTGCCAAGGCAATGGGGTGAATTCTAATCTCTGCTCTGAATACGCAAAAAATTATTGGAGCTGTCGAAGGTACAATTTTTCAAACCTCATTGTCATGTTTACCTGGATGGAGTCATGATAAAATCTTTCACTTAACTCATTAACTACCAGTTCAACTTTTGTTGGGTTATTTACTCAGTCTTCTGTGACTTATGCAGGACAAAATTGTATGCACAAAAGAGATGCTGTAGCTGAAATAAAGTGCAGTTGGTTTGTAATTGAATTAGATGCTGTATGGTTTTGGTACTTTTTGAGATAATTAAAAGCAAGTGCCATTGAAGTGAGTTTGATTGTACACCAGAATATATCAGGAAGAGATTTCTATCTTCTTGTCTGTGTACCACAATTGACCTCTCTGAGTTAGTTGATTGACAGCTTTTTTCAACCAATCACCGCACAAATTTGCCGGGCAACAAAATCTATGTAATAAAGTGGTGCAAAAATCCTATGTTACACTGGTACAGTACAGCTAGCTAGCAATGCGCGCTCACACAGTCAATACAATGTACTGCACAAAACAAATTTCAGTACACACAGATTGGATGAAAAACAAGTTGGTGAAAAACCTTGCGCCTACGGGCTTTATAACCCGATTCCTATTACTCGGAACGGTTAGCAAACATAAATTTGTTTATTCCTTTTGCCATAGAAGTGCCATAGATGGATCAAATCTTGTGGCAGGCCACATGGACATCTAAATGTCAATAGATTGGTCATGCATGATTGCAGATTTTAGGTTTGTTTGCCTCACCTAGTTACTACTGCATTGCTATGGTGGACGTGGTCTATTTCCTTACTCAAGAGGTCATTTCAGTTAGCTCAGTGAGAAAATCTCTGTAAGAACCTTAGGATTCTTATGCACACTTTGACAATTAATAAGTAGTTGATCTGTCTCAAAATGAATGTGAATAATGTATTGACCAATGGGTTATTGTTGAGAATAATTTTCTGTTAATTGTAGTTATAGTAAGAGGTTTTGGTTATTTATAAAAGTGCCTAGTAATCATGTTTTGGCGGTTGAATTTCTCATGCCAGGTGTTCTATGAAGAAGAGCTGGATGTACCCCTGGTACTATTCAATGAAGTTTTGGACCATGTGCTCAGAATTGACAGAATTTTTAGACAGCCTCAGGTAAATTTTCCTTACTTTAGTAAAGTTTGCAAGTTTATGAATTTTGTATGGTAAAAAATGTAATCATTATTAAATATTTTTCATGTTTTCTGTATATTTTTTCATCTTGTGTGTTTTTTATTTGATGTCTTCTAGAAACTGTCTTAGAACAAATCATAATTGAATAATTAGAATGATTTTTGTAAGGACTCATCTCATACATTATGGTGTTATGAAATTAGGCTCCAACTTAACCTCAATCGGCTGCTAGACTGGTACAACAATAACAATTTTAAACTCTCCAAAGATAAAACAGTTTGCATGCACTTCTGTCATTTCAACAACCTCCACCCCAACCCGAACCTCGTGCTCAACATCAATGGCATCCCAAATGTTGACCACACTAAGTGTCTGGGTCTAACCCTAGATCCCAAGCTCTCCTACAAGCAACACATCACCAGCCTGAAGCAGCACTGCAACAACACCCTCAACCTTCTCCGCCTCCTCTCCAACACAACTTGAGGTGCGGACCCCTACACTCACCTCAGAATTTTCAGGCTCACCATTTGTGCCAAACTTGATTACTGCAATATTGTCTACTGCGCCGCTAACAACTCTCACCTTAACCACATCAACATGGCTTTGTCTGGGTGCTTACAAGACCTCCCTCATCCCTAGCCTCCACATTGAAGCCAATCCACCCCCCTTTTTGTGTTTGTGTTGGAAGCTCAGGGCTTTCCTATACCTCTTATAGAGCTCTAGCCAACACTCGTAAACTTGTTTACAACCTCATTAGATATGCCAATTTCTCCACCCTCTGATAGATTTGAAATCTTATCCTCTTTTTCAGCTTTCGGGTTTGATCTAACGAATCAAATCCAACCTCCAACATCGTGATATCAACCCCTCCTCTCTTGGCACTTTATCCTGGCCCTCTTTTTCTCCATGAGCCCCCTCCCCATTCTATCCTCCTAGGCCTTTCCACTCATCACAAAGCCCAAACCCACCCCAATCTCTTCATCAACCTCTACAACCAAGTCAATCGCCTCCTTTCCAACTTCACCTTCATCAATACTGATGGCTCCAAGGAATGCAACAAGACAACTTCTGCTGCCATCATCCAAGACATCACCCTCGGTAGCAGGCTTCCCAACTACTCACTATCTTTTCGGCTGAAGCCAAGGCCATCCTGCCTTCAAATATATACTCTCCACTCAGGCGCTTTGCTATCTTCTCAGACTTCAAGTCTGTCCTTACTTCTTTACTCGACCTTAAATGGGATAACCCCATATCCCACCACATCCTTTGTAAACCTCTTTCCTCTCCTCTCTGCAGGAAAAGCTTTCTTTTCTTCTGGATACCCAGCCATGTGGGCACCCCTGTTAATGACAAAGTCAATCAGCTGCTAAGCTTGCTCTCAACCTCCCCACCCCCTTCCCCAAAACCTATTCTGACATCAAACTGTTTATCGCTTCCCTTGGTCCTGACCGCTGGCAAACTACATAAGACTCCTAAATGGCTAACAAACTTCACAACATCCAGCCCTCCATTCGTGCCAAACTCACTATTTACAATCTCTCTCATAAAGACAACACCCACATTACCTGCCTTAGGATTAGCCACACCCACCTCACACACTCCCACCTCCTTAGTGGCTCCCCCACCCCTCTACAATAACTGTCACTGCCCCCTCATTGTCTATCATGTCCTCATTGACTGCCCCCTGTACATCCTCCCAGAGCTTTCTTCACTCCCTGCATTTCCATTGCTGACCTTTTCCAGATAAAATGATCTCCTTTCTTCACCATACCTCCATCTACAACTATATTTAGTCTTCTTTCCCATTTCCCCTCCCCTCCCCTGCTTCCATATTTATTTTATTTTTGACCCTAATGCACTTTCTCTTATGATTGATTGATTCTCAACCTTTTATCAGATAATTCCTCTTACTTTTTTCCTACCTCTGATATAATCTAACCTCTCGGGCACAATTTGACCTTTGCTGTTGTAGTGCTGTTAAGCTGCATCAAACAAACATTATGGTGCTTATATTTTGTAGAAAAAGTAGATGCTCACTTTGGAGGTGATAGCTAACGTGTAGAATTAAAATGTTTTTAAACTGCATAAATGATGATCATAATCCAGGACTTAAATATGTTGACATGTTTTGATTCTAGTAAATTTGCTGCTATCTTACCAAAATAGATTGTTGTAGCACTTAATAATTTGACCTTTTTTCGCAGGGTCATCTGCTGTTGATTGGATCTAGTGGATCAGGGAAGACCACCTTGTCTCGCTTTGTAGCCTGGATGAATGGGCTAAGCATTGTCCAAGTCAAGGTACTTTTATTTTATCAATAATGGTTTTACCCCTAGGGGTGCTGCACATTTCATTGTATACTTTTAGAACAGGGAAATAAAAAAATAAAAAATTCAGTTAAATTGATAATTTCCAAAATGAAGATATGACCTTTGACCTGTTGTTTTATTATACAGGTGCACAATAAGTACTCCCCTGAAGATTTTGATGAGGATCTCAGGATCGTGCTTCGTAGAGCAGGATGCAAGGTATGTGTTTTCTGCCTTCTTTTCATCTCTTTGTATCATATAGATCCATTTCTTATTAGATGAAGACAATTGAAATAATGAATGATATTCTTCAACTTATTAAACATCATTAAAAAACAATATGTAGAAGAGTACAACTTCATGACAAAGATAAACTGAGTGCGATGATTCTCCTTGGATATTTGTAGTCAACTCTGAGTGCGATGATTCCTCTTGGATATTTGTAGTCAACTCTGAGTGCAATGATTCCCTTTGGATATTTGTAGTCAACTCTGAGTGCGATGATTCCTCTTGGATATTTGTAGTCAACTTTGAGTGCGATGATTCTCCTTGGATATTTGTACTCAACCCTGAGTGCGATGATTCCCCTTGGATATTTGTAGTCAACTCTGAGTGCGATGATACCTCTTGGAAATTTGTAGTCAACTCTGAGTGCGATGATTCCCTTGGATATTTGTAGTCAACCCTGAGTGCGATGATTCCCCTTGGATATTTGTAGTCAACCCTGAGTGCGATGATTCCTCTTGGATATTTGTAATCAACTCTGAGTGCGATGATTCCCTTTGGATATTTGTAGTCAACCCTGAGTGCGATGATTCCCTTGGATATTTGTAGTCAACTCTGAGTGCGATGATTCTCCTTGGATGTTTGTACTCAACCCTGAGTGCGATGATTTCCCTTGGATATTTGTAGTCAGTAATTAAAACTTGATAGTATAAAATTTGAAAATTTCTCTTTGCCTGTTATGTGGGTATATTTTGACAAGAAATCTTTGGCATTAAAAACCAAAATCTTCAGGCTCACCATTTGTGCCAAGCTTGACTACGGCAATATTGTCTACTGTGTCGCTCACAACTCATACCTCAACCACATCAACACCATCCAAAATGAAGCCCTCGGCTTTGTCTGGGTGCCTACAAGACCTCCCAATCACCAGCCTTCATGTTGAAGCCAACAAACCCCCGTTTCTACTTAGCTTAGACGTAGAAAGCATAGCCTCCCCTATGCATTTAGAGTCCTCACCAACACCCAGAACCCTGTTTACAACCTCATTAGGTATCCCAATTTGTCCACACTCTTTGATAGGAATAAAACCCCTATCCCCTCCCTTTGGCTAGCGCATTAAATCAGACCACTTACATCTCGGCATCATCCCTGCCACTCTCAGCACCTTCTCCTGGACCACTTTTCCTCCTTGGGCTACCCCCCTCCCTTCTATCCACCTGGGCCTGTCCACCATCACAAAACCCAAACCCACCCCAACTTCTTCATCAATCTCTACAGCCAAATCAAAGATCAACTCTCAAACTACACCTCCATTTATACTGATGGCTCCAAGGAAGGTGACAAGACAGCTGCTGCTACCGTCATCCAACACCCATAGTAGCAGGCTTCCCAACTACTCGTCCATCTTTTCAGCCAAGGCAAAGGCCATCCTCCTCACCCTCAACTTTATTGAGTACTCTCCACTCAGCCACTTTGCCATCTTCTCCGACTCCAAGGCTGTCCTTCTTTACTTAATCTTAAATGGGATAACTCCACATCCCACCTCCTTCAGAGGAAACTCCTTTCACCCACCCTCTGCAGGAAAAGTATTATTTTCTTTTGGATACCCAGCCATGTTGGCATCCCTGGCAATGACAAGGCTGATACAGCCGCTTCAACTCAAACTGCTTATCGCTCTCTTGTTCGTGACCGCTGGCAAACCTTATGGGACTCCCAACTTGATAATAAACTCTACGTCATCCAGCCCACCATTCCGATCAAACCCACCATCAACAACCTCTCTCATGTTGACAACATTCATATTACCCGTCTTAGAATAGGTCACACCCACCTCCTTCACTCCCACCTCCTTATTGGCTCCCCCAACCCCTCTGCAACAATTGCCGTTGCACCCTCACAGTGCATCACCTTCTCCTTGCTTGCTCCCTGTACAAACCCTCCCAGAGCTTCCCTCGCTCCCCACAACTCAATTGCCGAGTTCTTCCAGAAACACCCTCCAGATAAGATAATCTCGTTTCTTCATCATGCCTCCCTCTCAACCATATTTAGTCCTCCTCTCCCACCCCCTCTCTCTACTTTTTTTTTCTTTTCACCCATTTCTCGATCACAGCTTTCTGACTTTCAGTTCTGGTGTTTCTCTCAATCTCCCTCTGTTTTCTTTCCTTCCTACGTCTAGAATGATCTAATCTCTTAGGCACAATTTGACCCTTGTTGTCATGGCGCCATTAAGCTCTCATCAAACAAACAAACAAACCCAAGAGAGAATCACTCAGTACATCATCATCTGAAATTGAAAAGATAGAACTTTGTTAATGATATTAAGTCATTTTGTTCAAGTGCTGGATTCAAGTTACAAAGGAAGGAATTATTGGAAGATTAGCTGTAATAATTCCACGTGTGCCAAGAGTTCAGAAGATTGATATTGGGGAAAAAAGTTATATATTTTATCAGTCATTTTTTGTGGTCTTTAAAGATACATTTTGTTACTTCAAAGAGCAAAACAAAACCTTTCTATACATTCATGCGAAGAAATTTTGTACTCTGCGAACTATTTTTCCGAAATAAACACACTTGACAGTTTTTGATGTATAGACAAAACCCCTTCTTGCACCATGAACAAGTCAACCCTGTGATTGTGTGAAACATTACCTCTGACACATTTTGAATTGGTTTTCATTTTGCAGGACGAGAAGATTTGTTTCATCATGGATGAATCCAACGTCTTGGACTCGAGTTTCCTCGAGAGAATGAACACCTTGTTGGCTAACGGAGAGGTAAATATCACTGACTATTGTAGAGTAATGCATAGGCATTCTCAGGATCACTTCTGTAGAATATTTATAAGTTCAGTGATTGTTTATACCTTTATTCAGGAGAGGCACTATTACTTACTTCAGAGGTAACTGATTTCTCTTAATTGAGTTGTTGGTAGTGGGTTGTAAATAACTTTTATTTTCAAGGGGGTTGGAGACATGTATATTAATCATGTAAATGATCCCCTTTTTAGGACATCCTAAGGTTGGGTCATTAAGAAACACTGGTGGGGAATTTGTATGGGCAGGTGAAACACTTTTCCACCAATTTGTTTCATAGATATATCCTGTCATACCTTTGTTTGCGCTGATTGTAGATATAGCTAATGTACCATTGTATTCTCTGTAGGTCCCAGGATTATTTGAAGGTGATGAATACACTACCCTGATGACCCAGTGCAAGGAGGGTACCCAGAGACAGGGACTCATGTTGGACACAGGAGAGGAGCTCTACAAGTGGTTCACTCAAGAGGTTGGTGCAAACCCTCTTGATACTTAGGAGAAATGGTGGTGGGACTTATAGTGGTTACATTTTAGGCACATGTTATTGAGGCTATTTCATGGTGCATTTAGCTGTAGTCTTACACTATATACTTAGATCTTGGGATAGATACCCTAGTGCATCTACAACATTCAAGCAGTGTCAAAGATCTGAAAAAGAAATGTAAACAGTCTTATTTTAAATCATCACTTCTTGACCTGAACTAAAGGAAAGGAAATTTGTCATTTTTGTAGTTGTGGTTTTTTTTTGTACGAGGTTAAGGTGAAATATGTGATCGGACTGAATTTCCTGTAATTGGGATTTGGGATATGATGGTACTATGAACAATTTTTTTTCTGTTTTTAATTTTCTTTATTTTTGATTTTCTCTATTTTTCAACTCCATAGAGTCCAGTTTGTTTGTTAAAAGTCTTCCACTTGTATGTATATCGTGTCTTTGTAGGTCATGTACAATTTGCATGTTCCACTTGAAATGTATATCTTGTCTTTGTAGGTCATGCGCAATTTGCATGTTGTATTCACCATGAACCCCTCATCAGAAGGACTCAAGGACAGGGCTGCTACCTCACCTGCTCTCTTCAACAGGTTAGTTGATACAGCTACTAATAATAAGACGATGATACTTTGATCTCAGCTGATACTTTCTTTCCATATTAAGATGATACTTTCATTTTGAAATGGTAGTCTTTCATCTTCAGATGATACTTTCCCATTTGTGGAAAAATTTTAGTTGGTACTCTGTCATTGATAGCTGAAAAAATGTGTAGATTTACACCTTTTATTTCTCTTTGTCAGTTGTATTTGAATGGTTATTATCATTCGATATTAGAGCATAACTAACTGTTTTAACTTTACTTTATGAACTATATTGTATTCTTTTGTAGCTTATTTCTGAAAGTTTTTTTGTGAACAATTTTTATAAGTGCTACTAAAAATATATGAATATTTATGTTTTTAAATGATTTCATATATCATTATTTCATTTGACTAGATGTGTGTTGAACTGGTTTGGTGACTGGTCAAATCATGCTCTGTTCCAAGTGGGGAAAGAATTCACCAACAAAGTGGATCTTGACAAGTCAGATGTAAGTAACATGCATTTTCTATTTCTGGAGAATCCAGGTTCATTCTCTTTAAGCCTCCTATTACAGGAAGTTGCTTTCTTGTCAGACATAATACAGTATTTTCATTTAGCATTATGTTCTTTAAAAAGTGTTAATTTTAAAAGATCAGAATTAGAACTTGGTAAAGGAGTGCATTTTTCATGTTATTTCAAATTATTTATGTAAGAATAAAAATGGTCTTGTGGGATGATAAAGCGAAGTAAGTGTGATGAGAAAAGGGAATTATCCATAGGAAAGAGCTTTTAACAGGAAACAAATCTATGTGTAGAGGAATGGTTTAAAATAATTGTAGGATTTTCTTGAAAAAGAGTGCTGCTTGTTTACCTGTTCTCCTTTTTTATTAGGAGAGTTGGTAGCTCAGTTGGTAGAGCGCATGACTGAGATGCTGGAGGTACCGGGTTCAAGCCTCGGTCAGGTCTAACCCATTTTTCCACAGCTATGCAGACAGATTTGCCGAATATCAAAGTGGAAGTATGTCATTTGCAGCTCCTACTCACTCATTCAGCTGTAAAGAGAAGTGGCAATGGTTGAATGGTGCTCACCATCCTTCGGAGGGAACGTTAAGCTGTTGGTCCGATGATAGGACAGTCACACCCTGCCTGGTTCTCTGAACACTAATCAAGAAGAGAAGCCATGAAAACGCAGTTTTCATTCACTTCCTGTCCTGTCCCATCCTGGCCCAGTCAAGCCTAAGTTCACATGTGCCGATTCATCTGGCTGCAAGAGAACGTATTAGGTGGCTAATTGGGTCCATTGCTTTGAGGCCCTGGCAAAAGACTATATAAATCAATGTCTAATCATTTTCTCAGCATATTTAAACCTTGTGTGTAAAAGTGTCTAGTCATCTTAAGATTGTATTGATCTGCGTTTTCTTCAGTACATCGCACCAGATTACCTTCCTAAAACCTATGAAGGGATGCCAAAGAACCCCACCCACAGGGATGCCATCATCAATTCGTACGTGTTTGTGCATCAGACCTTACACCAAGCCAATCAGAGGGTGCAGAAGCGAGGTGGCAGGGTCATGGCCATTACCCCGCGACATTACCTGGATTTCATCAATCACTACGTAAGTTGGTATAGGTCATATGGTAAGGAGTGTCCTATCGAGTTATTGCGCAGTTTTTTCTGCTACTCACTTTTCTCAAATCCTTTCATTGTTCTTTGAGATATCACTGTGCTGATTGGAACGTACAAAGATGAACAATTACAGTAGACTTAATTACATGCAATGCTGAAGTGTAATTCACTTCATTTGATGTAATGTGTAAACACTCCAACATTTAACTATCAGGGAAGGTATTGACCGATTTTTCAGGATATTTTTTTGCAAGGATATATAGTAAGAGTCACTTTCAGCCAAGAATAAACAGTTGATGATTTTGATTTTTTGAAAATATCAGCAGCAAAGTTAGATTCTGTGCAGATTTTTTCTCTTTTGATTTTGTGTTTAATAATAAATGTGGTAATGAGTTTATTCCCACTTAAAACTTTCAACTCTTTTTCAATTGTGCAGGTGAAGTTATACACGGAAAAACGATCTGATCTGGAGGAACAACAGCTTCATTTGAACGTTGGTCTGCAAAAGATCAAGGAGACCGTGGAGCAAGTTGAAGAGCTACAGAAGAGCTTGGCACTAAAGAGCCAAGAGCTGAAGGCTAAGAATTCTGCAGCTAATGCTAAGTTGAAACAAATGGTAAGATATCTGTTGTTTATGAATTGGTTAAAATGTAGATAATTGCTTATACAAGTCTTTTTTTAATTTTGTGCAAATGGTTATTGGGTCCTTTTTATTCATTTTATTGGCATTGGCCTTTATGAAACTAGTTCCTATTAGGTCAGTGTGTCATTCTTAAGCTAACTTAGATGTCTAAACTTCCACACTTTATTATCAAGGAAATCTTACACATAACATGTGCACATAACATGTGCACATAAAGTTACATACATACATTGTACAAAGAGTATCATGCATATAAATAGTATTGTAGTAAAATGTTTGTGGGTGTTAATAAAACAGCAACAAGAATTTTTCCTCAAGTTCTCTTGCTTTCTATTTATTTGAAAAGGTCAAAGATCAACAAGAGGCTGAGCAAAAGAAGGTGACATCACAGGAAATTCAGGCAGCCCTCGCAATCCAGACCAAGGAAATTGGAGAAAAGCGAGAATTTGTAATGGAGGACTTGGCCAAAGTAGAGCCAGCAGTCCAAGATGCTCAACAGGGTAAGCTGTGTACTATTGATGGATAACAGGGTAAGCTGTGTACTATTGATGGATAACAGGGTAAGCTGTGTACTATTGATGGATAACAGGGTAAGCTGTGTACTATTGATGGATAACAGGGTAAGCTGTGTACTATTGATGGATAACAGGGTAAGCTGTGTACTATTGATGGATAACAGGGTAAGCTGTGTACTATTGATGGATAACAGGGTAAGCTGTGTACTATTGATGGATAACAGGGTAAGCTGTGTACTATTGATGGATAACAGGGTAAGCTGTGTACTATTGATGGATAACAGGGTAAGCTGTGTACTATTGATGGATAACAGGGTAAGCTGTGTACTATTGATGGATAACAGGGTAAGCTGTGTACTATTGATGGATAACAGGGTAAGCTGTGTACTATTGATGGATAACAGGGTAAGCTGTGTACTATTGATGGATAACAGGGTAAGCTGTGTACTATTGATGGATAACAGGGTAAGCTGTGTAACAGGGTATGTGATGGATAACAGGGTAAGCTGTGTACTATTGATGGATAACAGGGTAAGCTGTGTACTATTGATGGATAACAGGGTAAGCTGTGTACTATTGATGGATAACAGGGTAAGCTGTGTACTATTGATGGATAACAGGGTAAGCTGTGTACTATTGATGGATAACAGGGTAAGCTGTGTACTATTGATGGATAACAGGGTAAGCTGTGTACTATTGATGGATAACAGGGTAAGCTGTGTACTATTGATGGATAACAGGTAAGCTGTGTACTATTGATGGATAACAGGGTAAGCTGTGTACTATTGATGGATAACAGGGTAAGCTGTGTACTATTGATGGATAACAGGGTAAGCTGTGTACTATTGATGGATAACAGGGTAAGCTGTGTACTATTGATGGATAACAGGGTAAGCTGTGTACTATTGATGGATAACAGGGTAAGCTGTGTACTATTGATGGATAACAGGGTAAGCTGTGTACTATTGATGGATAACAGGGTAAGCTGTGTACTATTGATGGATAACAGGGTAAGCTGTGTACTATTGATGGATTTAATTTGTCTTTTTGAACCGGTTGTTGCTGCTTATTTTAGTTTTGCACGATGGTACCTTTTGGGAGCGTGTAACTTAGTTATTTTCACAGCAGAGCTTGTACTTGTATAAAAACTGGGTAGATTTAGGCAAGTTCAATAAGTGTCCTGCTTACGGACAGTCACCTTGCTGTAAATACAGTATCAAACGGGCAAGTAAAGACATATTGCAGTATTTTCATGTGGTAGTCAAAACACACAAATTATGTACTTTTACTCTCTTAAAAATAAATGGACTGGTAGCAACAACATGAGCCTAAATGGTTCAAAATGTACTTTTCTCGTGGTCGGAGTCGACGTAACCGTGTACGAGCTCAGTACGGTTTAGTTAAGTTGGGAGGGGGAATCTTTATCATTACAGTCAGTGGGATATTTTTTATGAATACTTGTGTCGCCTCAGCCAGTCAGCAAAGATTTATGGTACTCGTATATGTTGGAAACTATTATCTAATACAGATCATATTTGAAGAAAAATCAATTCTGTCCAGTATTTGTTGAAAAATGACAAAAAATATATTTTTCTCCCATTGACTGCAATGATAAGTGACTGTTTGTTTTTCCCCTTTAACTGAAGTTTGAGATCGTCAAAACAGCATTGTTATGTCACTGCACCACAACATTCCTGGATGTCCGGCCTCAGTGATTATAAGTCCCATTAGAATTGGTTAAAAAATGGACCATTTTACAGCATTTTCAAACTTGAATTGAATTATGCCTTGTCACACCTGCCAGTGCATAGGCCATCGATCGCTCCTTTCCATCTCACACGGTTTTGGGCTATATTCTCAATTGCACTCCATGAATCTCCAGCTGCTTGCACCTCTTTCTCCATATCTCTCCTCCAAGTGTTCTTTGGTTGGCCTCTCTTCCTTTTTCCTTGGGGATTCCATGATAAGGCTTGCCTAGTGATGATGGACCTAGGCTTTCTTAGCGTGTGACCAATCCATCCCCGTTTCCTTCTGCATATAACATGTTCAACTGCTTTCTGATTGGTCATTTCCCACAGTTCTTCATTCCTTATTGTTTCATGCCACCAAATTCTCAAAATTCTTCTGAGACATTCGTTTATGAACACCAGGATCTTCTTTGTGTTTGACTTGGTAGTACGCCATGTGGTAGTACCCCATGTGGTAGTACGCCACGTGGTAGTACGTTACGTGGTAGTACGCCACGTGGTAGTACGCCACGTGGTAGTACGCCACGTGGTAGTACGCCACGTGGTAGTACGCCACGTGGTAGTACGCCACGTGGTAGTACGCCACGTGGTAGTACGCCACGTGGTAGTACGCCACGTGGTAGTACGCCACGTGGTAGTACGCCACGTGGTAGTACGCCACGTGGTAGTACGCCACGTGGTAGTACGCCACGTGGTAGTACGCCACGTGGTAGTATGCCACGTGGTAGTACGCCATGTGGTATGTTTCTGACCCATAGGGGAGCACTGCTTCATTTTTGAACTTAGAAACCTATCATATAAGCAAAAATTGTGCAATATTTTGTGACCTCAAAATGAGACAACAAGAAAATTACTCATGTTAACTTATTGTTTTTCAGTTCTTCCCCTAAATGTTTTGAGTGGGAGAAGTTGGCTACAATGAACAGAAAATTGGATATTATTATATCCTTGATTTAACAGTAGAATGCAATTGGAGAGCTTGATATTTAAAATTTGGGAAAGAAATCCATTACAAAATTTTAGTTGTATCACGTTTCATACATCACTTTTGCACATGCTGAAAATTTTAACCATTAAACTACTGTGCTTCATAATCTTTTAATTGTCCAAATAAATGGTTAAAATACGAGATTTTTCAGAAATAAATAAGAGTAAGCTTATCATGGAAAAAAAAAAATTATGAGAGGTGTACAATTTTTGTTCATTATTGTAGTTGGAATATATATCAATTATTAAGAAAGGTACACTTTAAATGCGCTATTACAAAATGTCATAACCATTTGTACATACCAATACAATTATTTGCATTTTTCAAATACAAGTTTCATCTTTCAATATAAACAGCTGTGAAAGGCATCAAGAAACAGCATTTGGTTGAAATCCGATCCATGGGGAACCCCCCTCCAATGGTGAAATTGGCCCTGGAGTCCATCTGCTTCCTCCTTGGTGAACCAAAAACTGACTGGAAGTCCATTCGCTCTGTCATCATCAAGGATAACTTCATTGGCACAATCGTTAACTTCAAGACAGATGACATCAGGTAAGAACATCAATTTGTTATCCAACATACCTCCTGTTCTAATCTTTTAGCACCCTGGTGTGATAGCAGTCAAGATGATCAATTAAGTTATAACATAATTTTGGGTTTTAACCAACATCTATCTATACTGGTTTCATTCTCAATGCAAAGCCCATAATTTGTCCATATTAAAGGATACTTTTATTAGTCAAGTGCAGAAGTATGAAAGTGCAGTGATTATGGCACTGGTCTCATACTCAAAAGGTACTCGGATTGAATCTTAGCCAGGGTGCTGTGCTGTGTCCTTAAGCAAAACAATTTATCCGATTTGCTTCAGTTCACTCAGCTGTGAAATGAGTACCAGTTTTGGCCAGGAGGTTAAACTGTGATAGACTGGTGTCCCATCCAGGGGAGTTTAGGACTCTCATGCGTGTAGCACCATGGAAACTGGGTATAAGCACAGGCTCTATAAACCTGCAAGGCTTGAAAGTATTTAACTTTTTTGTCATATGCCCAAGTAACCGCTTGATACAACCAAAAAACAAACGCTAGTAGCTTTCTCTTTCGGCTCGCTTGTACCTCTGTAGTAGGCACACTCACTTTTCACTATGATATCACTGAGGACTGAACAACAGTGGAGGCGGGAGGGATGCATAGAAGGTAAGTATAACCCTTGTAAATACCCCCGGTAACAAGGAATGAGAATATGGCATTAAAGGTTTGTGGAATGTCACTCACTATTCAAGTTTGCTATGAAGTGCTGCTCAGCTTTGCCTTCGATAAAGTTGACAAATATTTTTGAGGGGCTCCATATTAAATTCACAATTTTGTGCTTAATCCTGTAATTGATATATGCAGTCTCACGTGTGATTGACTGATGATCATTCTTTAGAGAAAGTCAATGGAAGTTCTTTAACTTTTGTAAGGTACTTTTTTTAAATCAAAACCATACCTCAACCACATTAACACCATCCAAAATGAAGCCCTCAGGCTTTGTCTAGGAGCCTACAGGACCTCCCCAATCACTAGCCTTCATGTTGAAGCCAACGAACCCCCCTTTCTACTTAGATGTAAAAAGCTTAGCCTCTCCTATGCTTTTAGAGTCCTCACCAACACCCAGAACCCTGTTTACAACCTCATTAGGTACCCCAATTTCTCCTCCCTCTTTGATAGGACAAAAACCCTATCGCCCCCTTCAGCTTACGCATTAAATCAGACCTCTTTCAACTTGGCATCAACCCCGCCACTCTCGGCACCTATTCCTGGCCCACTTTTCCGCCTTGGGCAACCCCCCTTCCTTCTGTCCACCTAGACCTCTCCACTTATAACAAAACTCAAACTCACCCTAATCTCTTCATCAATCTCCACAACCAAATCAAAGACCAACTCTCAAATTACACCTCCATCTATACTGATGGCTCCAAGGAAGGCAACAAGACAGCTGCTGCTGCCATCATCCAAGACATCACCCTCAGTAGTAGACTTCCTGACCACTCATCCATCTTTTCAGCCGAGGCTAAGGCCATTCTCCTCGCCCTCAACTTTATTGAGTACTCTCCTCTTAGTCACTTTGCCATTTTCTCTGACTCAAAGGCTGTTCTTACTTCATTACTCAATCTTAAATGGGATAACCTCACCTGCCACCTCCTCCTCCGGAAACTCTTTTCTCCCACCCTCTGCAGGAAAAGTGTTCTTTTCTTCTGGATACCCAGCCATGTTGGCATCCCTGGCAATGACAGGGCTGATACAGCCGCTAAGCTTGCCCTTAACCTCCTCCCTTCCCTTTTCCCAAAACCCTCTCTGACATCAAACCGCTTATCACTTCTCTTGTTCGTGACCGCTGGCAAACCTTATGGAACTTCCAAATTGATAACAAACTCCATGTTATCCAGCCCACAATCCCGATCAAATCCACCATCAACAACCTTTCTCGTGATCGACAACGCTCATATTACCCGCCTTAGAATTGGTCACACCCACCTCACTCACTCCCACCTCCTTATTGGTTCCCCCCAACCCCTCTGTAACAATTGCCACTGCATCCTTACAATCCAACACGTTCTCCTTGCTTGCCCCCTGTACAACCTTCCCAGAGCTTCTCTCGCTCCCCACAACTCAATTGCTGAGTTCTTCCAAAAAAATCCTTCAGATAAAATAGTCTCCTTCCTTCAGCATACATCCCTCTACAACCATATTTAATCCTCCTCTTCCACCCCCTCTCTACTCTGTTTTTAGTTTTACCCATGCACCTCCTCTCTCGATCACAGCTTTCTGGCTTTTGTTCTTGAATTTCTCTCATTCTTCCCCTGGTCTCTTTCCTTACTACCTCTAAAATGATCTGACCTCTCAGGCACAATTTGACCTTCGTTGTCGTGGTGCCGTTAAGACCTCATCAAACAAACAAACAAACAAAACCCCTAGCTCTTTTTGTCTTCTTAGAGACATGATTGCAATTTTTATGTTGTAACACAAAAGAATCCATTTATATGTGAAAGTAGATGGAGAAGCATTTTGATAACATCTGATACTGGTATATGAACATAAAGAGAATAATACAGATGTGTGGTTACAGATGAGTGTTATTCTTTCCTCCTTTGCAGTGATGATATTCGTGAAAAAATGAAGGCCAAGTACCTTTCTAACACTGATTACAATTTTGAGAAGATGAACCGAGCTAGTGTTGCTTGTGGACCCATGGTGAAGTGGGCCATTGCTCAGGTATGCTTAAAGAAAGTAAAGTCTATCTTATATGAAAAAAGACTTTCAAAATGGTGCAGAAACTATTCAAAACTTTTTCTGTTAAGGAGATACTAAAGTTCTGTATCATTTCTGTAGAAACGAATGAAAACAAGACACGCCCTCAGATTGCACTCAGGTCCTTTTGTTTTCTATCATATGTTTCTTGTGATTTTGTGGCTAAAATACCATTGGATGTATCAGGAAAGTAGTAAAACAGAATCTAGTAAGGGTAATTATAATTTACCACCTGTAGAAAGTTTGAGGTAAAATAATTCAAATAAATAAAATGTTCAATCAATTTTCTTTAAAATACATGAACAATTTTTTGAGAAACTGAGGATGTGGACGCCAACTTTCAAAGTAGACTCACTAACAATTTTTTGAGAAACTGAGGATGTGGACGCCAACTTTTAAAGTAGACTCACTACACAAGTCATTTCTACAGAGATAAGAAGTAGTTTCTTCACCACTGTTTCTATTCAAGCCGTCTTTCATATAAAATAAACTTGTTAATAAAGGTGTCATGGAATGATCTCTCTTTTCAGGTAATATCTATTATAGGTATCGCTTGTAATTTTAGGGAAATTTTTGTCATTTGACTATGATATACTTTCGAATGATGCATGATATTTTTTATTTTGAATTCTGTTTGACTGAAGTTTATTCTTAGATTATACAAACTATGCATCAGTGTCAGCCATTGACAAGAGAGTTAATCATGTGATCATCTATTTATTACTGTGGCAATCAAAATTATTCAAGATGTACAGGGTCAAAATGATGGATTACAATGACTTCTTACATTTGCATTTAAACATTTTTTTACTACAGCCTTGACCATGAGCACTTACAATGTAATATGGTATTGACCAATAAAATAACACTATAAAAACCTCAGCTTGGAGGTATCCATTAAGATAAAGCAGATAGCAGACCTTTTCAAACAAATTATAGCCAAATGTGATTACTTCAGTACTTTGACCAATCAACTGCTTGAATAATTTCCGTTTTTTTACCCAGCCAATATACTGCAGTTACTGGGGGAAAGTTATTATCAACAATGCGTGTGTGATTACTTTCATGTATGATTACCATTTGAAAGCATTTTTTTCTTATGCTTTGTTCCATACTGTATGCGAATTGTGCAGATAGCCAAGAATCCCCCTGTATTTGATTGGTCAATAAATTTCACCCAGTGTATGATTAGTCCATTATAGACTCTTTAATTTCAGCCATGTGACATTACTTAAAATATGATTTATATTTGAAAAGTTTTATCGTCAAAAACTTTACGCCCTTTCTCACATTTCCTTTTAAAAGTGTCAATATTCTGACATGCTGAATCGTGTAGAGCCGCTTCGCAATGAGCTGGAACGACTGGAGGGGGAGGCCAACAAGAACAAGAGGAAGCAGGAGGAAGTGAACCGACTGATCACAGAACTGGAACACAGTATCTCTCTGTACAAGGAGGAGTATGCCCAGTTGATCAGCCAGGCTCAAGCCATCAAATCAGACTTGGAATCGGTGCAGATTAAGGTGCAGATCAGTTATTTATACATTTGGTATATTCTTCAGTAGAAAGAAAAGACAATATTCACGCCTTTTGTAATAATTTTGCCAAAATATTGAAGAAAGATGAATCTGTAGTGTGTGTTAAATATTGCTGTGTTATACCGCTTATTTTCTTGGCTAGAATATTCAACATTTGAAATTGAAAATTCTTGCCTTGTATTTTTTGTTAGCTTTGACTGGTTGAAGTGATCATTTTCTTAAGAATTAGTAATAGATTAGTTTAGTATCGAAGAGTTTTCAGGTGCAATTTCTAGCTAGAGATGTGTCAAATGACTTTATTTTCTTTAGTCGGTGACAATTTGTTGAAAGGGGAGATTGAAAATTTTGCATTTTTTTCACATGTGGCATGAGTGATTTGATTGTGATGTTTGGGGTATACTGTTTGATTCAGAATGATGCACTAAACAGTGGGTTAGCTCAAAATTCAAATTGCCTTGTTTTAATTTCAGGAAAAAATAAGAAGTGGTGGTCGATTCTGAGTAGCAAAGAATTTTATTATTGATGTCTTTACTTCATTGACAGGTGACTCGCAGTACTGCTCTGTTGCGTAGCCTTTCCATGGAGAAGGAGCGTTGGGAGAGCAGCAGTGCTGCGTTCCAGAACCAGATGTCAACCATCTTAGGGGATGTACTTCTTTCTGCAGCCTTCATGGCGTATGCTGGATACTTTGATCAGCATATGAGGCAGAGTCTGTTTAACAGCTGGGCCACGCATTTGCAACAGGCTCGCATCAAATTCAGACATGACATTGCTCGTGTAGAGGTAAAAATCTCCAGTGTTTGTGTTTGATAATGATGGAAGTGTAAATGTATGATTAAGATGAGAGAGTTAGGGCAAAATTTGAATCTTTAAGTAATGCACACATTAAACATGAAGAAAACAATGTGGAGGTTTAGTACAGCATTAGATATTAATACAGATTTTAGCTGTTTTATTTAGTTAAGTGTATATCAAATGCAATTGTCAATGAAAGTTTCGCTGTTTGCTTTGTTCCATGGGATCCTCCATGCCTAGAAATGTGTTGTATATTTGGAACAAATTCTCGAGGCATATGAATTGAAGCTTATCTTTGTATTGTGGGAATTCTTGTTACTAAAATAGATCCTTGTAAAGTTACCAAGAAGGATGCATTTTGATCCCATGTTACATGGGCAAAAGGTAAATACACCAAAGCTTTAATATTGCTACAAAATTACAGTACCACACATTTTTGCTTGATTGTAGTACTTGTCAAATGCTGATGAACGGCTGGCTTGGCATGCAAATGCTTTGCCCTCTGATGACCTTTGCACTGAGAATGCCATCATGCTGAAGCGCTTCAACCGATATCCACTCATCATTGATCCATCTGGCCAGGCCACAGAATTCATCATGAATGAGTACAGAGACAAGAAGATCACTAAAACCAGGTAATTAGTGAATTGTGATAGTACACAGACCCATAGGGAGGGAGTTTGACACCCCCCTCCCCCCACTGACCGCCAAGGTACACAAATCTCATATACCTCCCTATATATAATTAATTTATGTGAAATTGCAAAAAAAATTACTGTGAAAACCCTGTTGTTGTTGGTTTTTGGGGTTTTTTTTCATGCCATGCAGGATTCCAATTTTTTTTTTTTTTTTTTTTATTTTTGATTCTAGATCTAATTCCATAATCTATTTTTAGGTTGTGTCACTCTCATATTCTTTAATTAATTTACACAATGATTTATCCAGATCATGGCTCAAAAATTTCACTTATAATCCTGAGTTCATCATGGTCATACATTTAGCCTATCCTTTTCACTGAGTGTAGGGTAAGCGCATATGTTAGGCTAGCTAAGCTTGCAAAACTCGTAATCATGACTTCACATGGGTATGTGTAGTTCATTATCTGATTATTTGCATATCAATCTGGGTGGTGTTGTTGTCAGGTGATATAATTACACCAATAGCAGAAGCACATTTGCTGTAATTACACTGGCCCAGGAATAGGTCTGTATTTGCTGCACTTCTTACTGTTTTGGCAGGTTTTCCAATTAATATCATTTGAAAAAATGTGTAGAAGGAAATTTTACATCACATAGTCAAAAATCACTCTGTTAAGAGAGTGATTACCTACATTGCATGGGGAAAATTTATCTGGTCAATTTTTCAGTTTTGTAGCGCTCTTTAATCTGTAAAATTTGTCCTTTTTTTCAATCAATGATAACTTTGAAAAGCCAATGAATATAATTATTCAACCTTGAACTAAGCTTTTTGCAAAAATGACATTCATTTTAATATCCATTCTTTGACCATGAAATCATCGTCGGCAAATGGCACGTTTAAACTCATTATATATTCATAAATCCGAGTGGGCATGAATACCTACAGAAGAAAAGGAACGACTTTTCAGAGTTTGGGGATTGACTGGTTTGGTACATCTGGTGGTCATGCAGTGCTTCGGTATAACAGTGCCTTGGTATAGCAGATTCCTAAATTAAAAAGAGTATTGAGGTTGTTTAACCTCCGCCAATGAAGTTATGTTTTTGCCTACGTTGGCTGTTTGTCATTAACATATCTCAAGACCTGATTTTGGATTTTATTTTAATTTGGTGTGTGGTTTTGCTACTACTTTAGAAAGAAGTGATTAAATTTGGCTTGTTGGAACAGGGGGAGGACAGAAATGGAGGGGTGGGGATGTTTTAGATCTGTCAAGGCTTAGTTCAAACTTTCCAGTGGAATGTGCTGAACAATGAATTTTGCTCTCTATGAAAATCCAAGAAATCTATTATCTGGACTCAAAAAGAAAATTAAACCAAGTGGTTGGGTATCAGAAAAAAAATTAAATAGTTGATTTTTGTCATGAAAAGAAAATGATGGAATGTGAATCTTGTCTGAAAGGAACTCAAACAATGAATGCTTAGCCTGAATAAAATTAAAAACAATGATATGGCCTTGGGAGAAATCAGTCATACGGTAGATAACCCTGAAGTATTTAGAATGCAAATAGGCAATACTGATTAAAAGTGAGGAGGAGATTATTTGGGGATAAAACTTAGTGGTTTTAACATTAATGAGGTAGATTGTATGGGGGCATACCTCTGTCTGCCAAGCAGACAGAGGTATGCACTCTACAGAGTGCTAAAATTCTAGTTTCCTTATGTGTTATTTAAATATTTTCTTCTGCAGTAATGTTACAAATTATGTTTTTAAACTTTTTCAGAAAACTTTCTCCACCAAGTTTCAGATTTAAATGCAATATTTGTAAAGTCTGATATGTGGTACTAAAACTAGAATGTAAATTCTTCACAGCTTCTTGGATGACGCCTTCCGTAAGAACTTGGAGAGTTCTCTTCGATTTGGAAATCCATTGCTTGTACAGGTAGCTATACTAAGTGAATGATAAACTGTGTGAGGTTTGCTAAAACACTAAAATAAGTAATACTGAGGAGTCCTATTTGATTTAAAATGCTAGATATTATTCAGAACAGGAATGATAGACATAAACTATATTGATAAGTTTGTGTGGTGTTTTTTTCTTATATAATAAACAATAAAAATTATCACATTTCTGAGCAGAAAGGCTTCCATCAATCATATTTGGTTTTCATTCACATTATAATTGAAGCATAATTTTGTTCAAATGATTTTTCTTAAAAAAGAAAGCCTTTTTCTCAGCATTATCAAAGTGTATTCTCCTTTCTTGTATCATATTCTTTTTCGTAGCAGTACTCTTTTATATTTTGTATCTCAATCTTAACAAACAAATGATTGAGTGTAAGAATTGGCATACAAAAAGACATTAAAAAGTGTGAAGTCACTTTACAACTGAATACACTTTCACCACTTCCTTCTCTTCATCCGCAAACCAGTTGTGTTTTCACGTCATAACCTTGCCTTGTTCTTTGATTCTTTGATATGATTAAGCCTCTATAGCACGGAAAAATTCTAGTATAGCGATAAATTACTATATCATGAAGTAAGTTTACTATGCATGTCTTAGATTATTATTTTTCATTATTCTTTTTATTCTTGGACTGAAATTTTATTGTTAACAAATTTAACAACAATATTTTTAGGTACAATTGTTTAAACCAAATTGATCAAATCATCAAAAAATCTAAAAAAATCAGTAATTTTAGTAACTGAATAAAGTTGTATAACAATAAACACATTTTGCAAAAGTCTAGCACTGAATGACCTTTGTTGTTAACACACTGACAAATCACGTCAAGTCAATCGTATTTCATTGTCTTACAGGATGTTGAAAACTATGATCCAATCTTGAATCCTGTGTTGAATCGTGAGGTGCGTCGTACCGGCGGTCGTGTGTTGATCAGTCTGGGAGACCAAGACATAGATCTGTCTCCAGCATTTATGATATTCTTATCAACCAGAAATCCATCAGTAAGTCTTCCATTTTTAGAAATCGTACAACTACTTAACGGTGTAATACTGAATTTTGTCCATTTTAACTTCAGTTTTTTTTTAATGATTGAGACCTGTAGTATTAGAATGATTCTTTACAAAGGCATGTCTGAAAAATGAACTAGGAAGAAGGCTTTAAATATGAAGGAAGTATAATTGACATCAGTGTAGTGTACATATGAGCGAGATATTACTTTCCCCAGAATGTTTGCTTATGAAAGTAGTAGTAATTTAGTAGTGCTAAATATCAAGACAAAGTTGGTTTAAAATAACATAGTCCAACATGTTTCCACAAATTAGTGAATTAATGGAATCATAATTACCTGTATGTTTTGATGTATTTTCCGTTTTGTGACTTACAGCATGTGCCGTAATGAAACATTGTTTTCTGTTCTCCAGGTTGAGTTTCCACCAGATATCTGCTCTCGTGTGACATTTGTCAACTTCACTGTCACCCGCAGTAGTTTGCAAAGCCAGTGCCTCAACCAGGTAATTTCTTACCCCAAGAAACATTTCTGTTTTGTGTTCTCTTAAATGAGCTTTTGATTCTTTGTTGGACATTGTTATAATTTTGTTTTAAAAAAGCGTATGATTTAAATGAGTTATCTGTGACAAGAGCTTATTAGAAATGTTACATCATATTAATCTTAGCCATAATGAAGTTGGTGTTGCACGTACCAATTTTGCCTATAAGGATGTATCCTTTAGTGACAAAAATAATAAGACCTTGTTGTTTTTCTTCTAAAGGTGCTGAAGGCTGAGAGACCAGATGTGGATGAAAAGCGATCAGATCTTCTCAAGCTCCAAGGTAAATTAATCATCAATTGTGTTGTGTAACCATTAATAGGGAGAGAATAGTTTTTTGTTATAATTTTGTGGAAAAGTCCTTGTTCAAAAATTTAGTACCTGACATCTTAAATGATCTTAAAGCATGTTTACAAGCATTATGTAATACTACACCTTTGCATCAACCCTAAAAGTAATCTTATGGAATCACTTTTTTAGCATCTTACAAAATATTTTTAACCGCTATTGTTTTCCTGTTAGGTGAATTCCATCTTCGACTCCGCCATCTTGAAAAGTCTCTTTTACAGGCTCTGAATGACACAAAAGGCCGCATTCTGGATGATGACAGGTACTGTTATCACTACACTTCTCTAAATTTCATTGGTCTGAAATTACACCAAATTGTATTTGTGCTTGAACTGTTTTTAACATTTGATATCTGGTCTTGTTCGTACATCTTAATCTCCATAAAGAGAAGAATCAGTTATGGAGAAAGTTTTTCATGATATTTATAACTTATGATGGGCCTATTGTGCCATGTATCCTGAAGCTGTCATATGTTGATGTAGTTTGACATGATATCTGACCGGTGCTAAATTCATGGATAATTTTAAATGTAATGTCAATAAAGAAACTTGTTAGGACTCTTGGAATTTTCAACTGCTTTGGAAGAGCACTCGATTACATAGTGTGATATATAAAAATTGATTATAGTTGTCACTTCTACGCTCATAACAATTTTTGTTATCATCTAGCAAGGAAAAAGAGGAGCTTTCAGACATAGATAAGATTATGATTTCAATTAAAACCTAACCATTGGGATCATAGCTAATTGTCTCATTTGAATTGTTCTATATTTTTTTATCCAGACCTGAAATAAAGCCACATTTAAACTGAGGGTTAATACCAAAAGAATATTGTTTTTGTATTTAAAAAGAGAATAGCAAAATGTAAGATGTTCAATAGGAATTTTTGAAATGCTTGTTATGGGACCTGTGTGAAATTTATAACATTTGATTATTTTCATGATACAGCATCATCACTACTCTTGAGACATTGAAGAAGGAAGCAGCAGAGGTGACCAAGAAAGTGGAGGAGACGGATGAGATCATGGCTGAAGTGGAGACCACCTCACAGCAGTACCTTGCTCTGGCCCATTCCTGCTCTAGCATCTACTTCACCCTCGAGACCCTGCACTTGGTAAGTGGTCAGTTAATACAATCAATTAATCAATCAATCAATCAATCAATCAATCAATCAGTGGCATTTACAGAGTACCAAAACAAAATAAAATTGCTCAAAAGGCACTGCATAGCATTAGCTCTGTCTCTATTGACACCAAGGGTAATTTTGACCTTTTAACCTTTGTGGTATCCATTTGTATGCAAGAGTTTGCTATTGTTTTAATAAATGTCAGTGTTTAGTTTTGCCAGATTTGAGTGAAATCCTGTACAGTCCTGAAATATTTATGTGCCTCTCAACAAAACTCAATTGTTGAGTTCTTTCAGAAAAACCCTCCGGATAAAATTATTTCCTTCCTTCATCGTGCTTCTCTCTACAACCATATTTAGTCCTCCTCTCCCACCCCCCTCTCTCTACTTTATTTTTTCTTCACCCATGCACCTCATCTCTCGATCTCAACTTTCCGACTTTTAGTTCTGGTATTTCTCTCAATCTTCCCCTGTTTTCTTCCTTCCTACCTCTAGAATGATCTAACCTCTAAGGCACAATGTGACCCTCATTGTTATGGTGTCGTTAAGCCCTCATCAAACAAACTCAACAAAATGAACCTGAAATCTTGTCGCTAGTTGTGTTACAAGTTGTTTGTTAAAACCACCTCACTTACTCTCAAGCCTATAATACTTATCGAGTGACATTGTGGCAATATTAAACATGTTAAATCTAATTTGTGTCAACCATTGTGGAATACCTGAATTATCTTTCCCCAGGTTCACTTCTTGTACCAGTATTCTCTGCACTTCTTCTTGGAGATTTTCCACGCAGTGTTGTATGAGAATCTTCATCTTCAAGATGTAGTCGAGCATTCATCAAGGCTGTCCATCATCACCAAGGATCTATTCCAGGTAAAATAGGTTTGCTTGCCCCCACACTATGAAATGTTTCACCATTTGATTGCACCTCGTTTATGCAGTCACGATATGATGTTGTATAGAAAGCTACGTAGGTTATTGTATTTCTATATTGAGCATACTCAGATCTAATTTAATGTAGTGTAACTTTATTTGAATTGATGGGACATTCAACCCACAATATACCAGTCTACCACAAGTTATACCCTACTTTCTGTGCCCAAACTTTATGGCCCTCATGCTTCCTTTACAGAAGGTAGATTGAAGTCTTATAGATATCCGTTAAGCCCTCATCAAACAAACAAACTTATAGATATCTAATCTGCAATGAATGTATAAGATATGATTGAAGATATCTTTATTCCATACCTGTCTTGTACCATATCTCAATAAGTTGCAAAACTGCACACAAAATGTTTTAAATTTGAATGTTCAAGCATTTTCAAAATTATGGTAGAATCAAAATATTTAAGAGATTTCTTTTAAATAGTTTTCAGTCTGTGTTTTGGTGGGCTTCACAACTTAAACGGCTGTATATGACAATATAACTTTATTTACTTACTCTGTTGACTTGCTGTTGGGCGTCAATGATGGCTCTCCAAAACTTTTTGTCCAGCATGCTGGACTCAAGTTCTGAGACTGTGTATCTTGTGTCTTCTTACAGCAGGTCTACACTGCTTTTAATGGGACGTCCTCTAGATCGTTTTCCTTGTGTGGGTCTCCAGGTAATCAGCTCAGAGATTATCTTGCTTTCAGTCCTCTCACAATGCCCAGCAAAACGTTGCCTTGTGGTGAATTTCATAGTCAGTGGTGGAATGTCTCTATACAATTCCTTATTTGTGATACGTGCTTCGCAGCTGGCGCTCAATGCTAATCTTAACAATCTTGTATAGCACCCGTCTAATGCTTTACCAAGATTCTTTGTGATGGTCCATGTTTCACAACCATACAATAGGACGCTTTTAACAGTGGCTTGGAACAAGTGTAGTTTGAGATGTCTGAGTAAAGAATACTTCCATATGTTGTTGAGCCTATTACAAGCCAGCATTTGTCTTACTTTGATGTCGTGCTCAGTGCCTCTAATCCAGGACCCAAAAAACTTCAAATCATCAACTTCATAGCCATTGAGAAAGTGATGCAAAATAACCAATCTACCTTCCTCTTTTGTTGGGATGAATTTCAGACAAATGCACTGTATGTGTTACTCTTTTGATGATGCTCAGTGTTGATCTTTCTCATTCAGGTTTCTTACAATCGTGTTGCCCGTGGAATGCTTCACCAAGATCGCATTCTCTTTGCTGTCCTCTTGGCAAGGATCCATCTCAGAGGCATTTCCAGGTAAGGTTGAAATATTGGTCATATTCATTTTGTATGAAAAAAGACAAATAAAGGAAGAAACAGACAAGAAAATATGCAGAGATGTTTTTATGTTAATGAGGTTATTAAAGTGTTTAAAGTTCTTTCAAATTTGTGTAGAAATGACTGAAATCAGATCATCACAATCCTCAAAAACTTTGTGTATGTCACTGAAATATTTTTTTATAGATTTTTTATTTTTTAAAGAAATTGAAACAAAGAAATGCGTAAATAATTAGAAGATAAAATGCTAATTAATCTTCTAGTGTAAGGTTACATTATTACTTTTGATGAGTTTCATATCTCTTTGATATAAATGGAACTGATATGTATTTATGGAAACACAACAATATTATGACACAATTATGATTCATCATCTGTCAGTGGTTGATTTACTTTGACCTGTCTTAGCTTTATTTTTCCACGATATAGTGTAGATGTTCTTTATACATTTGTCCTTTGGTTCTTTTCTCCTAGTGAGCCAGACTATGACAGCCTCTTCCAGCACTTCTTGCAAGGCATCGAAGCCAACATTCAAAGCAAATCAGTTGTGAAAATGGAAGGATTTAGCAAAAGTCAAGTTGAAGCTATGTTTAAACTCTCAAAGCTTCCAGTATTCCAGTCTCTTCCTGAATACGTTCGATCCAATCAGGTATCTTCTTAGTGTTTCAGTTCCTTCCTGAATACGTTCAATCCAATTAGTGTTCCAGTCCCTTCCTGATTTCGTTCAATCCAATCAGGTATCTTCTTAGTGTTCCAGTCCCTCCCTGAATACGCTCAGTCCAATCAGGTATCTTCTTAGTGTTCCAGTCCCTCCCTGAATACGTTCAGTCCAATCAGGTATCTTCTTAGTGTTTCAGTTCCTTCCTGAATACGTTCAATCCAATCAGGTATCTTCTTAGTGTTCCAGTCCCTTCCTGAATACGTTCGATCCAATCAGGTATCTTCTTAGTGTTTCAGTTCCTTCCTGAATACGTTCAGTCCTATCAGGTATCTTCTTAGTGTTCCAGTTCCTTCCTGAATACGTTCGATCCAATCAGGTATCTTCTTAGTATTCCAGTCCCTTCTTGAATACCTTCAATCCAATCAGATATCTTCTTAGTGTTCCAGTCCCTTCCTGAATACGTTCAGTCCAATCAGATATCTTCTTAGTGTTCCAGTCCCTTCCTGAATACGTTCAGTCCAATCAGATATCTTCTTAGTGTTCCAGTCCCTTTCTGAATACGTTCAGTCCAATCAGGTAACTTCTTAGTGTTTCAGTCCCTTCCTGAATACGTTCAGTCCAATCAGGTATCTTCTTAGTGTTCCAGTCCCTTCCTGAATATGTTCAGTCCAATCAGGTATCTTCTTAGTGTTCCAGTCCCTTCCTGAATACCTTCAATCCAATCAGATATCTTCTTAGTGTTCCAGTCTCTTCCTGAATACGTTCAGTCCAATCAGGTATCTTCTTAGTGTTCCAGTCCCTTCCTGAATACCTTCAGTCCTATCAGGTATCTTCTTAGTGTTCCAGTTCCTTCCTGAATTCCTTCCTGAATATCTTCAGTTTAATCAGGTATCTTCTTAGTGTTCCAGTCCTTCCTGAATATGTTCAATCCAATCTTCTTAGTGTAACTTCTTAGTGTTTCAGTTCCTTCCTGAATATCTTCAGTCCAATCAGTCCAATCAGGTATCTTCTTAGTGTTCCAGTTCCTTCCTGAAATCAGGTATCTTCTTAGTGTTCCAGTCCTACAGGTCCATCTTCTTAGTGTTCCAGTTTCCTTCCTGAATCTTCTTACCAGTTCCTTCAATCCAAATCAGGTATCTTCTTAGTGTTTCAGTCCCTTCCTGAATACGTTCAGTCCAATCAGGTATCTTCTTAGTGTTCCAGTCCCTTCCTGAATACCCAGTCCCTTCCTGAATACGTTCAGTCCTATCAGGTATCTTCTTAGTGTTCCAGTCCTTCCTGAATACATTCAGTCCAATCAGGTATCTTCTTAGTGTTCCAGTCCCTTCCTGAATACCTTCAATCCAATCAGGTATCTTCTTAGTGTTCTTCAGTCCCTTCCTGAATAGGTATCTTATTAGTTTCAGTCCAATCAGGTATCTTCTTAGTGTTCCAGTCCTTCCTGAATACCTCCAATCAATCCAAGTCAGATATCTTCTTAGTGTTCCAGTCCCTTTCTTCCTGAATAGTGTTTCAGTCCCTTCCTGAATCCAATCAGGTATCTTCTTAGTGTTCCAGTCCCTTCCTGAATACCTTCAGTCCTATCAGGTATCTTCTTAGTGTTCCAGTTCCTTCCTGAATATCTTCAGTTTAATCAGGTATCTTCTTAGTGCTCCAGTCCCTTCCTGAATATGTTCAATCCAATCAGGTAACTTCTTAGTGTTTCAGTTCCTTCCTGAATATCTTCAGTCCAATCAGGTATCTTCTTAGTGTTCCAGTTCCTTCCTGAATACGTTCTTCTTAGTGTTCCAGTTCCTTCCTGAATCAGTCCAATCAGGTATCTTCTTAGTGTTCCAGTCCTTCCTAAATACGTTCAGTCCAATTAGGTATCTTCTTAGTGTTCCAGTTCCTTCCTGAATACCTTCAATCCAATCAGTATCTTCTTAGTGTTCCAGTTCCTTCCTAAATATGTTCAGTCCAATATCCAGTCCCTTCCTGAATCTTATCTTCTTAGTGTTCCAGTTCCTTCCTGAATACGTTCAGTCCAATCAGGTATCTTCTTAGTGTTTCAGTCCCTTCCTGAATACGTTCAATCCAATCAGATATCTTCTTAGTATTCCAGTCCCTTCCTGAATCAGTTCGTCCAATCAGGTATCTTCTTAGTATTCCAGTCCCTTCCTGAATACGTTTCAGTCCTATCAGGTATCTTCTTAGTGTTCCAGTCCCTTCCAGTTCTTCTTAGTGTTCCAGTTCCTTCCTGAATACGTTCAATCCAATCAGGTATCTTCTTAGTGTTTCAGTTCCTTCCTGAATACGTTCAGTCCAATCAGGTATCTTCTTAGTGTTCCAGTTCCTTCCTAAATACGTTCAGTCCAATTAGGTATCTTCTTAGTGTTCCAGTCCCTTCCTGAATACCTTCAATCCAATCAGGTATCTTCTTAGTGTTCCAGTTCCTTCCTAAATATGTTCAGTCCAATCAGGTATCTTCTTAGTGTTCCAGTCCCTTCCTGAATACGTTCAGTCCTATCAGGTATCTTCTTAGTGTTCCAGTTCCTTCCTGAATACGTTCAGTCCAATCAGGTATCTTCTTAGTGTTTCAGTCCCTTCCTGAATACGTTCAATCCAATCAGATATCTTCTTAGTATTCCAGTCCCTTCCTGAATACGTTCAGTCCAATCAGGTATCTTCTTAGTATTCCAGTCCCTTCCTGAATACGTTCAGTCCTATCAGGTATCTTCTTAGTGTTCCAGTCCCTTCCTGAATACGTTCAATCCAATCAGGTAACTTCTTAGTGTTTCAGTTCCTTCCTGAATATCTTCAGTCCAATCAGGTATCTTCTTAGTGTTCCAGTTCCTTCCTGAATACGTTCAGTCCTATCAGGTATCTTCTTAGTATTCCAGTCCCTTCCTGAATACGTTCAATCCAATCAGGTATCTTCTTAGTGTTCCAGTCCCTTCCTGAATACGTTTAATCCAATTAGGTATCTTATTAGTCTTCCAGTCCCTTCCTGAATATCTTCAATCCAATCAGGTATTTTCTTAGTGTTCCAGTTCCTTCCTGAATACGTTCAGTCCAATCAGATATCTTCTTAGTGTTCCAGTCCCTTCCTGAATATGTTCGATCCAATCAGGTATTTTCTTAGTGTTCCAGTCCCTTCCTGAATACATTCAATCCAATCAGGTATCTTCTTAGTGTTCCAGTCCCTTCCTGAATACGTTCAATCCAATCAGGTAACTTCTTAGTGTTCCAGTCCCTTCCTGAATATCTTCAATCCAATCAGGTATCTTCTTAGTGTTCCAGTTCCTTCCTGAATACGTTCAATCCAATCAGGTATCTTCTTAGTGTTCCAGTCCCTTCCTGAATATCTTCAATCCAATCAGGTATCTTCTTAGTGTTCCAGTCCCTTTCTGAATACGTTCAGTCATATCAGGTATCTTCTTAGTATTTCAGTCTTTTCCTAAATACGTTCAGTCCAATTAGGTATCTTCTTAGTGTTCCAGTCCCTTCCTGAATTCCAATCAGGTATCTTCTTAGTGTTCCAGTCCTTTTCTAAATATGTTCAATCCAATCAGGTATCTTCTTAGTGTTTCAGTTTATTCCCCATTTGCTTTTTTATTTGAAGGAGCACTCAACCGTGAAGTGAGGGCTTTTGTGTTTTTGCGAGCGAATGTGCTCTGTTGGTTACAGACAGGTCATTAAGTGCGTTGGAACACAAGTAGCCAATGGGTCAGGGGTTAGTAACGTTGATGATGTTCATTAACGGTGCATGCAGCTTGATTATCTGGGTACTCTAGAATGAAACCAGTGGTGTAACTAAAGGGGGCAGCCGCCCACCCTTATTGGGCTCAGTCCGGGTCCTATAAATGGGGCCTGTAAGAAATATATACCATTACACCTGTATACCATAGGGGCCAGCACTCGCCCTGACCCTTAGGGCCCTAGCTACGCCACTCAATAAAACGCTCTCACTTTTCAATCAAGTGCTTCTTTAACATTTTAGCTTCTTCATTTTATTGAAAGTAATCATTATGTGAGCATGTAGTAATCGTTTTTTTTTAAGAATAAGATATAAAATAAGTTTATACTAAATCATGGAGTTTTTTTTTTCCTTCTCACTTTGTCAGGAGTTCCAGAAGTGGATGGAGTCGGCTACACCAGAGCAAAATGTTCCTGGATGTTGGAAAGAAATTACGCCCTTTAGTAAGTATTTCCAAGTAGTAGAAATTGTTGGTTAGTCGGGTAAAGTAAGTTAAGATAAGGTGTTCAAAAGTGCTTCACTAGATTGTAAACACTAGATTATTCAACATTAAATAATTACACTAGCTAGAATAGTTTCAAATTCTAAAATATGCATGCAGTTTAGAAGTGAAAACATACATGTAAATTACAATAGGTTTTAAAATATCTTGAGAATGGTTGTTTCTGATACCTGCTGGCTGACTTCCACAGTTCTAATAAGAACATACTGTAAAACCACAATTGTTGACTAGAAATTCTTAAAATATGTATGCATGCCAAACATTGCTCTAGTTAAACAAAATAGCTCTGAGAAGTTGATGCTAAATATGAATGTCTTTGTACAGGTCCAATTGGCAAAACAGTGCACCAGCTGTTAGTAATCCAAACATTCCGACCAGACCGTTTGCTCTTTGCCACGGAGCAGTTTGCCACAGCTGTGTTTGGAGAACAGTTCCTGCACTCAGCTGAACAGGAACTCAACTTGGGAGCCATTGTGGAAAATGAGGTATAAATAATGTCCAAATCGTATGAATCATTACTTATAAATAGATAATTATTTTTCCATGTTTGATGATACTCGTGGTAGAAGATTCACCCCATATCTGGTTTTCTGAACACTTCTTAAAAAGAGTATGGAGTTGACCCTGGTGTTCACTCACTTCCCATCCTTGCAAATTCCTTGGGTCCACATTAAAAACAAGTTAAACGTGACTTGTGTGTGCTTTCCCTGGCATGTGCCCAAAAGCGTAAAAAAAACAAAAAAATAAATGTTGTATTGAAAAATGCATTGTTTTGGCCAGCCCTCCCTGTCCCATTTTCAATCATGTCATTTTTTAATCACGTTTGGCAGCTTCTGCCAAAGGTGTTATATTTAAAATAAAAAAAATATTGATAAATTTAAAGTAGCTGTTTCATCTTTATTCGCATTGGAATGGGACTGTAAAATTCCTGTAGAGCAAACTTAAATGTACATTGTAAAATTCTATTCTTAGTAGGAGCAAAGCTAGAGAACTTAGTAACGTTAAACTTAACTAGTAACATGTGGGAACAATTTTGTATGATTATTTTATTTCCTATGAAATGTTTTTGTTTTTTAGATGAGGAGCTCCACGCCAATTATGATGTGCTCCATGATTGGTTATGATGCAAGCGGAAGAGTTGATGACCTTGCAGCAGAGATGAACAAGAATATTACATCCATTGCTATTGGTTAGACAATCTCCTACTTTCTTCCTTTCATTTTCTTGGTTTTAGGGGAATACCTTAATTTCATTGTATCTATGCAGGTAAAAATGAGGTGTACAATTTTGAAGAAAGTTAAAATAATTGCAAGATTACAATTTTGCCCAATTTAGAAGTAAAAGTAACTTAAGTTATATTCTATATAAGATTAAAGGAAGCAGATGAAAGATTTTCTTTTATTTCTTCAGACTGTGTATGTATATTGCGCAAATACATTCAAGGTATGATAATACCTATGAGTAGAAGAAGTTTAAAAATCACGATTGGTGAGAATTGATGTCCTAGATAATCCATGCTAAGTGTTTAAAAAGTTTTCTAGATATTCCATGCTAAGTGTTTAATAAGTTTCCAAGGTAATCTATGTGAAGTTTTTAAGAAGTTTCCTAGATAAACCTTGCTAAGTGTTTAAGAAGTTTCCTAGATAATCCTTACTAAGTGTTTAAAGAAGTTATTGTTTTTTCCTTTAGGTTCTTCTGAAGGTTTTAGTCAAGCAGAAAAAGCCATTAATTCCGCTACCAGATCCGGAAAGTAAGTTTATATCATTAATGATCAAGATGATCTTTCTTTGATCATAGATTTCTTGATCATTATTATCTTTTATTGGAATGTTAAACCATTTTCTTAGCATACATCAATTTATCGCATAAAGATGCACAATAAACATTTAAGAATGACATCACTTAAATATAATGTTTTGCTTTTTAAAAGTTGTTATGTTTATGAAATCTATTTTCAGCAATAACATCATTTGATAAATGTAATTGATTATTTGTTCAAAAGCATGATATGATTTTAGGTAACATTATATTGCAACTGTCTTTAGAAAACAAGAAGCTTTAGTCAAATATATTGTGATCACCTAACTACAAAAAACCATTAACGACAATCTTTCACTAGGAGATTCAATATTTTCTTTAAAATTCATGGTGACGTTGGTTGAAAGGACTGCAGGCACACTTGGTTTTCCTATTTAATGAAATAATAATAAAATAATAGCAACCCTAGAGCTAAGTGTAAAAAAGTTGACAGATTTTGCAATAAAGACAGTCCTTTAGTGTCCCAAATATCCAAATTATCTGTAGTATTTAATGTGGAATAATCAAAATAACTTTCTTGTTGGAATATATAAAAATGAGTTCAGTGGTCAAGCAAATCTATCTTATATGAGCAAGGACTTAAAAAAAAACAAAAAGAGTGAAGAAACCATTCAAAAATCTTATTCTGTTAAGGAGATATTGAAGTTTAAAGTTTGGTATCATTTGTGTAGAAACGGCTGAAATCAGACTACTTGTGATGTCATAGCCTCAGATTTCTTAAAGTCGTTATGTAATCTATCATATTTTTTCCTGCGATTTTGAGGCTTAAAAACAAAGGGATATGTCAGAAAAATAGTAAAGCTGAATCTAGAAAGGGTATTTATAATGTACCACCTGAAGAAAGTTTGAGGGAAAATAATTTAAATAGTAAAAAATAAAATAAACTTTCTTTAAAATACATTAACAATAGCTAAAAATGTGAGGATGAAGACACCAACTTTCCATAGTAAATTTACTACACTAGATAAGACAAGAGTTTTAAACTTGATTATCTCCTTAACGGAATAAGATATTTTTGAATGCTCTCTTTACCATTTTGTTTCTTTTGAAGTCCTCTTTCATATAAGATGGACATGCTTTACCACTGAACTTACCAACCATATGGCTGAGGGTGTCTTCATTATATTGCAGATTTTTTTCACTCTTATGAAATGATTTCTAGGTCTGATAGAAACTTTGAAAGTGAAATAACTCGACTGAACAAAGAAAAGCCATGAATGTTATATTGAGTTTTTGTTCCAAGACGTGACATAATGGAAGTTGTTTTGTTTTTTTAGTTTGTTTAAAAAATTTAAGAAATATCCACTTTTTTACATAAATGTAGTAACTGTTTTTTGTTGTTGTAGATGGGTGATGTTGAAGAATGTTCATTTGGCACCACAATGGTTGGTTCAGCTGGAGAAGAAGCTCCACAGCCTCTCCCCACATGCCAACTTTAGGCTTTCCTCACCATGGAGATTAACCCCAAGGTAATTTATCAGTAATTTTTAATGAGGATTGATTGCAAAAAAGGATTAATAATGAAATGTGGATTGATTGGGGCTAAAAGGATTAATCATTAAATGAGATTTGATTGGGGCTAAAAAAAAATAATCATGAAATGAGGATTGATTGGGGCTAAAAGGATTAATCATGAAATGAGGATTGATTGGGGCTAAAAGGATTGATCATGAAATGTGGATTGATTGGGGCTAAAAGGATTAATCATGAAATGAGGATTGATTGGGGCTAAAAGGATTAATCATGAAATGAGAATTGATTGGGGCTAAAAGGATTAATCATGAAATGAGGATTGATTGGGGCTAAAAGGATTGATCATGAAATGTGGATTGATTGGGGCTAAAAGGATTAATCATGAAATGAGGATTGATTGGGGCTAAAAGGATTGATAATGAAATGTGGATTGATTGGGGCTAAAAGGATTGATCATGAAATGAGAATTGATTGGGGCTAAAAGGATTAATCATGAAATGAGGATTGATTGGGGCTAAAAGGATTGATCATGAAATGTGGATTGATTGGGGCTAAAAGGATTAATCATGAAATGAGGATTGATTGGGGCTAAAAGGATTGATCATGAAATGTGGATTGATTGGGGCTAAAAGGATTGATCATGAAATGAGAATTGATTGGGGCTAAAAGGATTAATCATGAAATGAGGATTGATTGGGGCTAAAAGGATTGATCATGAAATGTGGATTGATTGGGGCTAAAAGGATTAATCATGAAATGTGGATTGATTGGGGCTAAAAGGATTAATCATGAAATGTGGATTGATTGGGGCTAAAAGGATTAATCATGAAATGAGGATTGATTGGGGCTAAAAGGATTAATCATGAAATGAGAATTGATTGGGGCTAAAAGGATTAATCATGAAATGAGGATTGATTGGGGCTAAAAGGATTAATCATGAAATGAGGATTGATTGGGGCTAAAAGGATTGATCATGAAATGTGGATTGATTGGGGCTAAAAGGATTAATCATGAAATGAGGATTGATTGGGGCTAAAAGGATTGATAATGAAATGTGGATTGATTGGGGCTAAAAGGATTGATCATGAAATGAGAATTGATTGGGGCTAAAAGGATTAATCATGAAATGAGGATTGATTGGGGCTAAAAGGATTGATCATGAAATGTGGATTGATTGGGGCTAAAAGGATTGATCATGAAATGAGAATTGATTAGGGCTAAAAAAAAAAATTATGAAATGAGGATTGATTGGTGCTAAAAGGAATAATCATTAAATGAAGATTGATTGGGGCTAAAATGATTAATTATGAAATAAGGATTGATTGGGGCTAAAAGGATTAATCATGAAATAAGGATTGATTGGGGCTAAAAGGATTAATCATGAATTGAGGATTGATTGGAGCTAAAATGATTAATTATAAAATGAAACTTCTTGAGGATAGTAGCTTTATTACTTTATTTAAATGCTAAGGTAAACAATAATTAATGTTGAGGCAGAGTGTTTATATGCATGTTTAATGTACGGGGCAAAGAACTTTGACATAAGTAATGGCCCGACTTTATGAGGGTCATTCGCGAGTGTAAAGTCCTTTGAACCATGCATTAAATATGCATATAAACACGGATGCCAAAGACATTTATCTTCGTACAAAATTTTGTGTTAGATTGTTCAAAATGCATTACAAATTTAAAAATTCAAACCCAGAAAAGTTTATATACATATTTTCGCTTTGTTAAGAAATTCACCTGTTGTAAAAATGGACTAAACCAAATACTCCAGGTCATGTATTACAGGGATTTAATTTCACAGGTCATGACAATGCAAAAACTCCATAGAAATTTTATAACACATGAGGTATGACAAGGTCAAACACAAATATAGGCAATGAAACACTATTAAGAAAGTCCTAATGGGCCAATCAGTGGTTCAAAGCAGCTTAGAAATTGGTGAAAAGAATCCTGTGCTACTTCATGGTGCTGCGAGAAGATGATGATGCACCCAGGTCTTGAAGGGCTGAGCCTTTTTATGGTGAATCTCTCCTACAACAGTCTGGGAGACTGCAGTACAGATGAAACTCCTTCCCAGTGGAATAGGTTCTTGAGACAGGTTTAGTGAATGCATGGGGAACATTCAAATTTAGTCTTGCCTCTTTGATATCTAACATCATTAATATAGATTTTGTGTTAAAATGATTCCTAGGTTTACTTGAAAGACAAGGTGTCTTTATTATTTCAACTTTGATTTTATTGCTGTTGTTAATTATGTAGCATTTCTGTTCATTTGATATGCCTTCTTGTCTTTCTACACAGATACCAGTGAACATGCTGAGAGCTGGTCGTATATTTGTATTTGAGCCACCCCCAGGTGTGAAGGCCAATCTATTGAGGACATTCAGCACCGTACCTGCTTCTCGTATGAATAAGGTTAGTATGCATTCCTATCACATGTACTTTCTTGTATAATAGGCAAATTTCTTAAATTTTCTCTACAAACAATTCTGTTTTTGTTTAGTAAGTCTGTAAATATTGTCTAAAGCTGATTATTTTCATTCTCTCTTTGATATTTCTTTAGGCTCCAAGTGAAAGGGCCCGTTTATACTTCTTGTTGGCATGGCTGCATGCGATCATTCAAGAAAGACTGATATACTCTCCCATTGGCTGGGCCAAGAAGTATGAATTTAATGAGTCTGATTTGCGTTGCGCATGTGACACGCTGGATATTTGGATAGACACAGTTGCAAAGGTTTGTAGATCTTTTCGTTGCAATATACATTACAGAAGCATCCATGAATTGAAAACAACTGCTTCAAACACTTAGCAAGGATTATCTAGGAAACTTCTTAAACACTTAGTATGGATTATCTAGGAAACTTTTTAAACACTGAGCATTAAAAAACTCTAGGGACATCAATTTCTCACCAATCGTGGTTTTTAAACTTCTACTTATAGGTATTATCATACCTTGAATGTATTTGCGCAATATACATACACAATCTGAAGAAATAAAATAAAATCTTCCATTATGTATTGATATAAGACATTCTTTTGATCATATGACTTCCCAATTTTCTTCTCCAAGAGAGAGAGCATTCTCAGAATGAAGTATATTTCTTATAAAGAAAGTTCAAACACATAGATTTTAATGTAAAAAGTTTCAACGTTTTACTTTTGATGTGACACGATAACCATCTAAAAATTAGTTTTTAAAAAGCAATGGATTTTGAGCTTCATCCCAGAGTCTCACTTATATAAATTAGTGAACGCATGAGAAAGCAAATAATTGTAAAATATCTTATGACTTTATTTTGAGCTAATTCTTAAACATTCTTTTACCTCCAGGGACGCTCCAACCTGCCACCAGACAAGGTACCATGGAATGCCATGAAGACCTTACTCGCTCAGTGCATCTATGGTGGTCGCATTGACAATGACTTTGATCAGGTGAGCCCCATTTTATTTCAGCTGGGATTTCAACGAAAACTGACGATGACTTTAATTTCCCAATCCTGCTTTGCTGTGATTGTAATCTAATTGATAATAAACACTAGAAACTAATTGAAAACAGTACATTTATCTTATCTCCTTCCTTCATCATGCTTCCCCTCTACAACCATATTTAGTCCTCCTCTTTGTTTTTTTCATCTATGCACCCCTCTCTCATTCCAAGCTTTCTACATTTCTCATGTTTTTTTCAATCCCATGCACTTTCCTCTCTTGATCCAAGCTTTCTGGCTTATAGTTCTCATGTTTCTCTCAATCTCCCCCTGTTTTCTTTCCTTCCTACCTTCTGGAATGATCTAACCACTCAGGCACAATTTGACCTTGCTGTCATGGTGCCATTAATCCCTCATCAAACATTTATCTTATTATCATACTTTGATTGATTGAAAAAATAGAAGGAAAGTTCAATGTCCGTTACCTTCTAAACCCTTTTGGTGCACATGAATCTGATTGTTGAATTGCTGTTAGGCAGTCCGAAATCAATCAAACCATTGTGTGTTAGAGTTACAATGAATCTGCCGCACTTCTGATACGTTTTGAAGTCTATGCATACATTTTGTCTTCATGTATTAAAGATTTCCAAAAGTTTTAGTGAATTTAAAAATGATTTAGGTCAGCAGGTTGTGATTTGTGATTCGTTTGTAAGGAGCACATTACTTAGGAGACTCATTGATCATTGTTTGACCTTTGACATGACATGCTGACAATTCTCACCAATCACCCAATGACTTTTTTTGCAGAGATTGTTGACGGCCTTTGTGGACAAGTTGTTCACTGCGAAAAGCTTTGATACTGAATTCCCTCTGATTAACGATTTGGAGGGTAAGACTTTGCAAATCAACATGCCAGATGGGATCAGGTAAGTTTGTATTTTAGGAAGAATAACATTTGATAAAAATCATATGCAGTCTTGGCAAAATTATTAGTGGAGATGCCATTGGATTAATAGGAAGGAAGTTGATACATATCTAATTGTTTTCAAAGAAAAATTAAACCATCAACATTACCATAGACACTTGTGCTTTAAAGTTTCCCATTAGTAAAATTGCAAAGTATATATGCAACTGTTTGTGTTGTAACCCTAGGAATAAAAAGCAGAATTGATGTTATAGAATAGAAATTTCATAAACTTTTACCTTATATTAAGAACGTGTGATTAAGGAATAAAGCATGATTAAAAGTACATATCCATACTTCTCCTTTAAGATGCAATTGATTCAGTTTTCTCAGTCACCATTCGTTCTTATAAATTAGTTTTGTGTAATTTAGCATCTATAGCATCATATGACCTTCACTGTGTGAGTTGGTAATTAATTTATATTTAACAGAGCCTCTATTTTGATCTTTGGGCACAGGTTCACTTTGCTGTTATGAAACATAGAACACATAAACATTATCTATCTTTGTCATCATAAACTCTCTGGATATAGAAAATCAATTTTTGATCATATTCTTTTCATATAGACGTGAACAGTTTGTGCAGTGGGTGGAGAATTTGCCAGATAAGCAGACGCCTGCCTGGCTGGGTCTACCAAACAATGCAGAGAAAGTCCTGCTTACCACACAAGGTAAAACCTTCTTTAGATTGTATGTCAATGTTTTTCAATGGGAAACTAAAATAAATCAACTGACTGTGTGTAAAGTTTTTTAAAAAATAAAAAAAAGAATTAAATAAATTCATATGCAAATTTGAATACATATCTTATAATGTCATTTTTAAAATACGAGGCATAATTGTTTTCTTAATGTTGCTCTAGGTTCACCTCCTCCCCCCCTTCCCCTCTCACACTCACCACCAAAATGTGTAAAGGATGCCCTCCTATTGTAAAAGGATTGATGGTAGACTTTTGAATATCAGAGGGTTGATTGAATGTGGTAGGCCACAGGAACATTCCTGTTATTATTTTCCAATCAAGATGTTTTTATAGTGAACTTTGCAATTGGCAACATAAATATCATCAATCACAGGACGATTCATTTACGTTTTGACATTAGATTATTTTGCATTATATTGTTGTTCATTTCCATCCACACTTTTTAAAGCATCACTTGTTATTTTGTTCCTAGCGAGCAGATTGATATCTAAGTTGTTGAAGATGCAGATGCTTGAAGATGAGGAGGACTTCATGAAGACAGTGTCCACCACAGGTGGTCCTGAAGGACGTGAACGCCACACCTCAGATGGACGCCCGTCCTGGATGAGAAGCCTGCTCATTTCAGCTCAGAACTGGCTTTCACTGGTCCCCAAGGTAAGTACGATGCCAGTAAAGATATCCTATGGTTATAAAACGTTTATCACTTTGTCATTATGGAAAAACACAAGCTGACTTGCATAATTAGCAATTTAAATGAACTCGCACATAAAGAAGATAGAAGTCAGCAAATAAGAGACAGCAGCTCTTTGGTGATCTCATCTGGTATCATCCAAGATTCGGTCAAGTTCTCTTTTAGAATTAAAACCAATTTCAGTCAGGAATCTTGCAATTTGCATTAATAGCCATTATTCATGGTTAATCAATTTTGGAGAACATTTTGTCCCTGTTTTAGGTAGTGGCGAATGTGCAAAAGTAGTTTTTGTTTTGACACAGTGATGAATGTGCAATGAACAAAGTTTAATTGCAAATTGCTGTGATTACAAAGTATCTGTTTCTTGTGTTTGTATCATTTACTAATTATTTACAGTTCAAACAATTTATTAGTTATCGAAAACGAGGAAAATAAAGCTATTAATGATAGTAATATGCGTTTAGACTTTTGTCACTATGTCAAAACGAAAAAAAAACTTATCCAGTCAATCTTACATTCACCACTATCTTAAAACAAGAACAATTTGTACCCCTTTTTTTGTGAGTTTCCTTTTATGTCACATCAGAGAATATAATTTTTCAAATGGAAAATAATGTTAAATTACAAACTTCAGGTTTGGCAGAGAAGACTGCAATATATAAGAAGAGGATGAATAAGTAACTTAAAAGGCATTGTTCTCAGTAGTACATTTTTCTTGATTTCAGTTTTATCTTTTGTATTCCTGAAGATGAAATTTGCCAATTAGAAATCTTTTCATTTCAGAGCGTGAACATCCTACGCAGAACAACTGAGAATATCAAGGATCCACTTTTCCGTTTCTTTGAAAGAGAGGTGAGCAGTTGTAATAAATAGTATTAGTGTTTCACTTTATTAAGTTGTAGTCAGCTCAACAGTTGCATCGCATATTGAGGTGGCAGGATTTTAAAATCATAGATGATTTGATAGACTCACTTAATACCATGTATATTAGAATAGAATTTCATAGAGGGAACAACTGTCATCAGAGCTTTACCAATTGTGTATGTATTATATTTTAATGTGAATTTTGTGCACCAAAGCAGGCATGGATAGGAGATAGAATATTCTTCATGTGAAGGTATACTCATTTACATATAAATATTGCTTTTTGTAATCATGATTGTTATAATTCATCTTGTTAGAGACATGAACAAAATTATTCCAATTTTTTGGTGTAATTTTCAGATCAATCATGGATCTCAACTGCTGAAAGATGTTCGCAATGACTTGGAGAGTGTCAAGCTTGTGTGTGAGGGCAAGAAGAAACAGACCAATCACGAGAGAGCTTTGATCAGTGATTTGGCCAAAGGAATATTACCCAAGAACTGGAATCGTTACAAGGTCCCTCAAGGCCTGACCTGCATTCAGTGGGTGTCAAACTTCAGTGAGCGCATCAAGCAGTTGCAGAGAATTACTGCTGCGGGATCAAGTGGTGGGTCAAAAGAGTTTAAGGTAAGAAACAGTCTGTGTAGAGGAGATGCTTTTGAAATTAAAAAGGATGGTGGCACCATAGTATTATTGCTAGGAGATAATCAAAGGACTGAAAGCACTGGTGATGGGTTGGATTCATAGTCGTCATTTTCGTAATTGACATCATTTGACTTTATAGGCCATTTTTGTGTTAATATAAAGATTATAACAATTTAGCAATATAATTTAAAGTATCTGGTTAAAATATTAGTTCAAATCATGACAAGACAATCAGTAATTGATTGAGATGCCAGACATCACTGGGGCTAATAGCTTAATTCCCACTTCACGTTTGTGACTCACAGGATTCCAGGTACAGTGCACCTCAGAATGTCTCATCATATACTCATCATAATGGTCCACCCATTATCACGCACACTTATATTCGATTCACATAGCTCATACAGCTGAACAGTGTATTTACATTTACCCTTGTATGTATGAATCACATCATGTAAATTGTCACATCGTTTTGCCACAGAGGCTTTTTCTGGAAAAATCCACCATAACACATCAAAAAACTTCCTCAGATCTTCTTAGTTTGCGCGGTTTTGAAGTAACGATCATTTTGGCAATTTTGTAATGCAAAACGTTCCTCGATAAGAACTTCTCTATAAAAAAGTTTGCTCGGCTCGCTGCGAATTTGTAAAAGATATCATATACACAATATGTTCATTTATTTCTTAGTTGTAGTCCATTTTAAGGACTTACTGGTATTTTTGATGTCATGCCATGCAGGTCATAATTGATATTATTCTAATATCAAAATATATCATCAAACTCTCTTTTACAATTCAAAATACATTAAAAGTTTACGTTCTATGTTGTTCATATACACATTACAAAGTATATGATTTGTTAGAAGTATCAGTCTAGTCTTGTCTATGCATCACGTCACTGCAATTTTCATATCGTTTCGCTCTTGCTAGAGGTTTATTATTGTTATTCCAAAAATAATAATTCTTCACAACCCGAAAATTTTCCTTTATCTCACACTTTACATGGGTTTCTTCTTTTTTAATAAAACGAAAAAAAAAGGAAATTCATGGAGAACTGTAGAAAACTCTTCTCTCTAAAAGATTGAAATTGAAAGAAGGTATCGTAGACTACTTTGCTATTGCAAAACACGATCAAAGCATTCAGTTCTGACAACTAAGAGTCTTCGAACCCATCAAAAATGGGTAGCTGTAAAGCAAATCTTATATATGAATTACACAAACCAGACCAATTTTGCCCATGTATATTATTTTGATGGGGGAAGTAGGGGCATAGAATTAATTTGAAGCAGATGCTGCTGGGTGACTAAAATGTTCATTCTCATTCAATATTTCTGTACAGTGATGGACCATCTGTGTCAGTCCATAATGTTTTTCATGTGCAATTGTTTCTTCATTTGCTTTCCGTTTTAGAACCAGCAAGTGTGGCTTGGTGGACTCTTTGCTCCAGAGGCTTACATCACAGCTACTCGACAGTTTGTTGCTCAGGCAAACAGCTGGTCTTTGGAGGAGCTTTATCTTGAGGTAAGAAAACCAAAACAATTTAATTTTGATATGCAGCTTGCTCTTCCAAGTTTTTCTTATTCAACCATTTGTCAATTACAGCTAGTTTTGAAAATAAGAAAGGCAGTTTATTTATTTCTTCCTAGTTGTAATATGAGTTGAAAATTTTGATTTGCATATTTTTTTAATGAATTTGTATTGTTGTTAATTTTTTCAGATGACAATATTTGACAAGGGACAAGAAGCCAAGATAGATGACTGCACATTTATTGTAACTGGTAAGAAAGTTTTTTTCATGGACCCTATTGTCAAAGGTTGCATAGTGTAATAGTCAGTAGCAAGATAATTTCCTGTTTAATTTCTTTGTTGTAAAACTACAAATTGAAATATTAGTTAATCCTACAATTTTCCATTGCATGTGTTGATAATAACAAATCAAGAAGAAAGTTTGTAAATATCATGCATATTTATGAGTGGGCATGGCACTGTTTTGTGTCAAATCTCATAGAAAAACACATTGGATTTATGTCATATCATGCATATGTAAAAATCTTGAAATACTCACATAACCGTTTGTCCGTTTTGTTTCATATTCAGTTTATTAATGTTGTTAGCTAGTGTCATGGTCTGCAAATGTGCTCTATTAATGTTGGTGGTCATGTCATGCATACTAATTATTAGGCGGGCTTCATGTAAAATCTGGAAATGCTCATGTTTTGACAACTGGATTCTGTTTTACATTTGGTGTTATTATATTGTTATTATGCAATGTTGTTATTATACTTGTGATCATATGTACATGATGTAAAATTGTTAAATCTCATTAATATGCATGGTGGACGGGATTTAATGTGGTTTTGCCAATAATAGAGCTCGTAAACATGAACACTCAAGGATGATACATTGATGGCAGATGTGGTATTGTGATTATAAACATTGTAGGACTTATGAAGATATCATTCTTTTTGCTTGTAACTTTCACATCAAAAAACATTAAAGCAGTTCAGTTTGATGTGTATGTCATTCTTTTGTTGAAGTTTGGAGTTTCTTCATGATTTGTTTGTACCACAACACATTATTTGATATCACAACACATTATTTCACATACATGTGCATGCATTGTTCTGTACATAACACTCATCATAACTTTATTACAATAGACATTCAGTGGGTACATTATTTCCAACGTACACAGTGATATACTAAATTTTGATCATGATGTACTAAATATTAACAATGATGTGCAAGATATTAATCATGATGTTCTAAATATTCATCATGATATACTAAAATACATGATTATATACTAAATATTTATGATGATATATACTAAATATGATATAATAAATATTCATCATGATATACTAAAAATACACGATGATGTACTAAAATTTATGATGATTTATACTAAATATCATGATATACTAAATATTTATTATGATGTACTGAAAATACACTATTGTTTACTAAATATGTATGATGATATTTACTAAATATCATGATATACTAAATATTCATCATGATATACTGAAAATACACAATGATGTACTAATTTGATATTGATTTGATCGTATGCAAGTGTATTTGATAGTGTATACATATGTATATTTCAGAATAGGAGTGGCTTTTACAAGAATGCAATCTAGAACTGCAAATGCAACTCTAGTTTATATTTTATGTCGATACTCTAGATTTTAGGTGTTTCAAGCTGTGCCTTTTACAATTTAAGAATTTAAAAGATCACACTACATAAAATGCAAGATACCAAAGAAAAAAATACTGTTACAAATTTAACTAGATTTGCTATCAAAATTTTCCTGTTGTGGTTGTCTTAACTTTGATAAGAACTTGTGAGAGAGATGTCTCTCATTGCTCAAAACTGAAACAAAAACTAATTTCAAGTAATTATTCATGGACTTCAAAGTATGTGATGTCCCTAATAATATAATTTTTGCCATTTCATAAGTGCACTCTTTGATAACCTCAAAAATTCTTTAAAAGTTATATTAATGCTTTCTTTAATACTTGTTTTTGTATGACCACTACCCTATCTAGTACCCTATCAACATATTACATCTAAACATATTTTTCCTTTTTTGTTTTAGGTTTGAAGTTACAAGGAGCTAAATGTCAAAACAACAAACTCGAGCTGAGCGATATTATCCAGACGGAACTGTCAACCACAAGCATCAAGTGGATACGGTGAGTGAATATAAACCAAAACCTGTTCGAATTTGATGCTGTTGTTTACAGCTTTATAATGCTGTAGTTAACAGCATTGTGATGCTATCATTAATTAACAACATTGTGATGCTGTCACTAACAGCATTGAGATGCTGTCGTTAACAGTGTTGTGATGCTGTCGTTAACAGCGTTGTGATGCTGTCGTTAACAGCATTGTGATGCTGTCATTAACAGCATTGTGCATTAACAGCATTGATGCAGCATTGTGTTGCATTAAAGCATTGTGATGCTGTCGTTATTGTGATGCTGTCGTTATTGCTGTTGTTAACTGTATTGTGATGCTGTCAAACAGCATTGTGAACTGTTTGTGATGCTGTCATTAACAGCATTGTGCTGCTGTCATTAACAGCATTGTGACGCTGTGCATTGTGTTGCTGTCATTAACAGCATTGTGATGCTGTGATGCTGTCATTAAAAGCATTGTAATGCTGTTGTTAACAGAATTGTGATGTTGTTGTTAACAGCATTGTGATGCTGTGATTAACAGCATTGTGATGATGTTGTTAACAGCATTGTGATGCTGTTGTTTATAGCATTGTGGCACAGGATTTAAAGGTACTAGCTTTACACAAGAAAGTAGTCTGCCTATTTATTTAATTTGCATGAAAATTCTCATATTAATACCATGGTTTTAGCTAGACAAGTTAGAGTGCCGGGCTCCAGTGACAATCCAGGGTGACCTCCTAGACCCTCCTCCCAAGAAGAACTGTTTAAATTCAGTCCACTTCTATTGACAAATTGTCAACGAAAAATATTTTTTGTAATTTTGTTTTTATCGGAATACTAGAAGGATTTGGAAATATTCTATGTACAATGTGACTTAAAATTACAATGGTTATTTAACTGTCTATTACAAAAAAAAAATACAAACATATGCCAGAAACTCCTTCCTTCTCTCAATTCCCATTGTTATTCATCTTGCCCAAACTTTTATTTTAATCCCAGTATGGTTCGACGTACGCCATTATTATAATTATTTAAAAAGTTAAAATGACTAGCGGCACATGTTCCTATGGACTATGCAACAATTTTCGTCAATATCAAATTCCCCACAAATTAAAAGATAAACCTGAACTGTGTGCATGTACGTGAGTATGTTTATGTAGGTGACATGTATGGGTGATTTTATGATAATGTGTACGTTCAATTGTGTTAAATTCCTCCATTGTTCAGTTGTTTTGATCAAAATTTATTGTATGTAATGTATGTTATGTTATGTGTAAATCAGCGGATGACATCAATTGAGCGAGATTAAAAGGAGATCTGTTTAAACAGTTAATTAACCGAATTGAGCTTTTGAGTGCAGGGCGGAAGAGCGAATCTTAGAGCAGAGTGCCGTCTGGGATTTGCGAGTCATGGCAGGCCCACCCGGCCCCACCCACCATAGCTAGAACCCTGATTAAAACCTAAATGTTCCGAAAGCTATAATATGGCCAATAAATGTTTACCTGTTTTTCCATATATCATACAATTAACTTAACATTCCTTAGCAGAAGCTGGGGAAGTGGCAAAAGCATCAGTTATCAAATTAGCATAAAAACATCTTTTAATTAAGAACAGGTCAACTTGAGTCAGGTGTAGTCGATGTGCTATGCTTCACAATTTTTCATTGTACTTGAATTTTTAAAATCATGAATGAACTAATCTGTTATGCTTTGAACAAATCGAGATAATTCAATTATAACTTATGTTTTTTTCTGTAGAATTGTTGGTGGAAAAGCGCCAAGTTCATCTGATAAGGTAAGTGTAGAGAAGGATAATTTTTCATTTTTATAGCAAAACATTATATTTACTTCTAATTATACCTTACCTTCTATGCTATAAATATATGCAATCTGGGCTCAGAGTCCTGATTCACTACACTATACAACCAAAACAAAAAGCTACCGCTATAGCGCCCCCCTCTGTGGCTCACGTATTGCACCGCGAATTAACTTTCTATTTGCGTGTCTATGAGGCAAGCTGTAGACCGTACAGGTCTCTGGATTTCCCTGCTAAAATCCCTGGTTCTCTACCTGCAAAAGTCTCTCATCGTTTTCTGAAGAGTTTCCACCTGCTTTCTTGCTACCTAGCCACAGGTTTCTGTTGTTTGGAACCCTTTTGCAACGAAATACAGGTAATACGGTTACTTTTCTTGGATGCCCATCTTGGTGTTGGACGGACCTCAGTGTATAACTTGCGTAGACAAGCTACGGAGATTCAGACTCGTTTTGATCATTATAATGCATATCTACTACGAGTCTGCCATGTCAGTGTTATTATTCCAGGGTGAGCCTTCTGGGACACCTAGTGAATTTTCAGTCACATTCTTGTAGAATATTCTCTAATAAACAAGGCCTCAGCTTAAGGTTATTTTTCCTATGCATTCTTTCGTGAGAATATGTTTACTGTGTATACCCTTAGGTCTTCTTGCCCCTCTTCTGGGTGCTTCCGAGGGTGACCTCGGATTTGACCTGTAACAGCTGTTCCGGGAATTTCCAGAGCCCAAAAGGGATACCCTACTCTGTGTTTACGCTACCAGCATAATGTAACGCCTTTTTAAAGAAAAAATTTCTAAGCCACCCCAAAAGGTCTTTTTATGTTCACCAATGTTTACTATGGTGTGCCCTCTGATAGGCTTTCACATTTTCACCTTTAGTGAAGAAAATTATCAGGTTACATCAAAGCTCCACGGGAATAAATTTTGTTTAGTCAATTTCTCGGACTTGTGAAAACATTTTTGGGGGCAAATTTTTGTTCTCAATTTCTGGACTTTTAAATTTAATTCTCACTTGGTCTGCCTTCATGCGCATAGTAGAGGAACTCATAATGCTTCGTACCATAAAATCGCGAGTCAGTCTAGGTAAAGGGGGGTTTGTTTTCTGATCTCTACACGGCTGTGTTTTTAGAGTCAGATTACTGCCCATGGTAAGAGAGAGAGTGAGAGAATAGATTAGGCTTAATCATTTAATTCTTTACTCTGAGAACAGTTGGCGGGCATCTTGGCAGACAGTCCCTGCTTACCATTCTTAGTATGACTGCCTCTAATCCCATGGGTGGATGATCGGTGTAGGGATAAGGTGCTTGTGTTAGTTTTAGTCTTCACTTGCGGCCTCACAGCTTATGGCTTCATAGTTGGACTTTTACTTTCCATACCCATTAATGGCTCCCTGCACAGCACGGACACAGTGATTTCTGTAGACCAGGTGGCCGCTCCACCCCCAGGTGGCCGAGACCATTTGGTCGACCTTCGGTCACCTGAACGTGGATTTGTGTGCCTCACTGACCAACCACAAGGTACCAAGTTTTTGCGCTCTGACCCCGCACCCCAGGATGTGGCGGGTCGATGCACTATCTATTTGGTGAGACGGCTTCCTTGGCTATGCCTTCCCATCATTCACTCTCGTCCAAAGGCTACTGGACAAAGTAGAGTGAGATCAGTGCCATTTTCTACTACTGGTAGCCCCCAACTGGCCAGGCCAGTCCTGATACCCACACCAGCTGAGACTAGTAGTGGGGTAAGACTCGGAAACTTCCTAAGCTGGTGCAATGAGAGAGCATCTTCTCCACATTTGCCCACTATAGGTGTCATAGCCGATTCCCTCCTGCACCAGTTTAACCTTGGAAAGCAAGTTAATACCATTAAGGGGTTAAGGTCAGCCATAGCAGCCATCCACCAAGGATTCACAGATAGCTCGGCGGTCTCTATGGCACAGCCACTAGAGAACCTTCTGAACGCAGACATGTGGGTGATGATTTATAAAAGTAGCTGAAATTGATCAATTTTCCCATCAAAATAGCTAAGTATTGTCAATAATGCAGAAAATAGGTGAAATTAGCTTGAAGGAGCTGCAATCAGCTAAATAGCTGAAGTCTCACATGCCTACCATCCATAACCTCTCCCCGGCTTGGAATATGCAGGTCATTTTAGACACCTTAGCCAAGCCACCATTCGAGCCTCTCATCCCTTGAAAGAGCTCACCTTAAAAACGGTGTTCCTTCTTTCAATGGCATCCACAAGATGGAGAGGGGTGATTTATGCCCTGTCCCTAGGGACAGGACACATGCTTGAGTCAGAGGGAGCCAGTTTAACCCCAGATCCTTCCTTCCCAAAAATCAGACTTTAGAGTTCTTGCCACAGGCAATTTATTTCCCCGTCACTTTCAGCCTTTTCAGACACTCAATAGGACAGGGTCTGGTCCCCTTACCGCTGTTTGAAATATTTCTACAAAAACCACATCGCGCAGTGTCACTGGACACTTTTTCGTGTTGGATTGTGCAAGCAATCATGTTTAACTCTGCGGCCCTACTAGGTAGTGAGCGTGTGAAGACACACCAAGTGCGCAGTCTAGCCACTCTCTTCGGGGGTACCCATTAATGTGATAATGAGCACAGCAGTATCGAGACACCGGCAAGATTTATGTCAGCCTACTGAAAAGACATACCTATGGATTAGGGGAACTTCGCAAGATTAGTTCTGTCAAGACGGCACAAGATTAGCCACTAAAGTACTTGCTGTTTTTCGTAACATTTATGTAGTGTGTATGCTAAGTTGTATCGATTTTCTTTTAAATTGCTACGGACTCGCGTAACTTCACGCCGTCGCTCAAGCTAGCGTTAAGAGTCTGACTGAGTACGTCTCGTACCTTTTGGGTGGTTCATGAGGTTCAGCGGTCGTGGTGACCGAGTCCTGAACTTCCCTCCTCCCATCGGTTCGGTTGCAATCTGATTGCATATATTAATAGCATACAAGGTAAGATATGATTTGAAGTAAATTCACCTGCTTGGTAAGCGAGGATGTTTACAAGAAATATCCTTACCTTCTATGCATCCCTTCCACCTCCCCTGTGGTTTAGTCCTTGGTGGTAATGTAGTGAAGACGTGTTGCAATATGTGAGCCACAGAGGGGGGCGCTATAGTGGTAGATTTTTGTTTTGGTTGTATAGTGCGGTGAATTGGGTCTCTTGAGACCAGAATGCATATATTTATAGCATAGATGTTAGTATAATTCTCGTAAATACCCCCGCTAACCAACCGGGGGTGATTTTATCGGGGTATCTCTGATTAATCTACTTGCCAAACCATTGTGATAGTGGTTTACAAAATGATGTTTGCAAATATTGCCTCTATCTCTTCATTTTTAATGTTTTGCTAGCAATTAGACCACTGTGTGGAATGTGCCCTCAGATGTCATATAGGAAACCATCCAATCACAGGTCTAATGATAGTTAACAATCTACAAGTACAAGACAAAAATTGCTCTTAGTTTGTCTCCACAAAGATGCATTTTTCATTACAAAATTTAAGTTTTCTGAATGGTTTCAATATGTTGAGTTTTATCCACAGTGAGTATAACATAAAACTTACTGCAGAGATCACTATCCCATATGCCCAGCAATGTATTACATACTCTACTTTCTTGTACTAGGTTCTACTACCTGTGTACCTGAATCATACCCGGCAGAGCTACTCTTCACCGTGGACATGACCATCAACAGCGACAAAGGCACAAAGGATATCAACTTCTATGAGAGGGGAGTGGCTCTTTTGGGCTCAGGGCTTTCTGCCTAATCTAATTGGTCCTTTGAAAAAAATTGCATGTTTGTAAATATAACTGATTATTAGTGTTACTGATTATTGTTGTTTTATGTGTGTGTGTGGCATAAGTCGGCACAATTTTGATTAAATATGAGAGTTTCTATTTGGTAATCATTTATAGTGAAATAAATCAATTCTCAAATGAGTAGTATATTACAAGACAATTTGTGCCCTTAATATTTGTAGACAAATTGTAGACAATTGTTTTTCAGTGTGTTATGTTAAACCATTATTGCTTCAGTTTTGAATCAAGTGTTTCAATATTTAGCATAATTATTGAAAAATTAGTAACATAAAAAATAATAATTTTTGTGTTTTTGGTTAATTTCTAAGTATATTAATATAGTAAAATATAGCTTGGAAGACGATTAAACTATTTGTAATGCATAATTATGTCAGAGAACAAGACTGAGCAGTCTTATGATCTGTTTCTTGATGCACTTAAAAGTTTCTTTCTTGAACAATTGACAGAGAATTATTCAGAACATTAAAAGGCATGAAGCTACGTTGCTATTTCATTTTCTTAATTCACAAGATAGCATAGTACATTTAAAGATACCACTTTGTCAGGTTTTCGTGTGGGTAGGGATTTAAAGAGGGATGTTAATCATTTGAGCTGTCAAGAAACAAAACATGCTTTAAATGAATTCAAATATCATTCAAGTCAGCTTTCAAAGATTGGCTTTGGGTGAAGGGGATTTCTTATTTGAAGCAGTAGTAAGGTACTTGAAATAAGCTGTTAGGTATTGTGATTGGTAATATACTGTCTGGGCAAAAATGCATGAAAGTTTTGACTTCAGAATATTCTAATTCTTTTTGCCTTGTAACTCCTACATATATTATTTCATTTTTTGGAAACAAAAATTTCAGGCCAACGGCCCTTACTTATTATTGCTAAGTACAATGTATGCAAAAGTTTAAGAGTAAATATAGAAGGTGATAAGAGAGACAAGTTCAAAACAATGATAATACAAACACAAATTCTTGGCATCTCTTAAATTAAAGGAAAATAAATTTACCTTAATTGTTCATAACAGTAGAAGTTTTACAACACATCAAAGAAACTCATTTATCAATAGAAGGATAAACAATGGAAGGATAAAACAATTCTTAGCATTGTATGATCCATATCTTTGTGGTTTATAGTTGTATTTTTGTGTGGTTGAACATTTAGATTTCCAAACAAAAGAAGCTACACATGAAGTTTGAAATTAAAAAGTACAATAACTGTGTATTTTCTCATCTTAACATTACAAAAAGAAAATATCCAAAATGAGTTTCTAAATCTGTCTCTTTTCAAATAGTGTGATCAATGTTTTTGACTACAAAAATACCAAATGATCACTGAAAAATGTCATAAATATCCCTTTCTGTGTTTTTGGTTAAAGATCAGCTAATCTAAGAAATTACTCAAAGTGATCAAATCCCCTCCTCAAACAAAAAAATATTAAAATATGGTTTTAAAAATGTCTAAAAAAATATTACCAACCAACATTGGTCACACCAACTTTCAAATAGATATATGAATTTGATATTTGATAAAAATTCTTTAAGTATAACCAATGAAAAGGTCATTGAGATTCTTTGAGTGCAACAAATTTTTAGTCAGAATTCTCTGCTGGTCTTTGGTAAAGAATTGTGGAAGATGCTTACAAAAACAAGATTTATATGAGAAAATAGCTTTCTGGTGATACATTAATATTATGTCTGCAGATTTATGCTAAGACCTGTTTTTGTTTTGTTTTTTAGGTGGGGGGGGTAACAAATTTTTGGATGGATAAAGATTATTTCTTTAGGATAAACCTTTCTTGCTGAATGTGTTCTATGGTGTAACAGAAATGGTTTAAGTTATGTAATGATTTTTTATTAAGATAAAGATTAATAAACGGATCTAACATTATCATATTGAACTTTTCCTGATAACATTTTCCGTCATATTTAAGCAAAACAAGATCATGTTACTTATAAGGAATACCAGTTTTCTTAAACTTCTGTTGTGTTAATATAATGCGTGAAGCTTCTTTTGCCATTTTGAGTAATGAAAATAAATGTAGTTTAGCTGAATATTTTCTAATGTGTTCATTTTTCTCTGTTAGTGCTCATCTTATCTGCATTAAAATTTCTATCTACTTCAAACCTAAGATGTCAGTATTTTCTAAAATGATGAATTTTATGTGTGAAAATGTGCAGATTTAATGCTCAATATCATGCTCAGCATTGGATGCACTTGGGTTTTTGCCAGGTTATTGATTGCTAATGTTTGTACAAATTGGGGGTACCATTTTAATCCCAGAACTCAATTTTCACCAATCACAGTTGGATGAGAATCAACCAAATTGCAGGGAGGGGCTTATTGATATTGTTTATTAGACAAAGCACTTTTTGCTACCAAGTGACTCGCTCCTTCAAAACAAATTTCAAAGTATCTAAAAATATTGCAAAACCTTGGTGCAAATTTGTGCCAAATGAAGGTTATGTATGATAATGTGAAAAACTATTGTCAGGAGTAAACTTTAAATTAACATCATAAAATTGCACCCTACATGAATAAGACGCCCATAGGTCAAAAAGATATGAGCAGTATTCGATGCATTGTGTGAAGTAGAAGAGATAAATATTATTAGTCCATGTCATATATTGTGTAGTCTCAATTTTTTGAATTGGGACACATTTCAAAATTGAAAGGGAGCCACAGTAACCCCCTCTTTTTTTTTTTTACCGTCAAACTATTATGAGGTATTACTTGACTTTCCAAGAATATAACCCACAGGGAAGTAAATCAATTTGCTTTTCCTTGTAATAATACAGAACTGGCACCTTTTGACCCATTTCTTGACACTATTTTTGCACCGTTTAAGACCATTTGTTCCCCAATTTGTTTCATTTCTCTGCCTGATCCCAACCTTCCTAAATTCAGAGAAAATGACCTTATATGCCCCCTCTTTTTTTAACCGTCAAACTATTATGAGGTACTACTTGACTTTCCAAGAATATAACCCACAGGGAAGTAAATCAATTTGCTTTTCCTTGTAATAATACAGAACTGGTACCTTTTGACCCATTTCTTGACACTATTTTTGCACCGTTTAAGACCGATTGTTTCCCAATTTGTTTCATTTCTCTGCCTGATCCCATCCTTCCTAAATCCAGAGAAAATGGCCTTATATGCAGCAGTGTAGACAGTCTTTAGATTTGAGGGTTTGCAGAACAAAATGGCTGAATTTTTTCTCTTCAAAATTGTGTCAAATATCGGTCTTTAAACTTCTGAAATATGACCACATTAAGAGCAAAAACACAAAAAGGTCATTGCCTCAAAAATCAAGATCTGTATTATTTGAACTTTTAGCAACATTAATGTAACTTATTAGGCAAAATTTATTGACCTTTTTACATTCTGGGGGGTTGGTAGACCATCCTGCCTACACCCAATATATGGTGTGTTAGTCTCATCTTCTTGCCAACCAGTGAACTAGGAAGTTACTACATATGTGATGGTGTGTTCATCGATTTCAATATCTCAAGATTGGAGCACTAGCAATTGATTCAATTCTTGGGTAACCTGTAGTTATTATACACATCCCTCAATACAGTTGACATTGGGAGTGCCGTACGAGGGCGGCCAGCCATCACTAACGGCAGCCATACTAACATGGCTGGCATCAGTCCGAGCCATCCTCAATACAGTTGACATTGGGAGTGCCGTACGAGGGCGGCCAGCCATCACTAACGGCAGCCATACTAACATGGCTGGCATCAGTCCGACGGTACTTTGGGGAGTACTAGGTAACCTGTATGTTTGCGTATGTGTCACGTTAATAGCGTGATGAAGCTTGATAGCGAACCTGGGAATCGTGTTGAGATTTTTCTCACGTATGTAAATAAGTTATTTCAGGCACCATTCAGATATTTCAACATGTGGTGTTGGTCTAGTTTGAATTTTATACTGTACCTTTAGCATTAAAAGAAAATATTCTATTTTTTCCCTTGGGGTTTTTTGTCGGAAATGAAACTGTTGCATGAATAATAACACTTAATTGACTGCTGTTAAATGTATGGGATTTTCTTTTACTTTTATTCATTTTTTCTTCTGAAATTTGGACATCTATCATCGACGTAGATCTGCCAACGATAGTTACCAAGAACAAAATGCTACAACAGACAGAAAGGAGATTTAAGACATTCGTACTGATTTTTCTCATTTATTGTATTCACTTTTGTTACAATATTTGAAGAAAATTATGAACTTCTTGAATGATAACTTCATGAAAACATGGAATAATACAACTGAATGCATTTGACATCGTATGTTGGTAACTTTATTTTACACAAACATAAGCAGTTTTTATGTTGTTTACAACATGTAAGGAATGGAGAAATTGTTTTCCAACTGGTTTTAGTTTTGGTAACCGATCTCCTGTTGAAGCAAAACCGTGCGACCTTAGTACATAGTGTTCCCCTTTTATGTAGTAATTAGAAAAACAAGCTTTATCTTGGAAAAATACTATTTAGTACCAAGCAAATGTAGTAAGTAGAACTTTCGAAAGGATAGCGTGCTCGACTATTCGAAGCAACAATCTTGGACAATATTGTTGTTGCACTTGTACCCCATTTTAATGTTGCGTGAAACAAGGGTCCTGGGATGATCCTCTTCAAGTCTAACATTGAGGTGGGGTACAAGGGGCTTAAGAACACACAAGTAATTTTGTTCAAGATTGTAGCATGGAGAATGGGCTTATTGAGGGATGTATATGTAGAAAAGGGGCTAGTAGGGCTGATTATTTCAAATTATCTGAGTTTGAAGGATGCACTTTATCATCAATCTTTAAAAATGAAAAATTTTTCTTTTCTTTATACAATTTAGCCCTAATCCCCTCCCCACCCCACCAAAACCCTACTACATCCCAGAACTACATCCTAGATTGTGATCCAGCTTTTAATTTCAAAAACATGCAGAATGAAAAATGTGCAAGTGTAAAGCAACATTTATGCAAAACTATGCGAAACAGTATATTGCTTAATGTACAGCAAACTAGACAAATGCAAACGATACAAATCCCCCTACTGATAATGCACCTCCCAGTCTGTCCCACATCACAACCTCTGCCATATGTACTACATGCAATCACACCTGGAAACCAGATCTGTTCTATCACATGCATGACCCACATGCCATTACTGGAATCCAAATGACACCCCACCACATGCCACCCTGCCCTACATGCCAGTCTACCCTGTCCAACAAACAATCCCACTTTTCGCCCTACATACATTTCCACCCTGTCCAATATGAAATCCCACCATCATCCCAATTCCTCCATCCACAGTACTTGTCATGTCATTTTCTACCAAACATTCCACACATAATTTCAATTTTTTTTGAGGCAAGGATTCTTTTCTTAGATTTTTTTTTTTCAGGCCAAGACTACATATTAATTGATTTTCGTGTCAGGAATGTCATTTTCATACGAAATACTCCAAAAGCTTTAAGACAAAGAAACTTACAAAAACTTTAACCGGATGCTGACGCCAACATAGTTAAAAGCTCACACTATTCTTCAAATAGTCAAGCTAAAAATGAAAAAAAAAAAATCCTATTGAAGAGAGTGACTCAATTTAAGAATAGCATTTTCCCCTTAAAACAGTATAAGCTTAGATGATTTTTTTTGTTAAGGCTTAATTTTCTTTCAGTTTTAAATGCTGTAGTTCAAGAACAGGAAGAGCTTGATTTACACAGCTATTCAGTTACCCCATTGTGGAGCTTTGTAAGACACAGGAGAAACTCTAACTATATCCATAAATATAGATAAGTGGTGGAAACAAGTTCCACCTTAAATTTTATTTCTGAATGCTTTTTAGTTATGACAAATACGCATCGATTTGAAGTTGAACTTTTCCTTATTGAAAAGTGATGCTTGATATGCACTGGAAGAAAGTGTGTGACAATGTGTTTGCTGCAAAGCGTTAAATGTCACCGATTATACCTCATGACTTTCATAAAAATTGTCAATAATATTCTTTCTTTCTTTTTTAAAACTGTCAGATTTTAATTCAATTGCACAATCTAGAAGAAAGTTGTTCATTTTAAAGACATCAATGTATCATAACACGTTCTTCTGGAATCATACAATGATTATGTTAATTTTCCTTCCTTTACTAATGAACTTCATCCTATTGTTTTCAAAGACAATACAAACTTCAGGTGTATCCTTATCACTGACATGAAAATCTATTATTGCATCATTGTACTCAAGTCCTTCAATTAAAATTTGTGGCGCCCCAAATTGATGATACTTTGCAATACACCATTTTTGTAGGTGGGTGGATAATGTACTTTGATTTGCATCAACAGTCCACAAAGCATAAAAGTATTGTAACTTGTACCAATCTTGACCAAAATAAGATTGTTCAGAAACAGTCCTGGACACTTTTTGTGGAACACCATTCTCAAAGCCCTTGGGTGCTTTCATTTTTTGAACATTTAGATCCCCCTCAGGTGGATCCCTCTGTATTACCAGAATTCGCTTCAGACCAGAATCACAGAGTACTATATATTGGTCGTCACTGATGATAGAGGTGACACATTGAATTTGACAGTGCAGCCGAAGATCCACGTTTGCTGCAGGTTGTATTTGGTATTTCTCAATTTTATCACCTGATTTATCAACAAGTACACTACAGATTAAGAGATCGCAAGGAATTGCTAACAAAATGTGAGCAACATTGTCAGTGAATTTCCATGTATACTTTGAAATTGCCATTATCTTACAATTTTGATGTAAGTTCTTGGATAATAATTTAATTCCTCTGATGCCATTGCTAACCTTCAAAACTAAAATGTTATCATTAATATAATAGTAGATAATTCCCACAAAAGTTCTTTTTTTAAGCTTATCATAACCACATAAAATGTCTAACCGTTGTTGTACATGGAGTGCCTGTGCAGCAGGGACTTGCATTAAACCCTGGTTTAGCTCATTCTCACTTGTTTCAATTGCATAGTCCGCTATATTTAGGGGTGTACAGTATCTAGCATTGCCACTTGTCATTGAGATGGTTGAGATGTGCTCATGTTCTACGTGGCTACAGTTGCCATGAGAGTAACTAGAACAAAGTGTCTTACTGGATATTACTTCACGTGGTATTGGCATGGATATTTGGGCTGTTCCATCATATATGTAGAACTTATCTGCAGTGACATGAAAAAGCTGGTTTATTTTGTGACTAGTAAAATAAGCTAAGATACCTTCTTTGAGGATATTTGCAAATACTCCTTCAATATTTATGTTGCTTAATTTTATATTGGTTTTCCTAATTGCATCAGATATGTTTTGAACATCCTGCATTTGTGGCAGTAAGCCCTGATAAAGACCTTCCTTGTATACCTCAATACTACTAGTTCTCTTTGCCATTTCTGCCCTAATTTCTTGCAACAATTTTTTTGCAAATGTGTAAACCTCATCATCTTGCTCTAAAATATAAAGCACTGATTCTTTTAGATTTTTCTTTGCTTTTCTTTGATTGCATCTGTTGTTATCTCATCTTTCTTGTCTGCTGATTTGATTTTTTCTTCGTGTACACAACTATCATGTCTGTAGTAACCAACAAATGACGTTGTTCCTTCCAGAACTGCTCATCATAAAATGGTTCTTGTGTTACACTTTTATAGAGTTCTCTCACTCGTAAATCTATTTTTCTTCAATCTTGTCATAGCTTTCTATAGTACGTGTTATTTCTGACTCAATCTTTTGATCGAGTCTTCATATCTATCAAACATTTTCTCTTTTTCGACAAGGTCGTGACTTTGGCGCATACACAGACAGTCTGCACATGAGAACTTGAAGCAGAAGAAGCAGAAATAAAAGATTGGACTTTTATGTTGTCTGCAAGCTGCTGGACACGCTCCCCTTTCTCCTGTGGTTCTACGATCCCTGAAATGAAATGATAATAAATATCCTAATTAAATCATCGCAAGTATATCTTTCACTGCTATCATGAACGAAGTGTAACATAATTCGTATTTTTCAAAATGTATTTCAATTTATTCCCCTAAACAATTCAATTATTAAGTTAAACAATGAAGACCAAAGAACAATCTGAAATGGGTATTTCATGTTAGTGGACAAAATGTGCTGCAAGATGGATAAAAGTAGTAAAATTACCTAAGATCTAGGTTTCACTGTAACTGACTTACAGTTTGATGTATTAGAAGGGTCGAAACCATAAATTAGGTGAATTTCTAATGAAACTGGCCTCTAAACAGATGCTTGTTTTTGCATGATGTGGGGACTGTAGATAATGGAAGGAAGGATACTGTTTTACTGTGTAAAATTGATGTGAAAGAAGTTAAATAAAATGTTGAAAAATATATTGATAATCAGGGCCCTAGCTAGGTCAAATCAAGCAGGGATGTGAAAAATGCATACCAAGTGTTCAAAGGGGGCAAAAAGCCTTCCATACATTGTTACATGTTGTTAAAAAACATACATGCCACATGTTCTCCACTAGCCCTTACAATAATGATATGCCTTATTCACTATCTCAGGGAGCAGAGCAAGTGTTAGTGCTTGGAAACTAGGAGCATGGGATCACGTTGCAGATGCCTTCTAATGCTCTACTATTTTGATCCATCATTTAAATTTGCTTATTCAAGTAAAAATATTGTAGAATTCATTTCAATAAATCATTTAATGTGGTTCAATTAAAGATCAATGTTGAGGCAAGGTGTTTATATGCATATTTAATGTATGGGGCAAATTTTTTGGTTCGAGTAGAATGACCCGACTTTAGGAGAGTGCAAAATGTTTAACTGTACATTAAATACGCAAAGAAATATGTTGCCAAAACATTAATCTTTTTATAAAATTTCTGTATTACATTGTTTAAAAAAATTAATGCATAAAAAGCAACAAAAAATAATAACAAACCAAAAAAGTTTACATAATTGTTTTTGCTTTGTTAAGAAATTCACCTTGTTGTAAAAATAGACTAAATCAAATACTGAAGGTCGTGCATTGCATGAATTTAATTTAATGCACGGGTCATGACAATGCAAATACTCCATAGAAATTTTATAATATAATTTAATCTTTACCCTGAAAATAAAAGAAATTTCCAGAATAGGGAATAATTTTTTCTTCAACATAAAAGATTTTACAAAAATTGAGGATTTCATGTTTGATGGGAACCTTAATTTTACAATGCAATTTTTCTGTTTGTAGCCAGAAAATGTTGGGGTTCTATCCCCATCCCCTGAGTGAGGCTGACTCTTGGTTGGAAATGTGGCCAATAGTGTATGAGATTTCAACATGATAGCACCTCTATTTTCTCCATTCACTTGTTCAACACACCCCCATGATTTTATGCAAATTGACATACCTTTATCCAGTGTCTTCTTATATTCGTGCACATATTTTGCAGTAGATACTAAGCCCACAAGGTTTAAAATATCCAGAAGTAAGTCCACATTGTTCTCATCCAGTTCGCCGATGTCGATCATCTTGTTCAAGAAGTCTCTTCCCATTGTAATTCTGTCACGGTCTGATTTTGGTATCTTCTTGGGAAATAGAAATACAAGATCTTTAACATTTTCTTCTGTGAGTTCCTTCCGCACATTTAAAAGCATTTGTGCAAATCGAGAAATTGAGATTGTTTTTTTTTGATCCGACATGATGGTGATACTGCAAGTTTGCTAAATTAAACAATTACAGGATTTTCCCTTTATTATTGCTGAAAATAACAATGATGATGCATGATAATTTCCTTCCTCAATGCAGTTTAGTCCAGCCCAGCCGTTATTAGCTTAATATATTTACACAGGCATCGCTGTTGGTTATCAAGTCTTTTTATTACTTGAAAGTCAAGAGATGTGAACAAAATCCCTGTGAAAATACAACAAATAAAATGCATTAAATAACTTGACAAAACAATTACACAAGTTGTCTTAATAGTTCGTGTAACCTACTGTAAGCTGAAATTTCCAGCACTAACCTAGAAATAATGAGACATAGTTATAAATCAGCATCTGATTGTAAAATAACAATCCACTTAAATAAGATTCTATGCATCACTGTTCTGCATAAATCAAGGAAAATACCAAATAACACAAGTTAAGAAACTACAATTCATTCTTGATTCCTAAGTGTCCCTTAGGACGTCAAGCACAACCCAATCAATTATTTGCGGGGAAGTTCAATAAACCCTAGAAAAGGGACCCATTTTTGGAAGCAAAAACTTAAGGTTACAACCCATTCTTTTGAAATGGTTCATATGCAGTATAAAACAATCTTGTCATCTTGATACTATACAGCATCAGAAGTATCTACTACACTTGAAATTACAACCATAAGGGGGGTACTTGGCATTTAAAGGATTAGTTCAGGGGTCAAGCATGTTCATCTCATATGAAAAAGGACTTCAAAAGAAACAAAATAAATAATGAATAAAGCTTTTAAAAATCTTATTCTGGTAAGGAGATATTTAAGTTTAAAGTTTGGTATTATTTGTATAGAAACGACTGAAATCAGACTAGTTGTGATGTCATAGCCTCAGATTCATCAAAGTCTTTGTGTATTCTATCATATTTTGTCCTGCAATTTTGTGGTTTATAAACCATGGGATATTTAAAAAAAGTAATAAAACCGAATCTAGGAAGGGGATTTATAATATACCATTTGAAGAAAGTTTGAAGAAAAATAATTCAAATAGTGAAAAAATTAAATAAACTTTCTTTAAAATACATAAAGACTGAGGAATCTGAGGTTGTGACATCACAACTAGTCTGATTTCAGTCGCTTCTACAGAAATGATACCAACCTTTGGAAACTTGAATACCTCCTTAACGGAATACGATTTTTAAATGCTTTCTTGACCATTTTGTTTCTTTTGAAGTCCTCTTTTATATAAGATGGACACGCTTGACCCCTGAACTAATCCTTTAATATGCTGCATATAAAAAAATAAAAAAAAGATTTTGGCTTCTTTCTTGAAAACTCCCATGTTCATTCAAACTCTGAAATATTGGGAGAAAAATTATACCAAATCCAATACCAAGCACAAAATTTTCTCTCTATGAGTAAAAAAAGGGAAAATTTGAAGCTACTCTGAAAGCCATGTTATACTTTAAGGATTAGTTCAGTGGTCAGGAAACTTCATCTTATATGAAAAAGGACTTAAGAAAATAAAACAAAATGGTGAAGAAAGCATTCCAAAATCTTAATCTTTCCAGGATATATTCAAGTTTAAAGCTCCTGTCTTATAAATCTGTGGAAATGACTGGTGTTTTAAGTCAACTATGGAAATTGGCGCATTCATCCTCACATTCTTAGCAATTGTTTATGTATTTTTCAGAAACATTACTTTTTTTTTTATACTATTTGAATGATATTTCTTCAAACTTTCTTCTGGTAATAAAATATGATTAAGCTTACCACTTTGCTGGCATATCTAATGGTTTTTAAGCCACAAAATTGCAGTACAAACCAGAAAACCAAAGGTTTTGAGGTTATGATGCTCGATATGGATTTTAAGCTTGAACTATTGCATAATAAATCTTATTGTATAATGAGCTCAAAATAACAACCAAATAACTCAGTTCTCACAAGAATAAATTTCACAATTAATTAAATTCAACCATTTTTATCCCATAAATATGCATACTTGCTAACAACCTAATTATTTCAAATATGAAACAAAACAGACATGTGGTTGTTAAAATTAAGATTAAAAATAAGATTTTAACTTATATGCATAACGTTGCCGCCAAAAATAATAGGGCACATCTGCAATCCATGGGCAATCTGTGACACTGTGTACCAAATGTGACCTGAATCCCATGTATCGTTCGTGAGATACTGTGTTTAAAAGCTCTTTTCAAGAAAATCATATTAAGCCCCACCCACTAAGCATATTAATGAAATTCAACGTTTTTATACCATAAGCATGTATACACTAGTTAACATCATGACTAACAAATATGAAACAAAACAGACATGTAGTTGTTACAATATGAGCATTCAAGATTTTTTACATTAAGCCTCACTATGCAGGATATCACCACCAAAAACAATAGGGCACATATACAGACAATTGGCTATACGTGTACCACATATGACATGAATCCACTGTACCGTTCTTGAGATATCGTGTTTACGAGCTCAGCATCATACACATTCATACACACATACAGTGTACATACATACACACACGTCATCATGATCGCATAGGTTCCCGATGCTATCGCATCAGAACCAAAAATAATGGAATGCACAAAGACTTAGAGGACTCTTGGAGGCTGTGACATCACAACTACTCTGCTTTTAGTCATTTCTACACAAATGATACCAAACTTGAAACTTATTATCTCCTTTACGGAATAAGATTAGTGACTGCTTTCTTCACCATTCTGTTTCTTTTGAAGTCATACTAGTGTTCTGCCAGAGAGCGTGACATCATTCGTCCTATACTAAGTATAGGCCGAAGGCCGAGACTCTTATACCTCAGTGTGTGATACTTTTTATTTCATCATCCACCCATGCTGGTTCCAAGTGAGGGCAGTAGATATGTCGGTACTTGATAATTGGAGTCAATAAAAATAGGCAAACTGCAAATTTCACCTGAAAAATAAAAATTGAAATTATATTTATATCAGTTTTAATCATAAGTTGTCTTTCTAACCAAGATTAACGTTCATTTATTTCTAACAAGAACACAGAACCAACGATTTCTTTTTACAGTACATGCAGGACGACAATACTTTAGCACAGCGTTAGATTGTAGACAGGCATGTATCCCACCTACTAACTTAGGCCTTACTGATAAGTATTTTAAGAAAAATACTACGCAAACAATTTTTCTGATAAGGAATAAATGATTAAAACTAGTAAATTTTTAAACAATTTCGTAAACCTAAAATATTGTGCTATCTTAATTGTTCTAGTTGTTGTTGAAGTCTGATGCTAGCTAACGCCGTATGTACACCGTTAGTTTAACCTTAACTGACCGACGTAAACTCTGACAAATATAAGCAATAATTTTAGTTTTATTTAGGAACAAGTATAGTTGCTTATCATATTTAATTTCAATCAGACATGTATGTAGCGATTAATTGCTTTCAAAAAGCATCGCCGGGGTAATCATGGGTAATTATGTTGCCTTGCCAGGATACAGTAACGTTGGTGTAATGCACTTGTCAATTGTATGACACACCCCTCCGCCCCCAGACAAAATGAGTCAGTGCACCAAAGAGGGTGAACAAAACATGTACATTGACGCACCCCTCAGTCACTTAGGTGACTGACATTTTTTGTGAAATGACTTACCCCAAATTAATGACCTCTGTACAAAGTCAATGGGTCTGAAGTAAATTGACCCATCCCAGAGTCACTCTTGTGACTGACAATTTGGTACAATGACGCACATGTGAGTCACTATTTTATATGTCAATGACTCACCTTTGACTGACATTGCCAGCGGTAGTAGGGCTGGGTCATACAACTGACAAGTGCATATTAAAGTTGTAAGCTATAATCAACACCAAAAACAATAGAGTACATCTACAGACCATGGGCTACTGTATGTTTACTAAAGATGACATGAATGCAGTTTACCATTCTTCAGATATGGTGTTAACAAGCTCTTTCAATAAAATTATATTAAGCCCTCCTGCCTACTACACATATTGATGAATTTTAACATTTTTATACCATGAACATGTACTACACACTAGCTAACATAATTATACCAAATATGAAACAAACAGACATGTGATTGTTATGAGCATTTCAAGATTTTAAGATTAAGCCCTGCCTACTCATTAATATGCATGACATTGTCACCAAAAACAATAGGGCATATGACAGATCATGGCTTATCTTTGTACCACATATGACATGAATCCAGTGTATCATTCTTGAGACAAGACCCTAGCTTGATTTAAAAAAGGGGCAGGGTGCTAGACTTGTTAGGGAGCACATTAATGTTCGGCTGGGGTCCAGGGACCCCCTTCAGGCTCAATCCCATGGTGAAGAAGCTCCAGGATTTTAGCTATATAATCATACATCCGAATGAAACTATTCTGACTGATCAGGACCATTCATGAGCCAAAGGACAATTGTCTACTACGCTATCATTCTGTGTTCTGAATCCATGTAAGGCTAATTAAGATTTTTAAGTTTAAACAAAAATCAAATCATTTTTTTTCTCATGAGGGGCAGGGCAGACCCCCAGGGGGCGGGGCGGGCCCACGGAGGGGCGGGGCGGGCCCACTAAGGGGCGGGCGGGCAGCCCCTGTAAAACAGCAAAGCTAGGGGTTCGCTTGAGATATCATGTAAACAAGCTTGCTGTTACAGACAGACACACACACACATACATACACACGCCAGCATAAGTGCATAGGTTCCTTATGCTATAAGCATTGGAACCACAATTTTAAACCCAATAACACATCGAAACGCAAATGTATGACATGATGGCCTGCGTCTTTCTTTGGGCGTTTGCTCGTGACTTTACTAAGAACATTCTACGGTATGCGGGGTAAATTAGTTATTCTATTACCTCTACTGCCCAGTTATTTTTTCTAGGTTTCTGATTGACTGACAAGGCTCATTTGCATATGCAAGCAGCTGCTATTACTCAACAAAAGGGATAATTACATATGCAAAATTGAAATTTTCCAACACTACTGAATATTCAAACACCTAATTTGCATATTATTAAGCTACAATCATATACCATACAGGTATATGGGATAAAATGTTATATATATATATATATATATATATATATATATATATATATATATATATATATATATATATATATATATATATATATATATATATATATATATATATATATATATATATATATATATATATATATATATATATATATATATATATATATATATATATATATATATATATATATATATATATATATATATATATATATATATATATATATATATATATATATATATATATATATATATATATATATATATATATATATATATATATATATATATATATATATATATATATATATATATATATATATATATATATATATATATAACAAGGTAGGTCACCTCCTACCACGACTTGCGAACCTTATATAAAAATTCCTTTTTTTTGACCACTTGCGAATCTTAATTACATTTTTTATTCAACTCACATTTGCCGGAGACTCCCTTCTTCGTTTATAAGCCACAGTGTTTATTTTTTTCCGATGAGATATACAAACGATGAATTTTCTACCCTATTACAGTCATGACAGTGTAAATGCTCGACAATTTGCAGCAAACCAAAAAAATGTTGCGATGACGTCATGAAGAAGCAGCACTGTACTTCAGTACATTGTCTTCAGCACACATCAGCACATATTCTTCCACGTCGTCGGTCAGAAATATCATTATACAATGCATGCAAACAGAAACCACAACTTATTTGTGATTGGTTGATATGATTGCTTATGAATAAACAAATTAGATAGCTTGCCCATATGCTGTATGTGAATGTCTAAGTCATCCAAAATAATATTTCACATTTGTCTAAGTTTTGGCATTTTTTGCCAAATAATTGCAAAATATTTTCATATTCTCGTCCAAATATTTGGAAGAATAATGGGCTGGGCTTCGCCTCACCCATTATTCATATTACCCAACAATTGACTCACAATTGCAGTTTATGTCTTAATTATACACATCCCTTAGTACGGGTTGACATTGGGATTGGTATATGAGGGTTGTTATAGCTACTATACAATTCTTATGTTTTTGAGAATTAACATGTTGTAGAAAACTGATGATTGAAATATAACTTACTTTTTGGATATACTTATACCATTAAATGATACACTTTTCCCCAAAACCTTTAACCTATTTGGTACCAGCACTGGATAAAAGTTCTCTCATTCATGTTTTGGTGGACATCTTGCCTAGTACATTTGTTTTCAATTATTCAAACCTCCGCAAATAGGTTTTAGGATGTTCCACACACTGCAGGTTGATTTTTCGCTGACAATCATTTTTGTTCATATAGTTTTCGTCAGTAAACTGTGTGCAAAAACAAATAAATCAAATATCAAGAAAAGTTTAAACAATATTAAAGTACTTTGTGTGTAATATCTTAATTTTTTCCCCTCAGACATCTAAAACATATTACCCCTCCTAAAATGTAATAGCCCTGATTGCAAAGTTTTGAACTTTGACCATGTTCTGCAGAGCTCGTCAGTCAAGTAAAAGCTTCGATAAAATAAACTTAAAATCACCTTAGAAATAGTTTTTGAAGAGAGAGATGGGCTTCAAACATCATAAATAAGTATTGTCGGCTAAAAAAAGGTAAAATGGTTGTTTTAAAAAAGATTTTGAAACTGAAATTTTCCTATGTTTTAACACAATTGTTTCAAACTGCACAACGGGGTCAAGAACTTTGTAGTACCCTGGTATGGACAGCCATCAATAAAAGGCAGCAATCAAACGCAGCTGGCATCAGTTCGACGGTACTAAAGAAATACTACCTAACTACCAGCTCCATTCTGAAACCATGAACAGATAAATAGCAAACTAAGTGTGGAAAGGGGCAAATTTTCTCCGGAACTTGGCTTTGTAAACTAATTAAAAAAAGGTAGTTGTTTTCTCAGACTAATCGTGTTGTTATCTTATGAACTTTGGTTTGGTTTGGTTTGATTTGTTGATGTTTAACAGCACTGCGACAGTCAAGAGTCAAATGTGCCAAGAGGGTGTTAAAACTACGGTGCTTGAGTTAGGACAGAAAGGAAAGAGTGGGGGGAAAGAGGGAAGGTAGGAGAGAAGGTGAATAAGGCAAAGAAATTAAGGTAATAAAAGGAAGGTTAGGCAGAGAAGTGAAGGAAAGGGAGGTTTAGACCAGATAGAATAGATTGCTGTTGAGGAGAAAGGTGATGAAGTTAGAGGTAGGATTTTTCTTGAAAAGATTGAATATGGATATAGAGGGGGATAGGTGTAATCTGGCGTTCAGTTATACGGGACAGGTTAACAGGATATGCTTGATCGAGAGATCGGTGTTGCATGTAGGGCAGAGAGGAGCAGGGGAGCCGGAAAATAGGTGAGAGTGGGTGAGAGGTATGTGACCCAGGTGGATGCAGGTGATAACAACGTCCTCACTGCGGTTGTGACTGTGCAGGGTATGTTGGTCCCTACTTTGGGTTTGATAGTATGAAGTTTGTTACTGGTCTCAAGATTCTAGGAGTCTTGCCCGGTCTTACAGAGGTAGCTGGAAGTGGATAAACGGAGGTCCGAGTGTGGGATAGAAGAAGGAGAGATGTTATTCGACAAAGCATTGTTGGCGGCTCTGTCGGCTTTCTCGTTGCCGGGAATGCCGACGTGCCTGGGGATCCAGTAAAAGATTTGTTTTCTCTAAGGAGGAAAGAGAGCAAAGTTTATTGAGGATTTGTAAGATGAGTGGATTGGACCAGAGCATGTTGAGGATGCCATTGCGGACGGATTTATAATTGGAGAAGATGATGAAGAGGGGACGGAAGGAGAGTTTAACACAGTTTGAGGCCAGGAGGATGGCCTTTGCTTCAGCAGAGTAGATTAAGACTCCATCGGGCAACCTCGAGGAGAGGATGAGGCCAGGACAGGCTCGGTGGCGGCTGCAGAGGAATCCCCGTGTGGAGCTATCAATGAAGGGGAAATTGAGAGAAGTCGTGGAAATGTCTACTGAGTTGGCAGTATTTGGAGCAAAAGAATGCTGGGCTGTGGAGAGCTTTTGTATAGGAAGAAAGGCTAAGGAAAACCTGGGGGATTGATAAGTCAGGTGGGCATAGGAGGGATAGTGTGCCTGGCAATCGAGAAAATGTTGATGTTGGCTTTGGTGAAGAGAGAGTGCATCTGGATCCAGAAAGGTAGGGGCTGCATTTGCTGAGGTTGGTGAAGGATGGAGAGCGAATGGAATGGAAGCAAGGGTCCTGCGGATCGGTGAGGATATGAAGAGTGAAGGAGAGGCTGGTCCTGGTGCACCTGAGTTTAAAGGGGAGTTCATTGGTCTCTAGAGACTGGTGATGGAAGTGGTATGGGTGGCGCCAAGGCAGTGTTTTCAGTAACCTCGAGGTGCCTCAAGTAAAGTTTGTGGGCAGAGGCATAGATGAAGCTGTCGTCCAACTTGGACCAGCTTGGACCTGAGGAGGGAGCGGTATAAAGTGAGCAGGGTGAAACAGTTGGCTCCCCAGTCGATGCTGGAGAGGACTCTGAAGGAGATTGAGGATTTTGTGACAGTTGGTTTTAAGGGTGTTGATGTGGGGGAGATAGGAGAGCTTAGAATCAAGAGTGATTCCGAGGAAACGAGAACCGTCTTTGCTGGGAATAATGGAATCTTTGAGACGGAGGCTGGGGTGAAGAAATAAGGAGTTGCTGTTGTTGAAGTGGATGAGAACAGTTTGGTCTTTTGAGAAGTAGAAACCGTTGGAGTCACTCCAGTAAGCTAAGTTGCCCAGGCAGTGTTGGTGGTTATTTAGAAGAATTTGGGGAGGACGAGAAGATAGCAAAATCATCGATATAGAGGAAGTAATTGATGATGGAAGGGGGGAGGGGAGGGGGCCTTGGTGATGCTGTTGATTTTGAGGATGAAGAGACTGGGAAGAGGATACTGCCCTGGTGGACACTCAAGTGTTGGGTGTACATTTGGAAGTAGATGTTACTGATGCGTACCTTGAAATGGAGCGTATGGAAAAAGTTCTGGATAAAGGTGGGGAGGAGGCTCTGAGACCAGAGGAGTGGAGGTCCTTGAGGATACCATACCGTAGGCCTCTGAGGCCAGAGGAGTGGAGTTCCTTGAGGATACCGCACCGTCAGGTGGTTCCAAAGCCCTTTTCGAGGTCAAAAAAAATGGAGATGGCGTGGTGATTGCTGACGAAGGCTTTACGTACATAGGTGTCATGTTTGAGGGCATGGTCCAGGCAGTTCCGGTTTCTACTGCAACCCATTTTGAGAGGGGGGATAGGATTGAGTTCTTCTAAAGGTACCAGCAGTCTGCAGTTGACCATATGTTTCATAATCTTGCAGAGGCAGGAAGTGAGAGTGATGGGCTGGTAGTTGGTGGGAATGGACCTATTTTTGTTAGGCTTGGGGATGGGAGTGATGATGGCCTCTCTCCAAGTAATAGGGAAAGATTTGGAGGACCATAGGTGAATATTAATTTTGTTGAGAATATGAAGGGAAGTCCTGGGGAGGTTTTTGAGGAGATTATAGTGGATGCCATCCGGGCCTTGGAAGGAGGACCAAGATTCATTAAGGGTGGAGAGCTTAGAGTAGGTGAACAGAAGGTTGTAGTTTTCCTGGTTGTTGGATTGAAAGTTTAGGTTCTTCTCAGCCTTGATTTTCTGGTTACAGAAGGAGTGGGAAACTCTCATTTGAGGTTTTGGCAAAAGTGGATGCTAGGCAGTCGGAGATATGTCTTTGAGGTCAGTGATTTTGGAGTTGTTATGGTTGAGGTGAGGGATATTGTTGGAGGAGCTTTTTTCCTTGAAGTTACGGATCATGTTCCAAACCTTGAAGGGGGCGGTCTGGAGATCCAGTAATGAAGCATAGGGAGTCCCAGGAGATCTTTTTGCTGAGTTTTATGGTCTTTCTGGCCTTGACTCTAAAAATACAAAGTTATTAAGGTTTTGGGGAGAGTTGTAAGTTTTGAAGAGATGGAGGGCTTTGTTCTTGAATGAGATTGCTTTTTTGCAGTCAGTGGTGAACCAGGGCTTAAATTCTGTGGGGTGAAGGTGGAGGTGGGGATAGAGAAATTGGCAACTTCCAAAAGAGAGACGGGATTGTTGGAGAGAAGGATGACATTGGTGATGGAGATATTACAAAGGGTGGAATAATCTCCAGTTTTTAGGGAAATGGTGTCGCGGGGGAGGGGTGGAGATGAGGATTGGAAAATGATTGCTCCCACAGAGCAAAGGTTGAACTCTCCAGTCTGAGAAATTGACTAAGAGGGAGGAGTCCCTGGGTGTAGATAGGTGGAAAAGCTGTCGTTAAGCAGGCAGAGGTTGTGCTGAACCAGAAGGAGGTTGTGATGACTCAGGAGGTTTTTGATGTGTTTTCCTTTGGCAGTCGAGGAAGAGGAGCCCCATTGGGGGTCATTACTGTTGAAGTCACCTGTTAGGATGAAGGGTTTAGGGAGTTGGGAGATGAGGTCATCGAGGTCAGTGGGGGAAAGAGGGTTGTTGGGGGGATGTAAAGGTGACAGAAAGTGATGGTTTTGTGTAAAGTCACGAAACGGCGTGTGCCTTGGAGGTTGAATTGGATGGGGATGGGACTTGAAGGGACGTCATTTCTGACGCAAATGAAAGAGCCACCAAAGGCTCTTCTTTCATTCTGGGAAATAAAATGGGATCCTGTGTAACCCAGAATGGGGGCTGAGTCGGGACAGGATAGAAAGGCTTCTTGAAAGCAAATAATGCTGGGGTTGAATGTGAAGATCAAGAGTTTAAATTCTTCAAAGTTGACAATTCAATTGTATGTCTGCCATTTAAGAGTAGTTTGGAGGGAGAGGCCCCTAGGGGTGCGGAGAGGGGATCGAGTCCGATGGGGCTGTCTGACCTCCATGTCTTGGAAACGGTTGTGATTTATGAAAGGGAGGCTTGTATTTGATTGGGGGAAGGGGGTTCCCATCATTGCAAGAAAACTTGGGAGAATTTGGTATTTGTTGTTGGTAGTAGGGATTCTGTTAGTGTTGGGCTGAGTTCATTGGCTTGAATGGTGAGTGGTAGAAGGTAAGATTGAGGAGGGTTGTGGCCTTTTGACATTTGTTGAGTTGTTGGGTGCCTTATGCTTGTTGGTGATGTGGTATTCCCCAGAGAGAGGAAGGGAAGCAGCATGTTGTGAGGGCCTGAAATGTTGGTGCATGAGGAAGTGGTAGAGGGGGTCGGGGGTGAGAGTGGCCCCTACTCAGATGAAAAGCTGATCGATTCAAACTATGTCAGTCTGGACGCTCCCGGAGATGATATGGGTGCAGGGGAGAAGGGAAAGGAAGGGGTGGGAGAAAGGAAGGGGTGGGGAGGGGGAGGGGTGGTGTGATTTTGGGTTGGGGTGGCTGATGACTTGGGAAAAGGTGCGGGTGTTGGGCTGGTTTGAATATTTAGGCTAGGTTTTTTCTGGCTTCAGGGTATGAGATGTTTTGAAGTGTTTTTATCTTGGAAAGCTCATTCTTCCTGAGCCACTTGGGGCTGGAGTTGGAGGAGGCAGGGTGATTTCCATAGCAGTTTTGCAGTTGGGTTCATTTTTGCAGCTTGTGTGATCGTGGGAGAGGGAGCCACAGGCGGCACTGGGAGTGACAATCGTTTTTGCCGTGGCCAAACCTTTGGCAGTTGTGGCATCTTGATGGGGGTTGGTATGTAAGGGGAGACGGGGACATTTAGGTAACCGATGTGGATGGAGGTGGGGGAGTTGAATGTGAGAACGTAGGTGATGGAGAGAGAAAGTTGGCGGACCTGAGTGACGCCCTGTGACTTCAAGTTTAGTCTTGATTTTCTGGAGGGAGGTTTTCTTGGAGATCGGGGCATTTGATGACCCCTGGAGAGTTGAGGTAGCAGTGCGGGGTGGTGGTGATGTTGATTCCGTTGTTTGCAAGGGCAGTGGAGGCAAGGAGGAGTTTAGATTGGATGGAGGTTGACCATTTGACAAGGTCTCTGGACTTAAGGTATTTTATATGACCGGGTGCCAATGAGACCCTGTAGGGCCTTGGTGAGGGCATAAGAGAGGTTTTTGAGACCTGGGTCACCGAGGGAAAGAGACTATGAACTTTGGCCATAGTGGGGAGAGGTGGGGTGGTGGAGAGTTGCAAGGGGAGGTGTGATGGGCAGGGGAAAGAGGTTGGGGAAAAAGTGGTTGGGGAAAAGAGACTGGGGTGAGGAAGATCGTTTGAAGCATTGCTGAGCAGGCACTGGAGTTTGAGGAGTCTCGAGGTCTGATGTCTCCTAGTACTCCCTGTAGTACCGTCGGACTGATACCAGCTGTGGTAGTATGGCTGCCAGTGATGGCTGGCCGTCCGTGGGTACTACAAAATCATATACCCTCCTGTACTGTTTTAAGCGAGGTGTTAAAAAGTTTAGGAAAATCTCACTTTCAAAATCTTTATGAAAACGAAACCATTTTACCTTTTATTTCGCCCACAATGATTAGAATCGATGTTTGAAGCCCATCCATGTCTTCAAAAACTGTTTTTAAGGTGATTTTAGTTACTTTTATCAAAGTATTTTGGACTACTAATTTGATAATGATAATTTTTACCTTTTTTCACAAGGAATTAGGAAATCTACCAAAACGTAAGTTAAAAAAAGTTGTTCAGCTTTATGTCTGTATAAGTACATTAGGCAAAAGTTAAGGGCGTCGGTGTTAATTTCCATGCTCTTTTGTGACCACTGTACTGTAGAGGTTATTCGCCGTCTGCGAATTGTCTTGACATACCAAAACTCACCCAAAACTTTGCAATGGGTCACGCAATTTTCACACTGCGCATTTGGGGGAAGTTCCGGTTTGTGGAAACAATTCCAGACGGCGATATATTAGCAATCATGTCTACTTAGTGAGTGAACACCTCACTCAGTTGGCACTACTTACATGTACAAGGCAATACTTGCATACTGAGCACATAATACACTCGTAATGTTGAAAACCATTTAGACAACAACAAATAACATAATCATGATAAAAAGCCTTTCTCAAAATTGACAAAAGTACTTACGACCTATGATTTTGATTTCATTAGCGTCTTTAAGCTTTAAAGTATATTTAATCAATTAAAACCTTAATTGCATTTCCATTCAATGAAGACAAGGATTAACTCTTGAGTTGATGAATGGCCTATTGTAAGCTTGTATTGATTCTATAGACAAGGGAAGACACAAATCAGATGCAATCGCGACTTATTCCCGGCGATTACAATCTTGTGCTTCATTGAAAAATCAGTTGTTTTAAAGGGGACGCAAATCCGACGGGAGACGCATTTGGGGATTAATATCCGACTTATGTTTTCCCAGTTGTAAAAACAGATGCATTTTGGCCTGATGCAATTGTCACTGACGGAACAGTATTGTACGCCACTGAATTCGTGAACGGGTGAGGAGATTTTTGAGGTCGGACATCCAAGAATGTTGTGGTACACGGCGACGTAACAATGTCTTTTTGACGATCTCAAACTTCAGTCAAGGGGGAAAACAAACAGTTATTTATCATTGCAGTCAATTGGAGATAAACATATTTTTTGTCATTTTTCAACAAATACTGGACATAATATTTATTTGTATTCAAATATGATGTGTATTAGATAATAGTTTCCAACTATATGAGTACCATTAATTTTCGCTGACTAGCTGAGGTGACACAAGTATTCATAAAAAAGTATTCCATTGACTGTAAGTGTAATAATAAAGTTTCCCCTCCAACATAGCAAAACCGTACTGAGCTCGTACACAATTACGTCGATTCCGACCTCGACAATCGTGGTAAACACGCTGGCCCCAATTTTTCTTCAAAAATAACGTAACAGAATAAACAGGACCCTTCGTAAAACAACAAAAACCTTTTTGGGACCTTCCATGATCCGTATCTGCATTGCAGTTCTAACACATTACATACCCTAAACACTCCAATACTTTCTTGCAAAAGTGTCCTTATCTTCTGATCTTACAGTCATATTCCTTCTAGATTAAAAGTTCTTCAGAAATACTGTTCCTTCAACAAAACAGGTAGGCCTATCCATTATTAATCCATTTTGATAATAAAAAAAAATAATTCCAAGAGCGTACGGTTGAACTGAAAGGTTAAGGAGAGAGTGCATGTGACGTCATTCGGCCTATATTTCATATTCACTTGGTCGGTGTACGTCACATCCAGGAGATGACGTCATTTGCTGGAGTGAAAACAAACCTTTGCGCGATACAATGTGACGTAACACCGACCAAGTATATACGTGGGCAAGTCGGTATGCGTCTACTGACTGTGTGCGGTACGTATGCATGTAAACAAACAGCGGATCGCTTTGTTTTCACTCCAATGCGGGGTGAATGCGCGCGGTTGCTGTGCGGTCTGATGACCTCAGGTCACATTTCCGACCAAGTTAATAGACCTATGTACGTAGAATAGGGCAAATGACGTCACACTCTCTGGTACAATATTATTGGCTTACATTTTTACCCATTTCAGGATTACAAGATTAACCATTAACAGGCGAAGTTAACTATATATTTGTATGGGTCATAAGTACAGTAACTACAGTTTAACCGGTGACGTAAATAGACCGTGTAGTCGCGATTTTAGGACAGAGGCGATTTCCACGTTAAAACAGATAGGACGGAGTCTTAACTCTGTATTGCATGTAGGCCTAGTGTGATGTCTACTAACTGTGGTGTAGCGATTACCATACCTGTCCACAGACCACGAGGCCCTGGGTTCAAGCCTGGGTTGGGTAGACACGCCAGTGCACCACAACTGGTTATCAAAGGCCGTGGACATTGACTTGGTTGTCGATGCAATGTCTGTCCGTACGTCGTACCTGTGTTCTCGTCCGGGTCGTATTAAGCGTTTCGTGATAGCATTGTTACTATCATAACCGAATACGCAAGCGACGACCCCGTCATTGTAATTGTGTGTTCGCACTCTAGGCCTAGTGCGTTGTATGTAGGGCAAATCTGTGAACTAGGCTAAGTAGGCATTAGTCAGATAACATATGACTGTGTACTGTAGCCATATGCATCGGTTGTACAGTATTGCACGTAGTGTGTATAATGTAGGGTATACTCACTCAGTAGGTATAGGCTAGGCGCAGCTAGTACGAATCTTCATACTCCATCTCAATCGCTCTGAATTAGCTTACCAAAACTTAGTTGAAAAAAGTTGTTCAGCTTCATTTCTGTATGGTTACATTAGGCAAAAGTTAAGGGTGTCGGTCTTAATTTCCATGTTATTTTGTGACCACTGTACTGTAAAAGAGGCTCAACCATATAACGTGATTGAATCTCTGGCTGTTAAATCACCAAAGGGTTAATGATTAACTCAACTGATAAAAATACCTTGCATGAGTCCCCTGTAGATTGCATTTACCTTTCTTGCAGTAATCTTATACAAGGGTTACAGCTCCCTGTTTGTACACAGTAAGTGTTTGTTTGCAAGGCTACAGACTATTAGTATGTAAATGATAAGAGTATTTGAATCTGAATAGGTTAAGTCGACAAAAATCCTTTTAGAGGACATGAACGCCAACCGAGCGTAGCAAAAGTATGAGAAAAATAATAATAATAAATCAATTAACAAGCTTAGCAAGTTTAGCTTTGAAACAGTTTAGACTTGGTGCATGTACAATGTCCGATGGTGAAGCATTCCAATCTTTTAGTGTTTGAGGAAAGAAGGAGTATTTATAAACTTTTTTTTTTAGCATAAGGAACGTGAAAATTTAGATCATGGTCATTTCTTGTATTAATTCTTGCGTTTGGGATCAGGTTATCATTATAAATGGCGACAAGACTTATTGATTTTATATAGCATTTTTAGACGGGTGTTCCTTCTTCTTGTTATTAGCAGGGGCCAATCTAATTTAAGAAGTATGCTAGTGACACTAGACTTATAAGAGTAGTCTGCCATACAGAACCTGGCTGCTCTCCGTTAAATTGATTCAAGCTTATCTACATCACACTGGTGATGGGGGGTCCCAAACTTCTGATGCATACTCAAATACTGGCCTAACTAGAGCTTTATATGCAGTGGTTTTAACGTCAGTGGAAAAGTTTGAGAGGTTACGTCTTAATAGGCCAAGTACAGAGTTTGCTTTGTTGGTGATGTTGTGTATATGTTTATCACATCTCAGTTTATCATCAATTTCAACACCTAGGTACGTGTGAAAGTTGACATGTTTTAGCGGCTGGTTGCACAAGGTATAAACTGGTGATTTATAGCATTTTCTATGAGATATTGAGAGGATGTAGCATTTAGAGGGGTTGAAATTCATTTGTCATTTATTTTGCCATTGTTTAAGTTTATTTAGGTCATCTTAGAGGATGTGTTGGCCAGAGGGTTTATCAGTTGTTCTATACACAAGACAATCATCAGCAAACAGTCTAACTGTGCTGTTTATATTATCAGGGATGTCATTGACATATAAAAGGAAGAGTAAAGGACCTTAAATGCTACCTTGTGGTACACCAGATAGAACTTGTTTAGGATTTGAGATTTCGCCATCACAGACAACACACTGAATGCGGTTGCTGAGGAAGGATGCAAACCAGGACAGTAGATTTCCATCAATGCCATTTGCGGAAAGTTTGGATAACAGACGTTGGTGTGGGACTTTATCGAACGCTTTTGAGAAGTCGAGTATAGCCATAGAGATGGTACTGCTTTGGTCAATTTGTTTAGAAATATTATTTATTGTTAAGAGAAGTTGTGTTTCAGTTTATCTTTTTGCTCGAAAGCCATGTTGGAGATCAGTTAAGACATTATGCTCATCAAGGAATTTCATCACATGTTAGTAGATTATATGCTCAAGGATTTTATTACACACGCAGGTAAGAGAGACTGGTCTGTAATTAGCTGGGTCGTGTTTATCATCTTTAAAAAAAAATGCTACATATGTTTGCTTCTTTCCACTTGTTTGGGGTAGTACCATTATCTACAGAGGTTTGGAAGAGATCAGTTAGGATTTCCTAAAGGTCTTCCGCATGTGTTTTTTAAGAACCATGGTGGTATATGGTCGGGACCTGAGGCTTTGTTTGGGTTTAGGTTTTGCATTTGCTTTTTGACACCTTCTGGAGTGATTAAAAGTTGGTTTATTTTGTTAGTGGTGAGTGGTTTAGTTACAGGGATTTGAGAGGTATCTTCTTCTGTGAAAACGCTGAAAAACTGGTTGTTTAGAATGTTAGCTTTAGTCATACTGTCACTACAAAGTTTACCGTTGTTCATAAGGTCTGACACACCCACGGATTTACTTTTAAGTCTTTTTATGTAGGACCAAAATGCCTTAGGGTTTTCAGTTAGGGGAATTTTTAAGTTTATTACAGATGAAATTGTTTCTAGCTTCTTTGATTTTTTACGGACAGATTTCCTAAAGCTTTTATATGTATTCCAGTCATGGATTTTTTTAGTTTTCTTAGCTTTCTTGAACAGTTTATGTTTTTTCTTGCAGAGACGGCGTTGGATATGGGTGAACCAAGGTAGATTTAGTTTAGTTGAGGTGAATTTGTGAGGTGTTTTTTTTCTTCAATAATCAGTTTAATATCCTTTTCAAAGAAATTCCATTTTTCATAAACATTAATGGATGAGCTATTAGATTTAGAATAATATCGCAGTTTAAGTTTAGACAGGTCTTCTTTTAAGCGTTCTATGTCAGCTTTTTTCCTTGAATAGATTTTACGTTTAGGCAACTTTTTACGAGGAGGGGAGATGTTTAGGGTCACTTCAACAATATCATGGTCACTTATACCGGGTATGACGTTAGCTGAGTTAACAGCAGGTGAGTTGTTAGTAAATACAAGATCAAGAATATTGTTATCTCTGGTAGGTGACTGCACCATTTGAGTGAGGTTGAATGAATCGGCCACTTCAAGAAGCATTTTGGCTGCTTCGGAGGAAGCGTTAGTGCCTGAAATAATGTTTTGGCTCCAGTCCATGTTAGGTTGGTTGAAATCACCAGCAAGAATAACATTGTTTTTGTCAGCATTTCCCCCTAACTTTTGTAGTGATTTTCTCAACTCAAGAAGGCTAGTAAGATCATTGTGACTGGGCCTGTAAAAAGTTCCTACATACAAGCTCTTTTCCTTAGGGAATTGGAATTTGGTCCAGATGATCTCACAGTCAGAGTCTAGTTTAGTGAGCTCAGTGAAAATCAGGTCATTTTTTATTGCCTGTAATACACCACCATAACCATTTGTACTTCTATCTTTGCGAATGACTGTATAGTCGTCGGGAAAAATTTCAGAGTTGTTGATTTCGGAATTTAGCCAGGTTTCAGTGTCAATAATGACATCTGGGTCTTTGTCTTTTATAAGACTTTCAGTGGAGGATTTCTTGTTTCGAACACTTTGAAAGTTGATAACAAGAAATTTTAGAACCTTCCTTTTACCTTTTTTGGATTAGTTTTCAATTTGCCATCGGGGTGGTGGTTGGACCCTAAGTCAAGGCCGGAAGAATAACTTTGAAGTGCCTCATATAAGTTAGTACAGTTGATGGAATTGTAAGTTGAGAAGAAAGAATTGGAGAAGTTCATGAAGTCACAGTATCACATATCCAGGTACAGCTAGAAATCATGAGGTCGCTGTATTTTGAGTCATCAATTGAGTTGCAGCAGCACTTAGTATGGATCCATTGATCACAAATATCACACTGTACTGCTTTATCAGATCTCCTACACTGGAGTCCACACAGGCCACAATGAGCCGAACAAAACCAATCTTTGGTTGATGATGCAAGGGTTTTGTAAGCTGCATTACTAATGCCTGCACACTTACTATGAAGTCACAGTCATCGCAACAAATACCTTTCTGGTTATTTTTGACAGATTTGTTGCATTGTGTGCAAGGACATTTTGGGGAGGGTCCAGGATTGCTTTCGATATCACTAGAAAGAATAAGGAATAAGAGGAGGAGTAATTTTCTCTTGTGTGATTTGAATTTTGACAATTTCCAACTTAATCCGTACGAATGTAATTGCCCATCGATACATAGATAAGCTGTGAGTGTGTGATTTGAATAATCACTCAGACCAAACAAGACAAGGTCGCCAGTTTGTGGGGCATTTAGAGGCAAATTTAAGGCCTGAGACAAGTGGGGTTGTGACGAACGTAAGGAGTTCAGAGAGTCGGAGGCTCTAGAGTATGTTACCAAGAACAATACAGGGAAAAAGAGGTTGTGAGTTAGAATGAAGATGATTGACGAATCTGATAAACAAATAATATAGGCCTACAGTAGGCCTAACGTTACTACCTAATGATATAGGCCCTTTACTTGACTACAGGAAAAACATTAGCCAAAGGCTGCAATGGACACTAATACTGTAATAGGAAGATAAAGAAATGAAAATGAATGAAATGATGTAAGAGGCAAACAATAAACTTACTCAGAACTCAAAATGTTCTTAACTTCCGGTTTACTTCCTACCTTTATTCTAGGAAGTGTGTTGTTTGTGTCAATGGCAACCAACTCAAATCACATGATCTACCCTTTTCTGTTCCCCAGGGCTCAGTTGTAGGTCCGGCTGCGTTTACTTGCTATGCAAGTACTCAGGCAGATCTTATTTCACATGCTATTGATCACGTGAATATCATTGGTTATGCTGATGATCACTCTTTTGATTCTAGCTTTGATTTTGGTAATGTACCTCAAGAATTAGATTCTCTTAATGGTATGCAACAAGTTTTATGTAAACTAAAACACTGGATGCAGCTCAACAAGCTCAAAATGAATAACAAAAAAACTAAGGCCATTTTCTTTACTTCACTTTATTACAGGCGTAGAATTGCGACAGACTCAATTCAGGTTAATACTGATTCTATAAAAACCAATCAGCTGCATTAAATTACTAGGTGTTTCACTTGATACTAACTTAAATATGCAACTACATATCAAGGAAAAGTGCCTTGTAGCCAGTCGCAACTTGAATATGATTCGTCGAATCAGGAAACACTTGACCACTGAAAGTTGTAGGCTACTGCTTCAAAGCGTAGTCATCTCACACCTCGAATAATGCAATGCTGTTTTTGCTGGGCTACCCACTTCTAGTTTATTACCAATGCAATTAATTCAGAACAAGGCAGCTAAAGTTGTTTTGCAAAAACGCAAATTCGATAGTGCTTCAAGCTGCCTAAAGGAACTGCATTGGTTTCCTATTGTTAAACGTATCTAATTTAAAGTTCTGTGTCTTGTTTTTAAATGTATTCATAATCATGCACCAGCCTACCTCAAACAGCTAATTCAGTTCCGTAAATCCACATGTAATACACGCAGCTCATGTAATCCTTCTCTTTCTCTACCCCGTACTCATACTTCCTTCGGTTCTCGTGCATTTTGTTCCATCGGTCCCAAACTATGGAATGACCTGCCTGATTCAGTAAAGTCTAATTCATCATTCACCTCATTCAAACGTAACCTTAAAACTCACCTTTTCAAGCTGGCCTTTAACTTATTTTTATTTTTATTCTTCTTTGCTTCTTTTGGCAGTTTCTCAGTGTGTTTTATTATTTTACATCTTGATTGGAAAGCGCGATATAATATCTTTTTAATAATGACGCTGTAAAAGTACTCTATTATTACCACCGAAAAAGAAAAAAAATCGCGGAAATGATTGTAAATACAAATAGTGTGTACGGCTAAATAACAGTAATTATGATGCTTGTAAGTTTGCTGATATTCTGAATACTTTCTTTGGTATATTTGTACATGATCCTCCCTTACGGGAACTCGGCAAGACTCCTACATGGAGCTTAGACGACAAGCTATAGCCTGCATAGCAGATGCCAGTCTCGTGCGACCGGAACGGAAGTGGATTAACACCGGGTTTTCACCCTACTCTTTTCGAGAAGTGTTCAGAGGACCAGGTAGGATGTGACTGTCCTACCATCGGGACTGACAACTTAACGTCCCCTCCGAAGGATACTTCGGAGGGGACTTTACTTTTAGCTTGAAACAACATGTCTGTTTTCCAACTCACGAGTCAGGTCATACTCTGGATCTTATCATTACAAGATCCAACAATGATCTATTTATATCACCACCACAACCAGAACTTAAACTATCGGATCATTGGTAACTCATGTGTGTTCTAAACATACCAGGGACATTGCTTTCAACTGAGGAAATCAAATACCGGAAATATCGGAACATTAATATTGACCAATTTTGTGAGGATATTGCTGAATCACCTTTATTTAAAACAGACTGGTTAGATTTGGAATGTCTTGTGGCTTGTTACGACGAAACATTAATTTACATTTTAGACAAACATGCTCCAGTAGTTACCAAAGTGATTACCACTAGACCTACAGTACCATGGTATTCAGATGATTTAAAAACACTACGCTCAAAGTGCAGGAAAGTTGAAAGGCTGTATCGGAAATTCGGTTTGGAATCAGATAGGAAAAATTTCGTTTACTTCGCAATGTTACTCATTTCAGCTTGATTCTGCAAAAACAATGTTACTACAATACAAAGATATATAACTGTCAGGGTGATGCCAAAACACTTTTTGGTGTTGTGAACTCACTAAGCAAAAGCAGACATGTGGATTCTTTCCCACCACATGGTAATGCGGAAGAACTTGCTAATGACTTTGGAAATTTCTTTAGTTCTAAAATTTAAAAGATTAAAGACAATATTGACACTATTGAAGTTGACAGTTTTGAACTCTGCGATGAACTCCACTGTGATGATGTGATTTTTGATTCCTTTACACCATTATCTGCACATGATGTTCGCAAACTGGTTATATCTTCTAAAAGCTCGAGTTGTATTCTCGATCCAATACCAAGATGGCTGCTTAAGGACTGCCTTGAATCACTTCTCTCTGTGCTTACAACAATGGTGAATTTACCTTTCGGAGATGGTGCAGTACCTAATAGTTAGGAAAATGCAACTATTGCCCATCTGCTAAAGAAAGCAGGATTAGAGTCTTCATTTTCCAACTACAGACCTGTGAGTAATTTGACCTTCGTATCAAAATTGGTCAAGTGGGCGGTAGTTAACCAGATTGTTTCTCACTGCTCACAACATGCTCCCCTTCCAGATTGCCAGTCTGCTTACAGAAAAAACTACTCCACAGAGACAGCCTTAATGAAAATTCACAGCGACATTATGTTAGATATGGACAAACAACGATGCACCCTCTTGTTATTTTTAAATCTGAGTGCGGCAATTGATACCGTAAACCACAGCACTCTCCTCAACCAGGGAGCTGTAACAGCTCTTTGCTTCAACACACTTCACTCTCAGTTTGGAATTGCTGGTGACATCCAGCAATGGCTCATAACCTACCTATCGTCTAGAAAGCAACATGTTTTTGTTAAAAGTGCTAGCTCCAAAAACTTTTCGTTGGACTGGCGTACCTCAAGGCAGCTGCTTGGGTCCCATATTATTCTTGTGTTACGTTTCTCAACTCTTCAGTATTGTGTCAAAGCATATCCCACAAGCCCATAGCTATGCTGATGATACTCAGCTTTACTGCTCATTCACTGCCGGCTCTATCTCAGAGAAAGAGGCAGTCGGGGCAATGCAATCTCTTATTGCTGAAATAAGGTCTTGGATGGTCAAGAATAATCTAATAATCAATGACTCCAAGACTGAATTTCTTCTAATTGGCACTCGTTAGCAATTAGCTCAAGCTGGAGTCCAATCCATCAAAGTTGGTGATGCTAAAATAAAACCATCTGTTAGTGTAAAAAAATTGAGTGTTTACTTGGACAATCACATGTCTATGAATATTCATATTGGGAAAGTTTGTTCCAAAGCTTATCACGGTCTTTATAACATTCGTCAGATTGCCAAATATCTTGATGTAGATTCCATGAAAACCCTTATTAATGCTTTTGTTATAAGTCACATTGATTATTGTAATTCACTTCTTGTGGGACTACCTGATTATCAACTTTACAGAGTTCAAAGAATACTTAATGGTGCTGCTCGGTTGATTTTCAGACTACCAACATTTTCTCACATTAATGCTGTTTTGAAGTCCCTTCACTGGTTACCAGTCAAACAAAGAATTGATTATAGAATTATCTTACAAGTTTTTAAGTGCATTAAAGGCCTTGCTCAAAATTTTATGTGAAATGGTAGTTGAAAAACCATACCGCCATGACTTTCGTTTCAAGTCCCTATTTGTTCCCCGTATTAGGCATAAACCTCTTGGCGAAAGGGCTTTTGTTTATAAAGGTCCTTGGTTGTGGAATTTACTCCTAACTGAACTCAAATGTATTGATAATGTATCCCTGACCTTTCAAAATTAAGCTTAAAACTTTTTTGTTTAAAAAGACATCAATCTAATGTGCAGCTTGATCCATTATATTTCTATTTATGTTGTCATTTCTGTATTCTTCTTTTTGTTTTTGTATCTAATTTTCCTTGTATGTAAAGCGCTTTTGAATGTTTTTACAAAATTAGCGCTATATAAATGTATGTATTATTATTATTATTATCATAACCGTATACTAGAGGAATCTTATTGACCAATCTGGAGGAATCTTGGCCGTCTGCACAATACACGTACGGTATGGGACCAAGCGTATGATTTTTTTTCTTCAGGCGCACGTATCATACGTGCGTTATACATGGAGAAATATGCGCGCGTATTGCTACTTACATTTCCCCCTCAAACTTTCACCTCATTGGTTGGGAAATGAAGGAAAAGTTTTCCCAGCATTTAATTGGTCGAAGTACTGAAGAAATCACGTTCGGCTAAACTCTGTTTGAAAAGGTCAATATAAGTACCAAACTTGGCAGTTAATGGTAATCGCGTAATCAGACTAACCAAATGTACGACTGACGCGAGTGTACTCATATAATCGAAGATCGACAGATCCGCCGGCTATTTTAAAGAATCTACCTTTGTACGTGTTGCGCAAACGGTTCCTTAGCTTTTCGTCTTTCCTTCAAGCGTACCGTACATGATAAAAGTACGCAAGCGCATTCCATGCCCGCAGCGTGATTTCACTGTACACTGTCAGACATTTAAAATGCGCCCGAAAGTTAATCGTGACGTTCGTAAAGATGCATTTCTGTGAGTGACATTGCGTGTAATCGTTTTCAACGTACGCGGAAACAAAATGGGTCGGAAATTTATTTTCTTCACCAATTTTCGACATATTCTCAAGCAGATTCAGTTTTCATTTCCAGGTGAAATTGTATAAACATATTGAAGAAGAGTGATTAAATTTCATGTATATTGGTGTTTATTATGATACTGAAATTTTAGTTGCAAATTTTTAGGGCAACTTTGTTTTTCAACATGTGTTGAATCCCATAGACTTTTACTTCAGCGTGCGTTATAATTTTTTTTTAATGGGCGATTTCCTATACATAAAATCAACAAACTTGGTGGCGTGAAGCTGATGAAGGTACAATCAGAGAGCCTGACGTCATTCGTACTATTCACTTGGTTGGTGCCACGTCACATCCGGGAGATGACGTCATTTGCTGGAGTGACAACAAATCTTTGCGCGATTTTCACTTGGTCGCAAATGTGACCTGAGGTCATCAGACCGCATAACAACCGCGCGCATTCACTTCGCATTGGAGTGAAAACAAAGCAATCAGCTGTGTTTGTTTACACGCCATACATACCGCACACAGTAAACGCATACGGACTTTCCCACGTGTATCGCGCAAAGGTTTGTTTTCGCCCCAGAAAATGACGTCATCTCCCGGATGTGACGTAACATTGATCAAGTATACACGTGGGCAAGTCCGTATGCGTTTACTGTGTGCGGTGCTTATGGCATGTAAACAAACACAGCTGATCGCTTTGTTTTCACTCCAATGCGGGATGAATGCGCGCGGTTGCTATGCGGTCTGATGACTTCAGGTCACATTTCCAACCAAGTGAATGGACCTAATGCACCAAACGCAAAATGACGTCATCTGATGGCAATTTTGTAAACAAACCAAATTTTGGTAGGCAAAGCGCAAACAACCAAATCGTACAACGCAGCACGTCAGTAGAAAACGTAAACAAATAAACTAGATTCTCAGTGATTGATCCAAGGCAATTTTTGCCACAAAGCTTTTTGACTTTAATCGAAAATCGTACATATTTTACTCAAAAGGAACTGTTATTTTTCCTAGAAGCCTAATTTGGCATCAAAACCACAATTTCTAAATCAATTCTTACGAGATAGAGGCCTATGGACAGATTAAAAAAGTCAGCGAACTTTAGACTTACGTTAGATATTCGATAATGCCGAATTTCTTCTTATCCTACAAGTTACATGTCTTAAATAGGCTCTTGTAGTAACGTTAGTGTATTTCATTTTTGCTGAAAAAGAGACAAGAACCGTTTTTGAATTTAAAGAACTACAAGTATAGATTTCTTTTATAGATTTCAAATGAATTCCTCTTCAAATGCTAAGTTAATAACATTAAGAGGCCTAGAGTAGACCTACACAGCATTCAATATGTGCATGATATAAATTCAATGCCAACATAAACGTAATACTAATACTAGCAAATACTAGGTAAGAAATTAGAATAGAAGATAGATAGGACAGAGGTATTTAGGCGTCGAAGTTAGAAATTTATATGCCTTTAATACGTTAAAATGTTTTGGTCACTGCGTGATTTGGGCATGAACATTCGTGCTACAAAATACAACTCAATTTAAACTAGGCCCTGCATGCATGTAAAGCTCTATCTTCATGGAATATTATCAAATGCGAAAACAAAATGTTCTTGAATAACTTTTACAAAGAGTGTTGGGTGCCGCTAACACGTTTTATAATGAAGTAAATGGATGTCGGCAAAATTTCTATGGCAAATTTGAGACTTTCACAGATCTGTCATCCCTCTTTATGTTCACTCCAAGTAATACTAACAAGTGTTTCCATCACATATGATATATAAGCAATCACTATTTTGTTTTTATGGATAAAATGTGATCACAATTCTTAATCCTGGCAGGAAATTGGCTAACTTGTTTCCAATAATGTAGTTGGCAAAACTTCTGGTCTTATTCCTAATAAGAATGACCTTTACCACACCCATTGCCAATATTTGTATATCATAGGCATATTTTGGCTGACTTGGCCTAAACTTTACTTAAACAGAACATTAATTACATTTGATTGCATCCCAAATGTGTCTCTAACTACATGTACTCTTACAACTTACAAAAGTCAGTAGACAATCCTAATATTTAGAGTTAAAAAAATACTTTGGGCTACCATGCAAAAAAACAATGCTTAAGTTAAATTAAGTTTTATAAGTTAACTGAAGGGACAGTAATGCAGCACCATAATTGCATTGTGTTGTTATTCACTGTTACATATAAACATATTAATATATCAATTTTTTGGCTTCTTGCATAGTCTAGATAATAATTTTTCTGCAAGTGTTTCACATTTTGGATGAAAATTTGGTCTTCAAGCATGCACAAAGTTCACCTATTAAGTAAATTACTAGTGTATAGGCAAAAGAAGAGTATGCATAGATGTACTGTTTATATGTTCATGTGTACAGTATTACACATTCATTCATACACTATAATTTAACACTTAAAACTGTATGTACACATCTACACTAACAAGTTGCATAACAGGTAATCTAAGCAGTAAGAAAAATCACATTTGGATGATCATGCATATAGTCTGAGCATATGATCTTATGTGATGAATAGACCATGTCTATTTTTGTATATATCTATATCACTCATCTTTATATAGGAAAGCTCATTCAGCTTAAAGCTGCATGGTTAAGGTGAGGCCTTGTTAAAATAAAATATACAATAGCAAATATAAAATCAAACATCAGGAAAAGATTGGCAAAAAGACAAATATAGCAAAAGTAACAAACCATACATTAAAATGTATGATAAAATATGAGGCATTTAAAGTTGTTCTCTTTCTGTCTTTCCACGTTTTGATGATAGTACTATGTAAGTAAAGTACTTCATTTCAATCTAATCTCCTCATAAAGTTTGATGTGTATGTACTTTCGGTGGTGGAACACTGACAAATAGGCCTATGATAACTTGATATGGAATAAATAGAAAAAGTATGAACTTGGTAAATACATCAGCAGCAGCAGCAGGTAGTATTTGCAGACATTTAAATGATAAATTTTGCGTTGTGTAATTTTGTATAGTGTCTTCAAAACCATTCCCTTCATGTAGCTTAGCATCAAACTTTGTAAGAAGTACAACAATTCAAATAAAATTCAAACAATACAACATTTATATCTACAATTTATAGCCATCCTATACAGGTACAATCTTATATCATTCAAAACAGTGTAAAAAGAACCTTAATTCAGTAGCTTATGCTTAGTTGAGAAAACACCCACAAAGTCAACCCTACCAAAAAGTATGTATAAATTCCTGGAAAATTCCAGATCAAATCCACATCTACTGATCTAGATTTGATATAAATCACATGCATAACCAGATAAAGACATGACATTTATTTGAATATTTAAAAATTTTTATAAAATGAACATTTAATCAAGTTGATATCTACCTTGATGTAGTCATATGTAATTAAGTATGACTCAATGATGCTTTCTTTAATTTTGGATGCGATGGCCTTAGTTCAGTGGGTTTATGGTTCAAATTAGAAGGTACGCCTACTGGCTGAAAACATAGCGTATGCCATATCTGCAGGTTTTATATCTTTTATGTTGGATAAAATTTGATTAAAGATTTGATGTAGACACAATACTTAGATTACAATCGCCGAAAGAGTTTTCACAGCGATTAATAACTGGTTAATCGGATACGTATTTTCATGCGTGAACGCTAATACTGACCTTTATTAAAAAAAAACTCGTGCGAAGTTCAAGTTTCGTTTACTTGCGAAACAATTTTTTCAGTTAAAATTAAAACTAACTGTGGAGATTACTCCCTACTCCCCACCACTATTTTGCGTAAAATTATTGACTAATTTCAAACGTTTTGTGCTAAATTAATGATGAGATAGCTCAGAATAAACATTTTACATCAATTTACCAATAATAAATTGAGCACAATATGCACCGTCACAGTAGTTTGCGTACGGACAGGTTTCCCATACTGTGCCTACCAATTTGCCAGCGATTGTAAGGTTCGCGGATGGTAAATTGCTTTTGGATTGGGTCTATAGTTACTGTATTGTACTACATGTACTAGGCCTAGGAAGCAGCATACGGTGGTGTAAAGTTCCCAGTAAATAAATTACTGGTTGATCAAGTATTATTAGCGTGCATAGGAAAAAAACATAACCTCGGTGAGGCCGCAGATCAGTAAACAACAGCGCACACAACGTCAGCATACAGAAACGGGTTAAATTGAAAGAAATTACGGCCAAAGTATGGTTCCATAACTAACATAATCCGTCAGCACCTTTAGGCTTTACAAGGAGTTTTAGCTGTTCCTTTGCTCCACACGCCTACACAGCCACAGTGCGTTTATCTTCGGTTTTTGAAGCTGCACTTTATTGAAAGAAGAAGATTAGTATTCACTTGGTCGGTGCCACGTCACATTTGGGAGATGACGTCATTTTCTGGAGCAAAAACAAACCTTTGCGCGATACACGTGGGCAAGTCTGTATGCGTTTTATGTGTGCGGTACGTATGGCATGTAAACAAACACAGCTGATCGCTTTGTTTTCACTCCAATGCGGGGTAAATGCGCGCGGTTATGCGGTCTGATGACCTCAGGTCACATTTCTGACCCAAGTGAATATAGGTTGTCATGGCATAACGCTAAGATTAGGAACGCATATGGATTTAATGCCATGGTGTAACGTTATCCTAAACCAGAGAGCGTGACGTCATTTGCCTTATACTACGTATAGGCCCAAAGACGAAACTTACGAAATCGTGAAATTTTGTGTCATGTTGGTTTCAAAGAAGGGCAGCAGAGAGTCAAGCATTTCAAAAATAGAAAATATAACATACCAAAGAAATGTATAAATTAAGTATATTTTACGCAAATTGTTGATTTTTTTTTTTTACTACCAATTTAATTTTATCGTTATTTTTGTGAACTTTTACTTCAATAAACAAAAAATGTTATGAGTCATTAATATAACAATTTTGATTTTGACGTCATCCATGGATCAAGTGTGAGAAAGAATGGCCAACCATGCACACACAGTGCAGTGCATGTACTTTTCGCGATACCGGTACGGTATGATGCCAATGCAGTTCTTACTTATTGTTTTACGTCTGAACATGAACGGTTAAAGCCTTTTAAAGGAAGTACTGCATAACCTTATCGAAGCCATTATGCATTACGCCCAAGCTCTAGCCTAGTTCACATGTGTTCCTAGCGTTATGGCAACCTATATACTTATTACACACACACACATATATATATATATATATATATATATATATATATATATATATATATATATATATATATATATATATATATATATATATATATATATATATATATATATATATATATATATATATATATATATATATATATATATATATATATATATATATATATATATATATATATATATATATATATATATATATATATATATAACAAAAAATAGGAAAAAATGACATATATATATATATATATATATATATATATATATATATATATATATATATATATATATATATATATATATAAATATATATATATATATATATTTATATATACATACATATATATATATATATATATATATATATATATATATGTATGTATATATATATATATATATTTAATATAAATATATATATATATATATATATATATATATATATACATATATATATATATATATATATATATATATATATATATATATATATATATATATATATATATATATATATATATATATATATGTATATATATATATATATATACATATATATATATATATATATATATATATATATATATATATATATATATATATATATATATATATATATATATATATATATATATATATATATATATATATATATATATAACAAAATAGGAAAAATGACAAATATATATATATATATATATATATACATATATATATATATATATAAATATATATATATATATATATATTTTATATATACATACATATATATATATATATATATATATATATATATATATATATATGTATGTATATATATATATATATATATTTAATATAAATATATATATATATATATATATATATATATATATATATATATATATATATATATATATATATATATATATATATATATATATATATATATATATATTTATATATATATATATATATATGTATATATATATATATATATATATATATATATATATATATATATATATATATATATATATATATATATATATATATATATATATATATATATATATATATATATATATATATATATATATATATATATATATATATATATATATATATATATATATATATATATATATATATATATATATATATATATATATATATATATATATATATATATATATATATATATATATATATATATATATATATATATATATATATATATAGGTTGCCATAACGCTGGGAACACCTGTGTACGGCACGGCGATAGCTAGCTTCACACTACAACAACAGCTGGCACAATTAAGATAGCACATTATTTCAGGTTTTCTGAAATTGTTCAAGACAACTACTAGTTTTTAACATTCATCTCTTATCTGAAAAGTAGTTCGCGTAGTATTTATCTTAAAATATAAGTTTGTAAGTGCTAAACATGCCTGTCTACAATCTTACGCTGCGCTAAGGTCTTGGTGTCCTGCATGTTAAAAGAAATCGTTGTTTTTGTGTTCTTGTTATAAATACAATGAACGTTAAATATGATTAAAAAGACAAGTTATAATTAAAACTTTTATAAATATAATTAATATTTATGAGTAAAGAATTTCAATTTTTTCAAGGTTAAATTTGCAATTTGTCTATTTTTGATTGTTTCCAATTTCCAATGTACCGACATATCTGCTGCCCTCTCTTGGAATCAAGATGGGTGGAGGATGAACCAAAAAGTATCACGCTCTGAGGTAATCGCTTGGTTGGTAATTTGTCACTTCCGGGAGAAGACTATTTACTGGAGTAAAAACAAAGCCTTGCGCAATATGTGTCTGAATGTGGTATGCAAAATCGGACAAAATATTTACGATTGCAAATTGTTAGCTAAACTCCATTTTCACTAATCAGATGCTTCGTTAGTTGATTGTGCAATTAAGAATAACAATTAATTGAAGTTTATATCGATTATTACAGACGATCTGACATTGTACATTTTACTGGTTATACCTGCTGGGTAGGCATGTTTAACACACTGTGTTGAAATTCGGGTCAGTCACGAACGAAAATTTTGAATTTACCAAAAAGAGTGATATATTTTTATCGAAAATTCAACAAAGCGACGTCACATATCCCGAACCGATCATCATACGTTGTCTGAAAGACAAATTTGTGCCATAAGTGATTGAAATTCGGGCCTACCATGCTATGTATTGCATATGATATATAAACAAGCACAGCTGATTGCTTTGTTTTCACTCCAGGGGCGCGTGGTTACTATGCGGTCTGATAACCTCAGGTCACGAATCCAAACAAGTGAATTCACTTGGTTGATGCTGCCTCATTTCTGGGAGATGACGTCATGTTCTGGAATGGAAACAAATTTTTGCGTGATACACGTGGAAAGTCCGTATGCGTTTACTGTGGGCGGTACGATTGGCATGTAAACAAACTCGGCTGATCGCTTTGTTTTCACTCCAATGCGGGTGAATGCGTGCGGTTGCTATGCGGTCTGATGATATCAGCTTAACAAGTGAGTAGGAATTTCGACTCTCGGCCTTCGGCTTCTATGTAATATAGACCGAATGACGTCACACTTCCTGGTCCTACTAAAACGCGCGCTATCATGAAAACACGCGCTGGGCATAAATAAACACGCGCTGGGCCTAAACAAACTCGCTGGGTAAAATAAACTGGTCAGATGAATTCAATTTTTGATGTAAAATGTTATTTTGGAAAAACATTTGCCCTCCACAGTACTTCAATTGATATTAAACAGTGATTTTTAAACACAAATTCTGCTGCAAGATTAGTTGTTTAGCACAATTTGATTACGTTATCAAATCCTGTTTGTACACCACTAATCGGAGAATTCATCTTCATTGCCATTAATAATGATAAACATTCAACAGGATGATCTTTAGGAACTTTTAATTGAGTGGGGTACTAGACAATTTTTTTCTTTCTTTTGGAAAAAATTTTAGACAATTTTATTTGATCTTCAGGCTATATTTTCTTCGATTTTGGGGAAATTTTCAGGAAAGTTTATTCGATTTTCGAGAAAGTTTATTCAATTTTTCGGGCCATTTCTTCTTTTCTGGAGGAATTTTTCTTCATTTTCGGGAAAGTTTATTTAATTTTCGGGAGACGGGAAATTTCGTACATTCTTGGTTTTACCAAAATTTGCAATAATTTTACTTCATTTTCACAATTGTTTGCTAACAGGCTAACGGGAAAACAAAATTCTTCCAGCAGTTTCCCCCTTTCACAACGCTCTTTCTTAAAGAATATTGCGATGACTGGTCTTGACCCTTGGATCATCTGTTGTTGGGAAAGCATTCCAGGCAATATCACTTCATGTTGACCGCTGAGTTGAAGATCTTAATTTATCATCTTAATATATGGATTTCATCGGATATTTTCCTAGGGTCAAAAAACTCACCACTAGTAGGCAATCAAAAGGGCGAAATGTTTATATAAAATATTGTCAATGATTAGTAGTCCCCCATTTGGGCCATTGCGCAGTCCGTCACGCAAGTCACAGACTGTGGAATGGCCCATTTATTTATCGATTAGTGATGTACAACCACAAGCATTTTGACGACGACGGTAATCTGGTAATCGAGTAAAACTACTACTTGCAGCAGACTTTTTGTTTAAAATTCATTTAAGATCACTAGAGGGTACTTGGAAGATAATTTTGTCTCTAAGATGACATTTTATATTAACAAATTGACTCATCTGGCCAGTTTATTTTAACCAGCGCGTGTTTTATATGCCCAGCGCGTGTTTTATATGCCGTCCGCGCGTGTTTTCATTACCAGCGCGTGTTTTCATCACCTGCGCGTGTTTTCATTACACGCGCGTGGTAGCGCGTGTGTTAGTAGTACCGTAACGTTAAAGTTAGGCTAGGCCTACGTTAGGAGCGTAAATATGCAAACGCACGCTCTGCACCTACAGACCTACAATCTTGGACAAAACTGTTGAAACACACTTGAGCTTTTTGAGAAGTACATGTGTTATAGTGTTATGTTTCTTTACTATTTTTTCCGAAAATTGTAAACCACTGCCACCAAGATTTAAATGTTTGATTTATTTATTTCTTAACGTCATTTCCATGAAAAACAGTAACAACGGCCAACATTTAATGGGGAGGGGAGGGGGAGGGGAGGACAATTATAGTGGGGTAGGGGAATGGGACACTGAAGGCGCCAATGAAATGATAAAAATAACCTTAAAATTTTAAAATATTAATTACAATTGGAAGAGTAGAGATTGAAGAGGCAACAGAACAAATTTCCAGCATTTCTGATTTCTAAATGTGGAATATTTTACAATAGAAAAGTAGCTTCATGAAAAACATCACATATTTTTCACCCAGTGTTTCAACGAGTTTTGTCCAAGATTGTACGTCTTAATGTTAAATTAAAACTTCCCAATCCCAGCTTGCTGAGATTCTCAAGGTCGGGAATCCGGGTATCAATGACGTAGCCTAACAATAAAGTTCACGCGCAGAACCAGCTGAAAAGGGGAAAACAAACATACGCTCGTGTACCTTTCTGCAAAAACGTAGATTTTAGCTTATTTTGACGCATTTGTTAATTGAAAATTGTTGCAGGAGAGTTCTTGTGTTGTTTTCTGCTCGATTGAAAAGAATAAGTGCCCAAATCTTAATCTTATTTGATATTTATCCGGAATTTACCACCAGAGAAGCAAACCGTCCTATCTCAAAAGGAAAAACAAACCTAGCTTTGAGTGCAATTGCGCGCGTACGGACAAATCATTTGCGCACGAAAAACTCACATTTTAGCTCATTTTCAACTTGTAAAGCTACAATTTTAATGTAAGTAAATGTTGAATATTTATTCTGTTAATTTGATTCACAATTTACGAAACAAAGTGCCCATATTTTAAATTTATTTGATTTTTTCGATCAGATTTTGCGTGTGCATTCCTTTTAACTATAAGTCTGTGTTGACGTGCGTAGTCCATAATGACATCATGCCGATCTTGAGAATCGAGTCGCATATACTTACCGACTGAATCAATATATATCTTCGTATATGCATACACGGTCAGACATTGTTTATGTTATTGTTTTTTTTTTATTGAACTAAATTTACCATATACGAAACACGGAGCCAGTACCAAGGTTTCTTTGTATAAAAAATGAAGATTTGAAGGCATTTTTACAAGCGAGAAATGTGCCAATGGGAAAGCTTTGTCCAAGTTGCATAGTGCTTTGGATTTTTGCACTTGTGGAACTTTACTTATTCCATGAAGAACATTTGGCATGGACAAGTTTTCAATTTGTGAGAGAAAGGCAGAAAGTAGAAAAACTAAGTTTACTTAACAAAGCATTGTCATTTCAGGTTCTTAAGTGGGTCAGTAAATGAAATGTGTCAGTATCGTAGCTAGGGTCCTACGGGCCTAAGGCGAATGGGACCCTGTGAATTCTTATGGTATATAACGACCCCGCACTGAAGAGCGGATTTTGAGGTGCCAGGCTGGGGCGACTGTCCCCTGCCCCCCTCTCTTTCCTTTAGATACACTACTGAAATGGCTACGAAAAAATTTTTTTTTTTTTTTTTGCCATTTTGGTGTCTATATTAAAGTCATGGCTCAATTCACTGTGTTATTTCATTGGATGAATTTTTTATCAAGAGCTTGAGTCGTTGACACTTACAATTAGTCAATGGAGTAATGACTCCTGACAACTCTATGGTACTACTTTGGAATGAAAAAAGTCTCCGTAGCTGCATGGGCTGGTTTAACCATCTGAAAGTGTTGTTGGGGTGGTGGAATCAGTGGCGACCCCCCCTCCCCACACACACACACATCTGGAGGTTTCAAGAGGCGCCGTGAGCCTGAAAGGGCGCCAACATACAAACAAGCAAGGACTTCCTTTGATTTCATAATCAATTTCTTTCAAAAGTTTTCCATCATGTAAACACCATCTTAGGCCATCCAAAACTAGGGGCTTCGTCCCCTGGACCCCTACCAGAGCTCCATCGTAATTTCAATTCTTGACCCGACTCCTTCACATGAGCATGTGTTGTCTATTGTTGTGTTTAATCTGTTATCTTCATTTAAAAGTTTTACATTTAAAAGTTGAGGGAGAAGAAGGAGGGGGTATAGTTAAGATTGCCGACAAATGTTTTGACAAAAATCGCCAAAAAATGAAGCGGAAAAATTGCCAACAATTTTGTCGAAAAATTACCCATTTATTTGCCAATTTGATGACATTTGGACTGGTAAAATTCTGAAGAGCATAAAAAAATAAATTAATCAACTATTTTCGTCCAATTTTGTCAAATTTGTATTGGATAAATTGGATGATTGGCCACACCCCTGCGCCCATGCTTATAGCCGATTGCAAAAATAGGATGGACACATAGAAATTGGAAGACATGACAAATTTACAATGAGTAAAACTTTACATTGTCATCAAAACTCATCAAGACACTTTTTTTATGCCAAAAATAAAAATTAATCACATAAGAAACTACTGTTTATATCCATTTATTTCATTTCATTTCATGACCATTTATTTCCATATTATACAATATGTACAAAAATAGTGACAAAAAGTAAAGTACATCCGAATTTTGAAAATATCAAATAACAAGTTTCAGGTCTTGTTACCAGTAATACATTGCAATGGAAAAGGAGAGCGAAAGAAGTTAGAAATTTATTTTACAAATCTCCAAAACTTACATGTACATTAAATTACAACCAAAACAACAGTAAAACAAAGTCTTGTAATTATAAAAGTGGCTTAATTGTTGGACGGAATACATGATGATGGTACTAAGCACATTAATATATCAGCATGAAGTCATTTATATAAGACATACTAACGTTAGGACAATAAGAGACTTGACTTGTAAGTCTGTATGGGTAATCGGACAGTGTGGATGTCTCTGGAGGTTTTTCAGGCTGTACGGAAAAAGAAGCTGTGGCGTTGTTATAAATATAGTGGGTGTCATGCGGAGCTTGCTAGTATAAGGATCATGATAAGTTTACAAAGGGTTTGATAAGAGATACTTAAGTGCTTTTTGAAAAACGTTTGTTCAAAGAGGTTAAAATTAATCCTAAGTCGTTTCATTCGTATGTTCGCTCAAAGCAACAAAATACAAGGAGTTTGTTGGTCCCCTTTAGTCTAATGATGGTGTTACTATCAACAGTGGTAATGGTAAGGATATGGCTGAGGTTTTGAATGACTACTTTGTGTGTGTTTTTACTAAGGAGTCCCCTGCTGATGATGTTGTGGATTATCTTAGTATGCACTCTCCAGTATCCATTAAGAACGTTGATTTTTCAGTTGATGTTGTCTCTAAAAAGTTGAAGGGTTTAAATTCAAATAAAGCAGCCGGTCAAGATGGTATACATCCTACTGTCTTACGTGAGTGTTCTGATGTTCTTTCTTTTCCCCTGAGTATTATATTTTCAAAGCGATTTGATGTTGGTGTTGTTCCTAGTGATTGGAGAATTGCTAATGTCACCCCTTTTAAAAAAAAAAAAAGGTGACCACAGTTTGCCTTGTAACTATAGGTCAGTAAGTCTTACTAGTGATGTGTGCAAGGTCATGGAGTCCATTGTTAAGGATGTTGTACTAGATCATTTACTGGTCAATGATTTGTTGAATTTGCCAGCATGGGTTTTTACCTAAAAGGTATTGTGTTTCTAATTTATTGGAGTTTCTTGATGATGTTACTAAAGAAGTTGATTCTGGTCGTAATGTGGAAGTTATCTATTTAGATTTCCAAAAAGCATTTGATAAGATTCCGATAAGGTTCCATTATGCAGGCTCATGATGAAAACAAGAGCACTTGGTGTGGAAGGAAAGTGTGCCAGTTTGATATATTTTTGGTTAGTTGACAGGTCACAAAGAGCTGTTGTGAATGGTGAAGTATTTCCATGGAAGAAGGTTACAAGTGGTGTTCCTCAGGGTTCTGTATTGGGTCCGCTTCTTTTCTTAATCTTCATTAATGATTTTGATGTTTCCCTTGGCTCTAGGATTTGTAAATTTGCTGATGATACTAAGCTGTACAGGATTGTTGATGATGCTAGGGATTCTTCACTTTTGCAAACAGATCTGGATAAGTTAGTTTCTTGGTCCCAAACATGGCAGATGTCATTTAATCTTGATAATTGGAAAGTTATTCATTTTGGTCAGGACAATTTGGTTTTTGATTACTGCATGAATGGTTCAAATCTTGGTTGTGTTGATCAAGAATGGGATCTAAGTGTTGTCATTACTAGCTATCTTAAGCCTTCTAAACAGTGTGTTTAGCAGCTGCAAGGGCAAATAGGATGCTTGGTTTGATTATAATTTTTGTTTTCCTTTTTTGGTTGAGAGGTTGTTCTTAATTTGTGTAAGCAGTTAGTCGAGCCTCATCTTGAATACTGCTATTCTGACTTGGAGTCCCTTTTATGAGAAGGATAAGTTTATTTTGGAGCAGGTTCAGCGAAGAGCCACTAAACGTATTCCCGAAGTACGGAATTTCTCTTATGAATCTAGGTTGCGAATTCTTTGTTTGACCACGCTTGAGTTGAGAAGAGTACGTGGCGATATGATTTAGGTTTTTAAGTTCCTATCTGGTAGTAATGCTTTGACTTCCTGTTATTTCTTGCATGTTTCAGCTAATCTTCATGTGATACGTGGTAACAGTTTGAAGTTGACCAAAGAGTTCTCACGGATAGATATTCGACGTTTTAGCTTTTTGCAAAGAGTTGTTAATGAGTGGAGTGGTTGCCTGAGTGAGTAGTTAGTTCCAATTCTGTTCACAATTTCAAGGTTAACATTAAAAAGTCTTTTACTTACTCTGGGCGTCTTTGATTTAATTTGTGTGTGCTGGTGGTGGTGGTGGTGGTTTGGGCTTTCCATGGGATGACTAACCATTCTTAGCCCATAATCTTGCTATGTTAGGTTATGTTTTGTTATGTAAGTGTATGACAACAATAGGTTGAAGATTCCCGGCAGGTTTCATTTTTTATCTAAATTTTAACCTCACCTGTCTGGAAATATACGATCATTATCGCAACCGTAAACGGCACAACGATCGCCACCACCCATGTGATATTTAAATTTATTATAGATATCAATTATTTGCAAAATCAATCATGAATTTTGTAACCCCCCTTTCACACACACACACACTTTTGATTCCCCCTACTTTGGCCTGCCCCCCCACCCCCTCCCTTACTTTGGACTGTTCCCCCACTTTCGGAAGGTTTCCCCCTTACCCCCGTGATTCCGACATCGCTGCATACACATCCCAGTACGGTTTACGTTTTATTGTTCATTTGATAGCTATCTGTTTGTAAACTTTGAGTAGTTCGGACGGTCAGCCATCATTTACAGCAGCCATACTAACACGGCTGACTTCAGTCTGACGGTTCTACGAGGAGTACTAATATTAAGCACCGTCACGGTAAGAACAGTCAACTCTGCAGGAGTGTGGAGAGAGTAAACTATGCAGGGGGTCGCGGGGGCAAGATCACAAAAACTTTCTCGGTCACAAGTGGGAAAAATTGCCTAGGAAAATTAAGTTCCATCACTGACGTTGCTGAATAATCGCAAAATCTCCATTCGGGAAATTTTTGAGGAATTTCACTCATTTTCCCGCAAATTTCCTTAATTTTTGGAAAATTTTGTTTATTTTAATTGTGTTTGGACATTTGTAAAAGTAGCTGTTAAGATATTTGGTCTTTCAGTCTTGAAATAATTACAAAGAAACAAGTAATGGAATGTATCACTTAATATATCATTTTGACAAAGGTTACATGTTTTATCATTGTCGCCATGGGGAAATTTCTTCTTGTTACTTAGCAATTTAACATTTCCACATCTTAATTTTGTCATGGATAATCTGTCATTGTGATTTAACTGTAGTAGATAACGTTCAAAATTTGAATTTTGTTTGAAAATGCTGTAATTGTAAAAAGTCTATATGCTATTCACATTATTGGACCAGTTCTGAAGGTACATATCCTGTAGGCGACGATTAAGGGTGTTTCTTAACCAATTCAAATTGTGATTATCCTCTGCTTGCCAAATGAAATTTAAGCCAGAGCGATCTAGAGTGCCTTCAACTTTGCATATCTACAATGATTCATAGTCGTTGATTAAAGATTCAGCCATGGTTTTCATTAAACTGTAAAGCCTATGCGAAAATATAGATTGGATGCCAGTAACAAGTCTACTCTAGAAGTTAATTAGTATTTTCTCAACGGTGCTATATGATTTGTATTTTCCAACCTCACCATATAACTTACACTTGAAGTCAACTTATTAACCTCAAGAAGCCTTCTAAGAATGTTGCTATGAAAAACGCTAACATGATACATTTTCTCAATGCCCTATACCTCACAGCCATCAAAAGAGGATAAGTAGGATAGGTTTATCAAAAAGATTACTTGTAACATCAATGGGAAGATGTAGTTTAGTTGCTTTGGATAGAAAAGCAAACATAACCTAAGCGTGTCTTGCTAGGGACACTAATTAGTTTGTGATGGCTTTTCTTAAAAATTGCCATTACAATTGAAAACAACGCGCATGAATTGGTGAAATCATCACACATATCAATTTTGTCACTACCAAAGTTGAATGAAGGCCTGGTTCTTTTAGCTCTGGGAAATACAACAATTTTTGTTTTACTAAGATTGACAGACAGGAACAATAATCATGCATAGTATTGAGTTCATTCTGCAGATCTGTTTCACTTTCAGATAAAATAATTGTGTCATCAGCATAAAGCGGAACAAAAGTCTTAATCACATCTCAGTATCATTAGTATTAAAATGCTTAATCGTTTCATAATTAATACACTTCAACCCAGTGACATTACTTTTAGAGTAGTTTGAAATTTATTCTTACTATATCGACTTCTTTTGGAGTTTGAGAGATGCAATAACAAACAGATTAAAATTGTAGTACAGAATCAACATGAATACTTTTAAGTAAGGCTATACAACACTTAAAAGTAGAACAGTTCAAAAAGAATTTATACAAGAATATGAGTTATGATAAATGGAATGATCTGACATGTTACTACTTAGAAAAGATAACAAGTGAATTGAAGCAAAAACTTAAGGAATGATAAAATTCACAAAACGTTTTCCATAATCAGATAATCACTTATAATAAATTTGCATAGCTTTTAGAGCACACAGTTACCATTATCAGATGCCATAATTCAGATATTTTAATTGTGTTTGGACATTTGTAGAAGTAGCTATTAAGATAAATGGTTCTTTCAGTCTTGAAATAATTGCGGAGAAACAAGTTATGAAATTCATCACCTAATATATGATTTTGACAAAGGTTACATTTTTTGTTATCATTGTCGCCATGGTGAAATTGTTTTTCTTTCTTTGCAATTCAAGATTTCCACATCTGAATTTCGTCATGGATAATCTGTCAGTGTGGGATAACTGAAGTATATAACGTTCAAAACTTAGGCTCCGTTTGAAAATTTTGTAAGGCTATTGCTATTCACATCACTAGACCAGTTTTAGAGGTCCATATCAAGGACGATTAAGGGGTTTCTTAACCAATTTAAATTGTGACTAGAGATCTGAAAGCAACGCAATTAGTAAGTAACCACCAAATAAACGTACGAAGCATCTTCGAAATCTGAAGCTTGGAAAAACACCCTAGCATACGTTTGTTGTGACAAAAAATATGTTGCAATGTTTGATAAGCTATTCATTTTATCACAACGTGGAGATACATTGATTACCAAAACTTGTATCCTTTTTGATGGAATGAACAATTGCAGAGTTTTGTCGTTCGAATTATTTTCACTCTATAAATTCTGTAATCACCTGTTTCGCGAAAATTACGACAAATTTATTATCACAGGCTAGTAGTAGCATAGTTATTAATAATATGCACATCTCTCTATAGCCTATGCTGGTAATAATAGAGCCGCTTTAACAAAAGGTGGCTTACAGTAAATAGAACTCCAATGAACTCGCATGTATCTCCAATTTTTTTAATTGGTAATCCTAGTATCCTTTCTAACTACCGACCAATATCCGTTTTGCTAGTTTTCTAAAATTCTAGATAAACTAGTTTTTAATACACCTATGAATTTTCTAAATGATAACGATATTATATTTGATAGTCATTTTGGTTTTTTAAGTCAACTTCTCAAGCCTTACTCTATCTTACGGATAAGCTTTCTGATGCTTTTGAAAATAAGTATTTTGTCAGTGGTACATTTTTAAACTTATCTAAAGCCTTTGACACTTTAGATCATGATATTCTTTTAGCAATTAATTATGGGGTAAGAGGTATCCCGCATCAATGGTTTAAAGACTAATTAAGTAACTGAATTCAATTTGTTAACATTGATGATCATAATTCAGATAAACTGGAAATCAACTGTGGGGTACTCCAGGGATCAATATTGGGGGCACTTAGTTTTATGATTTACATGAATGACCTCCACAGATTGTCCACTACACTCTCAATGATTTTATATGCAGATCATACCTACCTTTTTTATTCAAGGAAAGATCCAGCTAAGATTTGCACTGTAGTCCAAGAAGAATTTAAGAAAATTGCCCATTGGTTCCAAGTTAATAAATCAGCCTTAAACATTAAGATGACATGTTCCGTTATGTTCACCCCACCAATAAAATCCTTCCAAATAATCTCTGTAAAATTCATTTAGGTAACAAAAGAATAACTTTCTCTCCTTTTGCTAAATGTTTAGGTGTTTATATTGAAAACCATATAACATGGCAAACACATTGATTTTATTTGTAAAAAAGTTTCCAAGGGAGTTGGTATACTTGAACACTTGAAATTTCAACTTCTTGAGAAAGCCCTTCTTAAAATTTATAATGCCATTATACTCCTGTTTCTTTCTTAATCATCGCATGGGCAAACAATTATCCCTCCCACCACAAAAAAAACTTCTTACTCTTCAAAAAAGAGCTATGCTTTTTATAACCAACAATCATTGTCTTTGCCACACTCCTCCTTTATTTGCTTCATTGAATGCTCTTAACATCTTTGACACTAACAAACTTCAGATTGCCACTTTCGTATTCAAACATAATAATAAAACTCTTTTGAAATGTTTAGACGATTTCTTTACTACTAGGAAACTCATCCATTTTGTAAGTACAATGTATATGAACAATCTCAATACACCTCTTTGTAGACTCTCACTCTCTCATCATCATATTCGTTATGCTGGTGCTTTACTCTGAAATTCTTTAGATAACTCTTTACAAACTTCAGTGTCAAATGGGAACTTACATTGTTGATAACTACCAAAATAGCATCTTCACAGCTTCTATCACTCCTGTATGCAAACTTAAAAGGATCCATGAATTCCATGACTACATCCTTTAATTGCGATAATACTATGCATTTACAAGATTTGAAAATGACCGAAGTCAGCTACGGGTCGGAGGTCACTCATACATGAGGTATTTGGTTTCTTTGGCACGAGAACAACACATGACTTTTTCCAAATGTCAGAACAAATGAGTAATTAAAAATAATGCAAAAAATACCGCCTAGCTGATCACTGCACATTTTCAATAACTGTGGTGAGATATTGTCTGGCTCAGGGGACTTACATGGCACAAGCTTATGAAATTCACAGCAAACCTCCTCCTCAGTGCAAATGAAATGCCTCTCACTAGCAGAACTGGGAAGATTGTTTACAATTTGGGCAATTTCATCACTGAAGTCATGGCAGTCAAAGCGGCTATAAAAATAATTCATCTCATTAACGTAATCCAGTGTTGGATTTGATAATACATTCTGACCTTCGGCGTTTCCAGCTTCCGTAAACGTCGCAACACCTCATTGCCATTTTTTCGACTTCGAGGAAGCTTTCAACACTACTTGAAAATACGGCATTATCCGCAATCTTCATACCATCAGCCTCAGAGGCCATCTCCCTATCTTTATTCAAAACTTCCTCTCACCCAGGCAGTTCCAATTCGTATTGGCCACACCCTCTCCAACCCCTACCCCCAAGAAGAAGGCATCCCCTAAGGCAGTATCCTCACTCCCACTTTCTTTAACCTGAGCATTAATGACATTGCGGACAACCTTGGCCCCAACATCAAACTACCCTCTATGTGGACGACTTCACCATCTTCTACTCCTCCCCTAGCTTTCCTCTTGTTGTAAATAGACTCCAAATCAAGTGTGGTGCAACAATAACCGTCTTAAATTCTTCAAAGACAAGACAGTCTGCATGGACTTCTGTCATTTCAACAACCTCCACCCCAACCTGAACCTTGTGCTCAATGGCAATCGCATACCTCAAGTTAAACACACAAAGTTCCTGGGTTTAACTCTAGATCCCAAGCTCTCCTACAAGCAACACATTACCAACCTGAAAGTAAAATGCAACAGCTCTCTCAACATTCTCTGCCTCCTCTCCAACACCACTTGGGGTGCAAACCGCCATGCTCTCCTCAAAATCTTCAGGCTCACCATTCGTGCTAAGCTCAACTACGGCAATATTGTCTACTGTGCCGCTCACAACTTTTACCTCAACCACATCAACACCATCCAAAATGGAGCCCTCAGGCTTTGTCTGGGTGCCTACAGGACCACCCAATCACCAGCCTTCATGTCGAAGCCAACGAACCCTCCTTTCTGCTAAGGTATAGAAAGCTTAGCCTCTTCTATGCTTTGAGTCCTTACCAACACCCAGAACCCTGTTTACAACCTCATTAGGTACCCCAATTTCTCCACCCTCTTTGATAGGACTAAAACCCTATCCCCTCTAGCTTACGCATTAAATCAGACCTTCTACATCTCGGCATCAACCTCGGCACCTTCTCCTGGACCACTTTTCCTCCTTGGGCCACCCCCTCCCTTCTATCCACCTGGGCCTCTCCACTCATCACAAAACCCAAATCCACCTTAACCTCTTCATCAATCTCCACAACCAAATCAAAGACCGACTCTCAAACTACACCTCCATCTATACTGATGGTTCCAAGAAAGGCAACAAGACAGCTGCTGCTGCTGTCATCCAAGACATCACCTCAGGAGCAGACTTCCCGACTACTCGTCCATCTTTTCAGCCGAGGCAAAGACCATTCTCCTTGCCCTCAACTTTATTGAGACTCTCCGCTCAGACCACTTTGCCATTTTCTCCGACTCAAAGGCTCTTCGTACTTCTTTATTCAATTTTAAATGGGATGACTTAACATCCCACCTCCTCCTCCAGGAACTCCTTTCACCCACTTTCTGCAGGAAAAGTATTCTTTTCTTCTGGATACCCAGCCATGTTGGCATCCCTGGCAATGACAGGGCTGATGCAGCCGCTAAGCTTGAATTCAACCCTTTCTGATACAAGCCGCTTATCGCTTCCTTGTTCGTGACCGCTGGCAAACCTCATGGAACTCCCAAATTGATAACAAACTCCATGTCATCCAGCCCACCATTCCGATCAAACCCACCATCAACAACCTCTCTCGTATCGAGAACATTCATATGACCCATCTTAGAATAGGTCACACGCACCTCACTCACTCCCACCTCCTTATTGGCTCCCCGAACCCCTCTGCAACAATTACCATTGCACCCTCACAATCCATCATGTTCTCCTTGCTTGCCCCCTGTACAACCTTCTTAGAGCTTCCCTTGCTCCCCACAATTTAATTGCTGAGTTCTTTCAGAAAAATCCTTTAAATAAAATTATCTCCTTCCTTCATCATGCTTCCCTCTACAATCATATTTAATTCTCATCTTCCACCCCCTCTCTCTACTTTGTTTTTGTTTCACCCATGCACCTCTCTCGATCACAGCTTTCTAACTTTTTGTTCTTGAATTTCTCTCATTCTTCCCTTGTTTCATTTCCTTCCAACCTCTAGAATGATCTGACCTCTCAGGCACAATTTGACCCTTGTTATGGTGGTGCCATTAAGCCCTCATCAAACAAACAAACAAACATATTTAGGTCGCAAAAACATGAGGTAGTGGTCAGCTTGTCCTAAGGGTGGCAATTGGATAGCTGAGTAAGCGTCTTTTATATTTGATTAATAAAAGTCCAGGGTAAATGTACCACGACTCTGACAATTAACGTGTTGGTAATATTGAACACAACCTTTTAATAGCTTACAATGGTTACTCAGGCATTACACTCTATTAAAAACTTCAATTAAGTAGTCATTAGCTCAACCCCACACTAGTGTGCGCAATTTTCAGTGCCTACGTTGTAAAAGATTTTGCCTTGAAAGTTTGGCTCAAGCGAGATATTTTCATGTGGAATAATTATCTTTATATTTCTAAGAGATATTCATTAAACATTTTGAGTTAAAGGTTTGGAAAGGTGATATAGATGAATGCAGGGGTGGTGGGGTATGTCTAAAAATGATATGTGCACATGGTGCTATTTATTCATATTTTAGAACTGTTACTGACATAAACAAACATAAGGCCCAAGGGTCCATTCATATAATTTGTTTGAAAATAGACAGCAGTTCAGATGTTAATTGCAATAATACATTCAGACAATTCAATTTGAAAACATCTTATTGAATATTACTATGATTGTCTTGAATTATCTGACAGTTTGTATAATGAATTATGAATATAAAATGCTGTAGTATGAGTAAGTTACAAAATAACTAGATTTCCTGATCCGAAGCATGTACCAGACAACTAACGTTTGACATGTTTGTATATAAAAAGACACAGTTATGCTTTTATCTATGATTTACAAGATATCCGGAATTGAACATGCTCAAACAGCTATCAGTTTTCTTCATGTTGAGTGTAAAAATCACTGATGTCTAAACAGAGGGCAATATTCTTTGCTTGGGGACTTCCACTTCATTTGCAAGCAAAATACTGACAATGAAATCTGTGATAGATATGTACCTTTCTTCATTGTTTGCAAATGTAGCCTAAATGTTCCCTGGATATTGGTTTTGAACCTCTGAAGCCAAGGGGAGCTATTAAATTTATAAGTGATTCCAAAAAGGTACTTTACCCATTGTTTATCTAATGAAAGGTGATAATTAACTTTTTGTATAGCACTTACCAGTGATGTAACATACACCAAGACATTGTATAATCATATTAAAAGCTTGAAAATGTTCATAAATCCCAGGGAATATTTAACTGCACAGCAACAGCACTTGTTAAACCAATTAGTAATTATAGATATTACTACTGAAAATGTGTAGCCTTTTTATTTAACTTGTTCAAAAAACCAATTGTTAAAATCAATTGCCAACTATTTGTTTAATCAAAGGAATTTATAATTTGTCAAAAGTGAAAAATTAACTTAAAATTGAATGATCACCTTTAATAACCTGCATGACATTGGGTTTGTTTCATTTGATCATGTCATTAATGTTGAACTTCAAGTTTCTCTAGTTGTTCTTTCATGTTCAAATGCCACAAATGCAGTATGGACTCATGTTTACTTTCAAACTTTTCAAGTGTGCTAGAATTACATTTTTGACAGTCTTTAAAGTTTATGAATGTATATAGGCAACTCTAATCAAATTACCATCTTCTTTATTAAGCAAGCATGAAAAAAGGAAAAATTCCTTTTGATATCAGTTTAAAATTTAGCATTAGTCTTTTTGGTGGATGATTTGAGATTCTTAACAAATTTATGTAAAGAATGATTGTATAGACCATTTTAAAGAAATCTTTGAATATTTGATATTTCTTAACACTGATTTCCAGATAAAAAGACACTCACAGAAGATGCTGGAAATATCTTTGCAGATTGGTTGAGGGAGTTTGGAAGTGGAGCTTTGTTACCTTTCCAGGTATATGGTTCATACACACAAGCATATTAAAGGGGCAGTAAGGATAGGGGGTGGTAGGGGTGGGGGGTGGAATGTCCCCAATGCTTAAGAATTTAGATAAGACTAATGGATGCACTTGAAATGCAGTGAAAAGGGCACAAAAAGCATGAAAGCCAAATAAAGGAGAATGATGGGATGCCATTTTTATCACCAATTATTTTCGAATACAAACTATTATACCAAATTTTAATGAAAATTACAAGAATAAAAAACTCCTTTTTGGGCAAAGCACTTTTGGCCTCCTAGAATATCTTGAGTGCATATGCCTATGTTTTTACATATAGTCAGTTTCTCAGTATTTTTTCAATTTTCAATTTTCTGTATACACCTGCAGAGAATTTGAATGATTCCCATGATGAATGTTATTCTCATTTTGGCAGTTTCATGAAATGAATAGTACATGGACAGGAGAGACAACAATTAAAACCATTAAAACAGCAAGTATCTTGTAAACATCAAAATATCTAAAAATTAACCATTTTACAGCTTTTCAATTTTCAAGACTCCATGTATAGATTTATTTGCAAAGCTGTTAAGCATAAGACTTTCAGTTTTTATTTAAAGTAAAACTCATTGATTTTTATTATGTCCCAAAATTTTTTTAACCAAAGCAACTTGTTCTAACAATTTTTGGATCTTGACCTTAATCCTAGCAACATTTTAAAGGAATAAAATTTAGGGAATTACAAAAAGATTTTAACCTTTCATACATCAGAAATTGTGTTTGTTCTGAAAATGCTCAAACTTCAATCAGCCATAACATGAAAACTAAATGTGTAATTCTTAAAATTCAAAGACAGTATTACTCAAGAGTAAATGTTTCTTGTGATAAGTAATAAACAAAACCTGTTGTGGGTGGCTCTTCATAGAAACTTTCAAATGGATCTCTTTACCTAGGTCTTTGTTTTGGTTAATTTCATTCCATGTGTATCTTTTACAGGAGTACCAAGGGCATGTATTTTTCCATATCAAAGTTGGAGCAATTTTTCTAGTTGGAACGACATCTGATATTAATGTTCAACCATTTACAGCAATTGAATGTTTAACAAGGTAAGTGTAGTTATTTGTTCTGCTAGTTGTTATTAGACCTGAAATTGTTTGCCTTTTCTTGTGAAAATTGTAAGGAGAGGCGGGCGAAAACAGTTTTATTATATTTATTTATTTTTCCAATTTGGACCTTTGTAAGGATACCGTCTTCATCAACAAGCAAATAAAGAAGTTAATAGCAATCACTCGACACAAAAACGCTGCTTTTCTGGTCTATAAAGACTGTTATCACACTGATGACCGTTATCACACTGATGACTGTTATCACACTGATGACCGTTATCACACTGATGACCGTTATCACACTGATGACCGTTATCACACTGATGGCCGATATCTTGTTTCTCTTCAATTAAAATCCGATCAAAGGCCGGCAAAGTTTGAAGCAAATGGAGCAGTGTAGGGGACAGAGAGTTTACTTGATGGAACAAATATCACGTGACTGGTGTTGACAAAACAGTTTCTACATGTTTAGTATTAATATATAATATGGCAACACAAAAGTGGTTACCTCTTCATTTTACTGAGCGCATAAAATTTTGGATCCGATGCGATAGCATCAGGAACTATGCGGTCATAATGGCATGTGTGTATATGTATGTGTGGGTGCATGCGTGTGGGGTGTATGTGTGTGTGACGGCCAGCTCGTAAATGCGATATCTCAAGAACGATAAATTTGATTCAAGTCATATGTGGTACACAGATAGCCCATGGACTTTAGATGTGCCCTATTGTTTTTGATGGTGATGTCATGCATGTTAATGAGTAGGCGGGGCTTAATGTAAAAATCTTGAAATGTTAATATCTTAACAATCGCATGTCTGTTTTGTTTCATATTTGGTGTACTTATGATGTTAGCTGATGTGTACATGTTCATGATGGAAAACATTGAATTTCATTAAGATGCATAGTGAGCGGGGCTTAATATGATTTTCCTGAAAAGAGCTTGTAAACACAGTATTTCAAGAATGGTAATCTTGATTTATGTCATATTTTTACCCAATAATGTAAAGCACTTAGTTTTGTTCTCAATATAAGCGCTATATAAGCATCTACATAATAATAATAATAATAATAATAATATTTGGTACACAGAGAGCCCATGGTATGTGGATGTGCCCTATTGTTTTGGGGGGTGATATCATGCATATTACTAAGTGGGCGTGACTTAAAGTGAACATTTTGAAAAAGTGATAAATAAACAACTATATCCGTTTTGCGTCATATTGGGCATGATGTGTACATATGTTTTCAGCAGATTTTATTGATATGCATGGTGGGCGTGGTTTAATGTGAACGTGCTAAATGATGTAAACACCATACTGTATCTCATTAACAATATATCAGATTTATGCTATATCAGGTACACAGATGGGTAATGGTCTGTACATATGTTCTAATGGTGTATGGTAGTGATATCATGAATGCTAATGAGTAGGCGGGGCTTACTGACAAATTCTTGAAATAGAATAAATGAGCAACCATTTTTGCATCATACTTACTATTTAAAGTACATAACATAGTAGACCAGGCAAACATGAAAAATACATCTAGAAACATTCTATTTCGGCATAGTTTGTTAATGGAGGCATCCATGCTAGATGTATTGGTCGTAATCTGGGGCAGACCGTGAGGGTGGATGTCATTGTTGAATTTGCATTTTAAGGTCATTTTAGGGGTCAAAAAAATGTCAACCTGGGTATTTGGGGATTTTGTCAGAATATAAAACTTTATTGAAAGTTCTATCTAAAAATGTATTTTCATGATGATAAATATGTCTTTAACCCATTTCAGGGACATTTCAAGTTTTATATTAGTACACAAACATATGACATGACAGAATGCAAAAGTGTGATTTTTTGAAATCAGTGTATTTGAAGTATTCAAAGTTACTCATATCTGATTATGATCTGCAAAACCTTTTCAGACCTTTTAAATCATTTTGTGTTCTGTGAACCTTTGATCTAGTGAACCTTTGGACTTATCGGACCTTCAGACTACTGGGCCTTTTCTTACAGACTATTAAACTTCAGACTAATGGGCCTTCGGACCAGTGGACGGACACCTTTTGGACAAACATTTTTCAGAACCCTAGACATTTAATACATATTGCTAACACTATTAGCAGAAAACTGCTTCCTGCTCGCACCTGTGTATTACTATGTTTACAGATATATAATTTGGAATCCCAACCCCAACCCCGAAAAGAAAAAAAACCGTATATGATATGGGAGTAACCCCTACTTACAATATGCTGTGAAGATGCAGTATCCACATGTCACACTAAAAACATATATTCTATGTTGTATTTGATGTGATAATTAATTAAGGTTACAATTGAATACCATGTTTAAATCCCGACACCTAAATGGACTCATCCATCTTGTAGCCAGGGAGCTAGAAGTCACAGAAATCCCCTTCAAATAAACACTATTTACCATTTGGCAATAACACTGGAAGATAATACATCAAAATTTTCTATTAGTCAACAAACATGTTTTCTCAATTTATTTTTACTTATACTAAGGACAGCTAATACCGTACTAGTTTAGACATTGACGGCATTTTTAGAAGCAACACTAGATGGAAAGAATGCATTCCACAGATGATGGTGTGGCAGAGAGGACTAGCCCCACAATACCAAGGTAAAGGCAATTCAGACAACACACGATTCCTACAACAAGGAGCTATCGAGTCGGATGCTCTACATGAGTTTCAAAAGCTTGATCATGCTACCCTTCCTTCAGGCCAGAGACCATCTCCTTTATTCAACGGTGAAAACACAATTGAAGATGAGTGGTTTGAAAGTACCTGTGATGAAAGGCAGAAAGCACATGCCAAAGATATGGCATGGGTTATTTCACGTATGCATGATAACGAAGAGAGTTGTGCTTTTACTGCTTGGAGAGCGTTCAATGAGGCAACCAGTACCACCGACCCCCTGTGAGTAGAGCGGGTATGCTTCTCTTCTTCAGGCACTAGAAGATGACAACGATACTCTTACCATTGTGATTAATCGCTTTGTGGCCGTTTCAAACAACATTGGTCAGAAACACACGGTCATCACAGCTGACCAGCTGCTATACAGCAGGGACAAGGAACTGGTGTGGGCAAATCCCAAGTGCAAGAATGTGATTTTTCTGATGAGTGGACTACATGTATGCTTCAAATTTTTGAAAGCTATTGGGTGGTGAGAGGACATCAACTTACATTTGAATGAAGCTCTGCGGCGCCTTAAGTGACATATGTTTCAACCATGGTTGGCTAGAAAAGGTCAACAAGTGAATGGTAAAGTTGCAGAACTAGCCCAAAATATGACTGAAATTTTCAAGAAGAAAGGTAACGACCATAGAACAGAACTTTGTCGATTGGTTTGTCAATTATCAGATTATATGAGCACGCAGAATGTCCAAACCTATTTGAAAGAGTTTTACTAGGAGTGCCTGGACAACGCAAACTTTAGGTTGTTGTCAACATACATGGAAATGGTTGAGATCCCCATGGATTTCATCAGGTCCGAGAGGGATGGCAACTGGACTCTCCATCTAGAAGCATTTACAACAATGTTGCCCTGGCTCACTCTCTATGATCACACAAACTATGCGCAGTGGGACCTATTTATCTCGCAGACATGAAGCTTCTTGAAAAGACATCACTGGAGGTCCACGCAGAGTTCATGAATGGAAACGTTGTTGTGAAGATCAAAAAATGAACTTCAATTAAGTTCCAGCTGATCAGGCAACTGAGTGGATGAACAAGATGTACCAAATGCATAATGGCAGCATTGGCATAACAAAGAGTGATCCAACCAGATACAAATTTTGTATCACATGGTCAGAGTGATCACACATCACACAAGCTGTGAGATTTCTAAGATGATGAGGAAGAGACTCCTTTTATCAGCTCTGATAGTCTTCCATCACACATGGAACTCGATATTGATGAAGTAAAGAAACTTAGCATGTTTTGATGTATTCCGAGTACAAACCCCTTTGCCTGAAGGTGAATTTGAAGATCCAAGTTAAGAGGATTCATTCATTCCTCTGGTTTAACTGGCAACCGAAGGCACTTCACTAAGTGAAGTTGTGAATGACTTACTAGCAGCAGAAGAATGCGGAGGGCAATAGGTTAACACAAATGTTTAGCAGCATTTAATAGAGGCAACTGGTGGGTTTCATGATCCACTGAAAAAACATTGCTCAAAATTCTTTGCTGACCTTTACGAGGCAAATATTTTTACCTCACAAAATGTGCAGAAAACTATCAAAGCTGACAGGAAGTTGTTGCAAGGATTGCTTTAGTAGCTACAGCAGGTCAATCTTTGAAAATGATAGAAATAATAAAACGTGAACTATCACTGATCCCAGCGTCTCTTGTCAAAGTTGGAGGTCAGATGAACTTGTCATCAAGCAAGTCAGAGTTAAAATCCTTAACGCTGAACATGGTGTAATTACCAAATTCTGACATGAAGACTTGCATGATGATAGACAATCACGCCCTCATCCAGTCTATTAGAAAACCTCCCAGGTCTCAAACATTTGGTAACTATGCGAAAGTATTTTTAAACAGTGTTACAAAACACTTTGGAAATAACACAACAAGAGTTGATGTGGTATCCGATCACTACATTGGGTAGAGATCTTAAGGCAGTGAGTGACCAGGTCAATGAGATTGAACAAGAAGAGCCCAATTCGTAAGCAGATTGATGGACCGCATGGGACCCCACAGATTGATGGTTCCCCCAATTCTGGAACCAATTTATAGCTTTGAATGAAAACAAAGCTGGTCTTGCCAATTTCTTACCTGATGCCATCTTGACAAGAGGAACTGATCCACTCAGCATAATGAGTTGGTAACAAAAAGAAGGCGGATTCTCCATTGTTACAGATGCAAGAACATTAGACTTGAGGGCAATCCTGAAGAGGCCAACACCAGACTGATACCACATTCATGTGAGGCTGTTAATGAAGGATGCCATTGGGTGGTGGTAATCTGCAGAGACACGGATGTCATGCTGCTTTTAGTGCATATCCTTTCGACATAAGCAGCTGAAGTGGATGATCTCAGCAAGACAAAAGACATGGAAATGTTATCTAGTGCACACCATATCTGGGCAGCTTCAACAACCTGTGAAGTTCTTTTAGTGGTCATGGAAACAAAATCATGTTTTTTTTCAAATTTTCTCTAGAGTAATACATAATTCATCAAAATAAAAAAGGCAAAAAAGTGTGCAAAATCTTTAAAAAAAAAAAAAAAAAACACTTTTAGAATTAGGTGACCTTTGAGCTTAAGAATGACCTTCTAATTAACAATATTGAGGTCATCGGTTCACACATTATTTCTCATCCTATGATAATGTATTCAATAAGCAAATGAATTTAAGATATAACAAAGGATACACTAAATGAGGTAAAAAAATATGCGTTGAAATCCAAAATGCAAACAATTTAGCTCAAACTGATATTTCTCACTTTAAGGTGACCTTAAATGTATTAAAAAGGGATCTCCACTGACATTATTGGATCTTATCGTCTTAATTAATGATATATTGAATATTGTGTTACGAAAGTTTTAAATGAAACATACAATAGACAATGTTTAAACGTGGATAAAAAGCCAAATAAAGCGATTTTGGCATTACATTACCTTTGACCTCGATTATGACCTTTGACCTCATAATCAAAGATGGCATATAGCTTCACTGTCTTCTGTAACATATAAATGATTGATCTAAGATGAATGCTTACTGTTATAACAATCACTGGTGTACAAAATGAAAATGACATGTTGACTGGTGTACTTAATATATTTCAAAAAGCATTCAAGAATTTTATCATTTTTAGGGGGTAGGGGATGGGGAAAGTACAATATCTCCTATAAACAAAATCACACAAATTTAACAAAGCATTTTCTTCTTCAATGTCTCAGAAATTTAAAACATTTGTAAAAGTTCTGAAAAGGTTTTGCAGAACAAGACTAGATGTGAGTAACTTTGATATACTTCAAATACACTGATTTTCAGAAAATCACACTTTTGTGCTCTGTCATGTTATATATTTGTGTACTAATATGAAACTTTAAATGTCCCTGACATGGGTTTGAAACATTTGTATCGTCTTAAATACATATTTTTGTGATAGATCTTTTAATAAAGATTTAAATTCTGGCAAAATCCCCAAAATACCGAAGTTGACCTCGTTTGACCTTTCTGACCCCTAAAACGACCTTAAAATGCAAATTCAGCGATGGTATCTATCATCTTCCCCAGCCTCTGACTGATATATCTAGCATGGATACCTTCCATTAAAAAACTATGCCGAAATGAAGAAGAATAGAAAAAATCATGTTGGCTGGTCTACTAACAGCGTTGTAAAGTTAAAATAAATTGGAAAAAGGACAAAATATATACCTAGTGTACTGATTGATGTATGATGAAATGTAATAACCCTATAATGTGTTGAAGTTTAAAATGTAAGTTATCTAAATTTAAGAGGTGCAGTGGCTCAGTGATTAAGGCTACTCATATGTGAAAAGTACTGGGTTTGACTTGTTGCAAGCGCTACATTGTCTTCTTAAGCAAGACACATGACCCTTGACTTGCTCCAGTCCACTCAGCTGTAAGATGAGTACCAGTGCTTCTGGGAAGTTAACCTGTAATGGACTGGAGTCCTTTCCAGGGGAGTCATGTGCTCTCATATGCTTACGTCATGGAAACGGGATAATAACCGAACTATGGGCCACATGGCTCGGATAAATTCAACTATCTCAATCTATTTTGATATTGTAGACTGGTTTTTCAGTGACGTCAAGATTTCACTTACCTGAAAAGAATTGGACTGACCAAGTGTCATTTTCTCTTTTTAGGATAAAAGGATTGATTAAAGATTTTTGTGGCAGTATAAGTGAAGAGGCCATCGCAATAAACAGACCGCTGATTGCAGAGCTTCTTGACGAAGTGGTGGTGAGTTTATTAACTGCATGCATATGAATGTCAACAGTGAGACATTTTCACAAAGTTGCCAATTCAATAAGCAAGTTTTATATATCAGTTGTGACTCTTTTTAATAATAACAGAAGTTCACTCTTTTAGAGAGTATGATAACACTTTTTGAATTCTTATTTCTCAGTCTTTCTTCCTGTGTACTGTAAGAAGCCCTTCAGGTCCCTTAAAAAAAAAAAATATTATCTTACCACCCTAACCAGTTGGAAAAGTAATGCGGGAAGGCGGTTTTTATCTATTTATTTTCCCAAGTCACTTCATTGCAGTGATTTGCCAAAAAAAAAAAAAAAAAAAAAAAAAAAAAAAAACTGGGATTCTCTCAAACTGATGGGTGCAGGGGTGATAAGCACTGATATATATATTTTTTTATGAGGACTATGTTCTGAATAACTCAAATAAATTGATGGAAACGGAATTTATTTGATGCGTATTGGAGATAATCTAATCTAGATTCATTTATAATATATGCAAGATCTATAATAAATATAATAACTATAGTAAATAATAGCTGAAATTAACTGTCCCTTTTTAGTGCCGATGCGATAACATCAGGAACCTATGCGGTCATGTGTGTGTAGTGATGGGTGTGTAGGTGGGTGTGCGTATGTATGTGACAGCCAGCTGTGCGATATCTCATGAATGATGCACTGGATTTATGTCATATGTGGTACACAGATAGCCCATGTTCTGAAGATGTGCCCTATTGTTTTTGATGGTGATGTCATGCATATTAATGAGTAGGCGAGGCTTATTGTAAAAATCTTGAAATGATTATATTTCAACAACTGCATGTCTTGTTTCATATTTGGTATCATTATGATGTTAGTTGGTGTGTACATGATCATGATGTAAAAACGTTGCATTAATATGCATAGTAGGTGGGGCTTAATATGATTTGCCGAAAAAGCTTGTAAATGTGATATCTCAAATACTATGAATTGGATTTATGTCATGTGTGGTAAACAGATAGCTCATGGTCTGTAGATGTGCCCTATTATTTTTAGTGGTGATATCATGCATATTAATGAGTAGGTGGGGCTTAAGTGAAAATTTGGAAAAAGTGATAAATAAGCAACTGTATGTCCTTATTGCGTCATATTGGGCATGATAATTTTGTTGGTTACTGCTTACGATATCAACAGATGTCATTAATATGCATGGTGTGTGTGGCTTAATGTGAAAGTGATTAAGGATGTAAACACCATACTGTATCTCATAAACTGTATTTCTAAATTATGCCATATGTCGTACACAGATGGGTCATGGTCTGTACATATGTTCTTATGTTGTGGTAGTGATGTCATGAATATTAATGAGTAGGCATGGCCTACTGACAAATTCTTGAAACAGGATAAATGAGCAACCATTATTGCATCATACTTGCTATGATAATGTTGTTAATTATTGTGCAACTGCTAATGTTGTCAACAATTTGTATTGATCTCCATGATGGGAGGCAGGTAGCTCAGTCAGCTGAGTATATGACTGACATGCTGGAGGTCCCAGGTTCAAGTCCAACATCGACCAGCGATTTTCCACAGATATGCAGAATGATACATGCTGACATCTGTCATCTGAATTACACCTTCTCCCCCATCTGACAATTGGGAAAAGTGGCCAATGGCTGGGTGGCGCTTACCATCCTTTGAAGGGGTCATAAAGCCGTTGGTCTTGATGGTAGGAGTTTCACCCCGACCTGGTTCTCTGAACAATTCTCGCAAAGAGCAGGGTGTTAACTCGATGTTCATTCACTTTCCATTCTGGCAAAATTTGTCATTGGGACCACACTAGAAATAAGTCATTTGACTTTCGTGTCCTATCCCTGGCATGTGCCTAAGCAATCATCATGGGTGTGGATTATGAATAAACATCCTGGAACAAATACAGTGTTTCATGATATGCAATGACATGACAGTTAATGCAAATTTTGCAAATCAATCAGCTTATGGAACAACAAAACCTTTCGGTTCTGGTTAATTCCTGGGGATAAAGAGATACAATATCCAACATTTCCACCGTATGTCTGCAGATCTCTGTACGCACCATTCAAAAAGATACTATACATGGCTATCTAATAGACTAGAGGTGAAGCTTTATTATTGAAGTATTTGATAAACATAAACATTTCTAAAAATTGAAATATTTACATCTCTCAGAACATTTGGAGCAAGTTGTAAGATTCGGTTAAATAAGATCCAGACTGTTGTCAATATTCATTTAGATTGTGTACAAACTTCAGGGAAGTATTTTGATAGAAAAAGTAACATACATAATTCAAGAAAATGATAATTCTAGTGATTTAATTTCAGGATTTTGGGGTGATTCAGACAACTTCAACCAAAGCATTGAAACCATACATTCAACAAGATGCAACTCCTATAAAGGTTGCTAGGCAACCACAAACTCTTCTTGGGTTAGGACCTGGTCTGGTAAGTCAATGACTGAAATTTGTTATAACTCACACCAACCTTAATCTTGTATGCATGTATGCTGCATTTCTCTTTTGTGATCAACTATTTAAGATCAGATTTTAATTTCAATAAGCTTTTTTGCATAATAACCACATAATCTTAATCTTAATTTCTGAGTTTATCATTCACAATACTGGTATAGCAATAGTTATATTATATTTTGTTACTCCTGAAATAACTCCTAGCAATTGATGTAACATACTTTGGTTACATGTAGGATTTGAAACCACAAATTAATTTTGGAATAAATGATTTAAAGATAATAAATGGTGTGTATGTATGTATGAGTGAGATGTGAACTAGTTTATGTAATAACTCCAATGGCCTTACAAGATGTATTTATGAAAGTTGGTATTGCAAGCTCATTGCACCTGAAACCATTTTAGATTAACATAAGTATTGCTTTCTATTCTTGGTTTTCTTTGTCATTCTAGTTTGGGGCAGATTTCCAGGTTGCACCAAACACAGCGGCTGAAAAACCCCTAACACTTCTTCAGGGTCACCAGGTGAGTTTCTCTTTAGTAGTTGTTTTCATGTTTCCAGACTATGCTGTATTAAATCACTTTCAGTCACAGGCAGGTGGTCATGTCAGTAATTTCTAAATTTGATTTTTTTCTCTCCAAAAACTTACTTGCCATACTTCCAGGCCTTGCTTTTGCCTGAAAACCCGTGACTAGTTGTCGAAGACATCAATGCATCCAATTCCAGTCAAATTTTGACTACCCTTATCATCAATATCTTTTTAGGGCAAACGTTGTGCAAAATTGCATGATTTTTAGCCTTTTTGAGACCAATTTTTTAAAACAATCATAGCTCCTGATTGCAATACAACTGCAGTATGCAAAAATACTGTGAGAGCTCATTTCACATATTTTTAATTGAAAACAAAAAGAGCAACTCTCTTTGTTCATAGCTAAATTTCAGTATTAAAACAAATCCACACACTATATACTAACACATATGCAGTCAAGTGTAGCGGTGAGTGGCGAGATTGCAATGTGGGCATCCCGGATTGGAGCACCGCACCAGCCTGGGTTGGAGCACCGCACCAGATGCACTGCATTGTTTTTCATAAGTAGTTACAGGGGTGATTATTTGTTTGTTTATTTTCATTGTTTTTAAATGTTGTGGAGAAGTTGCGCCCAACAGATCCACATTCTTAGAAGGATCATGGATGGATTTTAAGATTACCAGCTTCCTCTTACAAACACATTCGTAGACTTCAAGAGGGCCTTTGATTCCATCAACAGAAAGGTTATATTCCATGTGCTACAACATCATGGAATACCAGAAGCTGTGGTCTATGCCATAAGCACACTCTACAACAACTCAAAAAGTGCAGTAATGGTAGATGCCAACATGATTCTTTGATGTCTCTTTCAGAGTTCTACAGGGTGAAGTTCTGACTCTATTTAGTGCTAGTAGACTTTCTACTAACGAAGGCCACCTCTGATCTTGACAACACATTCTGTCGTTATTCAGCTAAAACATTAAATGACTTGGATTTTACTGATGACATTGCTCTGTTAGAATCCACTATTTCCCAGGCACAGACCCAGCTAACAAGAACTGCAGCCTCAGCAGAAGATCTTGGCCTCATGATAAGTGTATCCAAGACTGAGTATATGACTGTTAGCTGTCATCCCCATCTAATACTTCAAGTATACAGTGAACCCATCAACCATGTTTTAGATTTCAAATATCTTGGTTCCAAAATGGCATCTGCTGGGAGCGACCTAAAAAGACGAAAGGCTTTAGCATGTTCCGCTTTCTGGAAACTGGAACATCTGTGGAGAAGTCCTCAACTATCCATCTCTGCAAAAGTGAAATTATTCTACACTACCTGCGTGACTATTCTCCTCTATGGCTGTGAATCCTGGGTGTTGTCCCAGGACATGGAATGCAAAATCAACACTTTTGCTACCTCCTCCTTTCGGATGATGCTAAATATCAAACGGAGAGATCGTGTCTCAAATGCCAGCATATATGACATGACCAACTGAGTTTCTTATCCACTGTGTAAGGAACACAACTGAGAGTCTTGGGACATATCCTTCGTCTCCCAGAGGAGGAGCCTGCTAGAAGATATGCTCTCTACATTCCAACTCATGGCAAAAGAAGATTGGGACGTCTGTGCACCTCTTATGTTAACTACATTTAACGTATGTTAGGGTATGATGAAGACATCCAAGCAGAACAGGTAGCCACACTTGCCAAAGATCGCTAAGCATGGAGAAATCTTGTGGTCGCCTGCTCCGCAGCCAAAGGATGATGATGATGACATTACAAGTTTCATGTGCTTACAGCCTATTCATATTGTGCTTTATTCTGTATCATTTTAAATCATTTTTAGTTCGACTATTCGATGTTCTGACTCTATTCCTATTCATAGTGTGGCAAGTGTGGAAACCATATCCAAGTGGAATGTGCTGCAGATTTGGTATTTCCACATGAGTACTTCTGTTTGGCTACAAGCAACTAATTTCAAAACAATACAAGTAAGGACAATGACAAATGGGGGTCAATAATGCACAGACACTAAAAACAATAAATTGTGAATTTGATTTTGTTCCATTTTCAGACCACTGCTGGCCCAAAGAATGAAATATTTATTGATGTTCTTGAGCGGCTTAATGTAGTCCTAGCAGCAAATGTGAGTATTGTCTCATCCTGTGTTCAGCTCATAACTTGATCAATTTCCATTCTCATTTCTGAAGTTACAAATAATTTTCTGCATTATAAGGAAAGTGGAAACTCTTCTTTGTTGATATTGTGTGAATGATTTGTTATGTCAGCCATTATTTAAATGTTGATTGTATTTGATTTACAGTGGTGAAGATTTCAAAGAGTAATTCTTTTAGAAATGTACAAAAGAGAACTTATAACATTACATCCATTTATGGTTAACTAATAGGGTCATCACCCTAAGATCTCATTTAAGTTAATATTTTGTTTGTCATTCTGTAGGGGTCATTTGTGACAAATGAAGTAAATGGTGCAATACAAGTGAAGACGTTTATCTCTGGAAGCCCAGGTGAGTTTGAAGGTATTGCTCAAAACTTGCCCAAAAGAGAACAACTTGCTCAAATAACTTCTTGGCCTTCCTCTCTCAATCTTTGTCCCCAATATCTGTCATGTATGCTTTGTGTTCTATCTTTACAGAACTTCAGATTGGATTAAGTGAGGATCTGGTGATTGGGAAACTTTCTCAAGTGGGGTATGGAGCTCATGTAAGGGTTGATTTTGCTCAGTTTCATCCCTCGGCCAACCTGCAAGAATTTGAGCAGAGAAGGGTCATTTCTATTCAACCACCAGATGGAGAGGTCAGCTGATACAGTTTTTTGCTTTCTTTGTCACTTTTCATGGTTGTAGAGAGGTCTGCAGATTTATACATCAAAAACCTGCATAAAATGTTGCATGTTAAAACCTGAAAATCTGGAATGCTTTATAATGTCAGTTTGAACTGATGGGATTTAAGTGGTATAAGATGTTTAAACTTATCTTGCCTCCACCTGTCCATCGACTTTAAGGCTAGCTGAAATACTTATCCATGTAATATGTGCAAAAGCTCATCTGCTTCAGATATATTTCTCAGATATGTTAGAAAAATGTAGGGACATCAAAGATAAGGCAAAGCCCGAGTAGTGATTTGACTGCATCTTTTCATACTGGCTTTTGTGAAATCTACTGAATTGGATTACCAGCAATACCGGTTGAATTGAAATTACCAAGTTTTATTTCTGTTTTGCAGTTTACTCTCATGCAGTATGGAATAACAGGGGAATTATCCAGACCGTTCCCCTTTCAGCTTATCACAGACGTGCAGGAACATCACGATAAGCAGTATGTAACTTCCCCTCCTAACACAGTTCATTGGTGCTTTGGGGAAAAAAAGGCAGTTGTGGAAACCAGCAAAGTGTGAAAGCATTGAGAAGGGTGTCATATGTGATAGGTTGCCAATTTTAGTACCAAAATATAATGAATATCAGTAAAATCTCACAAAATTTAAATATTATTATTTGGGCAAAACATTGTTGCCTGTCAAACATTTGGTACTAAGCTTACGCAGGAAGTTCAGTTATTTTAACACAGATGCTTAAGATATTTAAACTATCAAAACTAGTTAAGAAGCTTGTTACAGTATTAAACACATTTTTGCTTTTCTTTCTCAATTTATAGAATTATTACCTTTTTTCATTATTACCTTCTTGGTTCTGATGCTATCAGCATCAGGAACCTATCCGGTCCGGTTCTTGTGCGTATGTGTGTGTTTGGGAATGTGTGTGTATGTGTGTTAGTGTTACATCTTGCATGTAAACACGATATCTCAAGTACGACGAAAGTACATTGGATTCATGTCATACGTGGTAAACAGTTAGCTCATGGTCCGAAGATGTGCCCTTTGTTTTTGGTGATGATGTCATGTATATTAATGAGTGGATCGGGCTTAATGTACAATTTTTGAAATGCTTATATTTCAACAACTGCTTTCCGTTTTGTTTTATATTTGGTATACTAACATTGTTAGTTAGAGTCCACATGCTCATAGTGTAAACAAAATTAATCTCAATAATATGCTTAGTGGGCGGGGCTGAATGTGGTTTTGTTATATATAGCTCGTAAACACGAAAACTCCAGAACGACACATTGCGTTTATATCATATATGGTACATAAGTACGCCATAGTCCGCAGATTTGCCCTAATGTTCTGGTGATGATGTCATGTATATCAATGAGTGGGCGGGGCTCAATGTAAACATCTTGAACTGCTCATTTGTTAACAACCGCTTGTCCGTTTTGTTTCATATTTGGTCTAGTTATGATATTAGCTGGTGTGTACATGCTTATGGTATAAAAATTGTTGAATTTCATTAACATGCATAGTGGGTGGGGCTTAATATGTTTTTGCTGAAAAGAGCTTGCAAACATGATATCTAAAGAATGATGAACTGGATTCATGTCATATGTGATACACAGATAGCACATAGTCCGTATATGCACCTTATTGGTTTTGGTGGTGATGTCCTGCATATCAATGAGTAATCTAAAATCTTCAAATGCTCATATTTGAAGAACTACATGTCTGTTTTGTTTTATACTTGGTATATTTATGTTTTTAGCTAGTGTATACATATTCATGGTATAAAAGTGTTGAATATCATTAATATACATAAAAGGCGGGGCTCAATATGGTTTTGCTGAAAAGATCTTGTAAACACAGCAACCGCAGGACAGTACATTGGATACAGGTCATATGTGGTACACAGATAACCCATTGTCCATTTGGGGGCCCATTGTTTTTGGTGGTGATGTCATGCATATTACTAAGTGATTGGAGGGGGTGGCTTAATATGAAGAAATCTTGAAAACGTGATCAATTTATAGCAACCATATGTCTATTTGCATCATGTTATTTTTCAGTTAATGTGTACATGCTTATGTTGACAACATGTTCTATCACTAATATGCATGCCTTAATGTGAAAATGCTCCAAAAAACTTGTAAACACATCATACACATATCATATGTTGTAAACACATGAGTTATGGTTCGCACACTAGTATGTGACCTATTGTGTTGGTAGTGATTAATCCTCTACAATTCCTGTCGCCATGGCGATGAAAACTTAAATCTTGGCGATCGAAAAGTGGAAAAATGATGATTTTATTCCCCAGAGAACTAACTTTATGTCTCACCTGGCGACCAAAATAAAAGCTTTTACGAGTAAGAAATATACTGAAAATATTTCTATAATATAGAATAGTTTTGTTCTTTACAGCCCTAAAATTACTGGCAATCCTAATTTCAAATTTTTTACACTGTAACTTTGTTCCCACAAGCGTCGCCGATTCAATATGTACAATAACATATCACTGAGCAACATTGTACATGTATTTTTCATTCAAAATTATAATTTGAACAGGTTTATGTACTGGCGAGTAACTTGATAATTTTGGCGATCAAAATTTTGGAAATGAGGGAACATGGTTGCCATTTTTTTGTGAGTTGGCAACCACAAAACAAACGTTATTGTTGAGGGCTGGTAGTGATGTCATGTATATGGGGAATTATGTACAATCCTTCAAACACTTATAAATGTGTAACCACATGCATGCTTTGCATCATACTTGTAATATTGTCAAGTTCACTTTATTGATATGCATGGTGGGCATGTCTTATGAATATATGTTATTTAGCATATTTCATGATATGCAATGCCAGTTAGTATAAAACCTGAAAATCAACCAACAATAAAAGGATGCATCAGAACCACTACACATTTTGGTTTTCTGGTTTGTCTATCAGTGACATCTTTCATATGTTGGTGCAAAAATTCGGTTGAAATTATCTAATAATGATTATATTTTAGAAGCAAGTCCTTTTAGATGGATAATAAAAATGAGAGAGTAGTAACATATATAAAAACATTGAAATAGACATGTTTAGCTTGTATATAATCCATCTGGGTGTAAGGTTTCCAGTTAAACTACCAGTATGTGATCACAGTTCATATTAATATCATTTTACGAGAGAAAGTTTTACTTGCTACTTTGGCATGGGTTATGCCTGCCTCAAACCCCAAAGAAAAAAATAATGGCAAAGCCTAAAAAGTTTTACTTAAGTTTACTTAGTCATGAACCATTGGTTTTAATTTTGTGTGATGTGTACTGATCACAATTCTGGTGAAGAACGTTTTCCTCCTTTTGAATCTCGGTAAAGTTTGACATAGATTATCATCAGATGCCCTTTTTGAAGTAATGGCTCCCATGACTTGTCAACTACGACAAAAACAAGGTTATATGATCTACCATAAAAAGTCCCCTTGATGAAAGGTAAGATTATCACCAATTAGCTGTCTCTGAGTCTTCGGTAGTTGGGATCATGAAGTATTTTTGTGTTATTTATTTGATGTAGGGTTATGCTCATGAGATAAGGTTATAATCTTTGTTATCTTTTAATGCTGTATTGAAGGGATCATTTGTAAACTTTGTTATGTTTTTCTTATATCATATTTATATCATATTTATTGAATAACAACTGTGGAAGAATAATTCATTTATTAAAGAATTGTTGACCACTAGCCGACTCTTAATTTTTGGCATTACACAATCTGGAACTTAGAAGAAAGGTTTTGATATGATACAATATTCCTTGGATTGAGACAAACAAAAAACCTGTTGGTGAATATACCAGCTGTAAATTATCATAAAGTTGTCAGTCCTCTCTAAAATTGCTGAAAATTTTGCTATGTTACTGTCAAAACAGTTAGTGGCGGTATAAAATGACAATGGATGTGAACTGGGCATGTGAATTATTTACAAATTAGGTGTTAGTTACAATGCAAGCTGTGTAAACCAGAAACTTGATTTAAGTCATTTTGATTGACAGGTATCTAGATGTCAAGCTGTTACTCCAGTGTCTGCTGTCTGACAACCAGTGTGCTGTTAATATTAAAGTTCATATCCCTGTTCCATCATGCACCACAGAGTAAGATTGCAAATATTTTTGTTTATATTAAAGCACCTGCATTAAAAAAAATTCTTAGCCATTTGCAACACACAGAATGGTGGAATATCATGGTTTTAATTCATTGTGAGTGTGTTACTTTAAATATTTGTTCTGTGTACATCAGATATAAAACAAACCTATCAAATGTGCTTACTGCATAAGGGGGACTGAAGTTGCATTTAGGTCTTATTTATCACTAATGATAATCAGATGAACAAAAATGGATGAATAGTATGGTTGCTTTATTGTGACATACACATGTTTGGTGACATTGAACAGATCTACGTTCTTCACCTTGATGACATGTTAACTGACCCATCATCAATAGCATTATAAAGATCAGTGTTCCTCTATAGATAGCTATTATTGTGTATTATTGACTGGTTATCTCAATTGGTAGAGCATCCACTTTCCAGCCGGAAGGTCATGGGCTCAATCCCAGGTCGAATCATAACAAATACTTCAAAAACGATACCTGCTGCCCTCTCCCTTGGTGCTCGGCATAAGGGATCAGAGCAGGGTAATACTTGTGCGCCATGTGTGGTTACAGCTTTGGGCCTGGTAATTTCCATTGTAAAGGGATGCATTGCGCATGGAAAGTGCAATATAAGAATTATGTATTATTATTATTATTATTATTATATTATTATTATTATTATTATTATTATTATTATTATTATTATTATTATTATTATATTATTATTATTATTATTATTATTATTATTATTATTATTATTATTATTATTATTATTATTATTATTATTATTATTATTATTATTATTATTATTATTATTATTATTATTATTATTATTATTATTATTATTATTATTATTATTATTATTATTATTATTATTATTATTATTATTATTATTATTATTATTATTATTATTATTATTATTATTATTATTATTATTATTATTATTATTATTATTATTATTATTATTATTATTATTATTATTATTATTATCATTATTATTATTATTATTATTATTATTATTATTATTATTATTATTGCTAGAGTATGGTAGAACTGAATGAGCTGAGCTAGTGATCTTTTTCTTTCTTTTTATCCAAGTGTTGCACCCAGTGTTGCAAGTCGGGACCATTTTGCAGATTTCAACACAAAGGATAAGAAGGTGGAATGGTGCATTAAGAAAGTGCATGGAAAAACCACTGTCGCTGCAAAATTGAGGGCAAGTCATCACATTGACATATTACCACTGCCATTGAACATGTGTAGTTTGTTTGAGAAATTTTCCCTGTACTATAATTTCAATTTTATTTTTGTATATTACTTCACAGGAAGTTTTCATGCTCCATTGCATTGCTTTAGGTCAGAATGGATAGTAAAAGCATAATAAAATACTAATTTAGCAATACTTTATGGGGAATCACCAGGTTAGCTAAGAAATTTTATTGTGGGGTGTGAAGGAATATTTTTCCAACAAAATCTTTGACACCTTAGACGTAATTGCTAGCGATAGCCCAAATGGCATGGGGTTTAGGGGGCCACCTTAGTGGGGTCCAGGGGCAAAGTCCTGGTAGAAGCTCTGTGATTTTAGACATTTTATGGCTGATATTTTATCTAAAATCAACATAGATTTACATGGTAATATCATCCCAAAACAGCATGGAAAATTATTTAGGCCCCTATCCATGTCCATTTTTCTCCCTATCCATGTCCATTTTTCTACCATTTGTGATGAACTACAGAAGAAGAAAAACACAAAATATATTTTTTTAATTGTTTTTCTCATCACTATTGACCCACAAATATTTTGCCTTATATTACCATGGGTTATCTCTACAAACACTTTGTTGACTTTATCTTGTACCAGTCAGCTTGTTCACAATTGATGATGGAAGCCATTGATGTATGCAAATCTTAATTAAATAATAGCAACACCTCATTCCCGACATTCATAAATATTCATGTCTGTATGTGACTCAACATTCAACAGGTGTCATTCATCTTGTAAAGTAAGTTGCACAAACTATTTTGCATAAAAACCTGGACATTGGGAATAATTCCATAAAATTAAAATAGATAACAAAATCAACAAGATCTAGAATTGTAGCTAGGCTTGTGTGCCCCTGTCAGAGCCTGATTACTGTGGAGCACTGCAGGATGCAACTGCCCTGTGTTGCAAAAATTTGAGGGTAATTTTGAGTGTAATTTTCAGAAATTATGCCAAGGAAATTGTAAGCCTGTGGTCCTTGAAAAGTTACAATTCAACCTTAAATTAATGAAAGCCCCAAACAAACAGGTCCTTCAAATGTGTAGGTGCTATTTACAAAAATCAACAATCTTAAAGTATAAGTTTTTGACAATGGAGGAAAGAAATAAAATGCCCAATTTTTTATTCCAAATTTAATATCAAATTAATGAAAGGACCCCACACAACTTCACTTAATTTTCATATATATAAAAGATGACTGATGCTGTTTCGGCTGCCACAAATGGATTAACTGGGACATTGAAAGTTTCAAATGGTATATGCACTGTTTTGAAAATAGATCCTTATGATATTTCACATCATGGTTTTTCCGATAGTCATCATCAAATTGTTGGTTACACAGTCCACATTGTAACTTAGTTCTGACAGGTTTTTTGCGTTTTTTTTCTTCTCCATCCTGACCCTGGCAAAACTTGCTTTCTCATAATTGTTATACCAGGGTGATATACCATTCGAATAAACAAAATTGATGTAGTTGATGAAAAGTGGGACTCAGAGATCTTCTACCTTCCAACTTATAGCAGCCACAACTTCCCATGGTTATGAGGGACGAGGAGGTTATCTGATCTCTTATCAGTCACCTCACTGGTTGAAACAATAGTTTCAATTGTGATTAAATTCAACTAGTTGAAAACAAGATCTGCAGTCTTGTACAGACAAGGAGTTACAGTAGTTGATGTGTGTGTGTGTGTGTCAGTGTGTTTAATCATGTGAATATTTTTTTTCTTCTGTAAATTCAGAACAAAGAAATTTAAATGTGCATTGATTAGCGATGAACACGAGTTGATGAAGTTTTGATTCTAAGGTTATAAATAATTAAATTTTCCGACAAAGTTCAAATTTTCCCAACAACTATTTTTTTTTGTTGGCATGGCTTCATTTCCAATTGTTCATCTCGTTAGGGAAGATCGGTTAAAATTTCTTGACAAAGTCACAATTTTCCCAACAAAAATCGCACACCCCCTGGCTGCTACACCCCTGAGAATCACAATGACTTAGTGCTTATAGAGTGAAGCTTATATTCAAAAGGTAATGGGCTCGATTAACAGCATGGGCCGTCTTGTGTCCTTGAGCTAGACACTTTCATTAGTCTACTCATCCTAATGAATACCACTGTTGCTGTCCCATCCAGGGAGAGTCATTGAGTCTCATCTGTTTGTACCACAGATACCGGGGATAAGCCTTAATGGCTTGAGAAAGGATTTTCATACCACCTTGAAAATAAACTAAATTTTAATTTTGCTTTTAAGAGCTTTGTGTAGCCCCTGGTTTGGTGGTGTGCTTCATAATACACTAATTATTGTTATATGTGCTGAGTGTGATCTTCAGAATGCATCATTTTTACATAGGATTATACTTTAGTTTATGCTCGATGATGGTCTGTTCCCAGCATCGCATTAAAGAGGTGCAGTGACTTCAGTTTCTTCACACAGGACTCGGCCCACTTGAGATTTATGCTGTTTTCGTGAAACTAATCACTGGAGAAGTGAAATTTCTTATCACGTGTGTCACCTGACAACTGTGAAGCAAATAAAACAGCAAGGAAAGTGGAAGTCAAGATGTTTTCTCTGTAGATTAATCCCACATTTTACGCCATTTTATTGGCAAAAATCATAGAAATTTGAGTTTCAAAGTCGTATATTGAAATATTGGGTAAATTTTAAGCCAGATATCTGCCGAACCCCTGCTCACCTCCACAAAAAATAGGTACAATTTATGCATAAATTTAAAGAGGAAATAAGCTTTTTGTTGATACTTAATTTGTGTTGGGCCAGTAATGAAAATTGCAAGAAATTTTAGGTTAAATGATGTGTTTTTCTAACATTTGCATTTCCTGCATTGAAGTGAATGATGTATTACAGATTGAAGAAAAGACGTATAACTTTAGTTGGAGGCATTTTGACTTAGTAATTTGATTAATTTCTACTGTAATGAATAAGATTATATAATGATGATTTTGATATCATATTTACTATAATAATTTTAGCAGGACTACCTCAGGCTCAGCCTGCAGTTAGTGCTTGTGAAATGAACTTTGAAATAATTGATTGTCTATACCCACCTTCATTAAAAGGAGTGCTTAACTGTTTTTGCAAAGGCAGAAATTGCAGCTCTTGAATATAAGCTAGTTCAAATACATATTTTTTCTCATGGGCATAATCATAATGTATACATCACCTAACAACTATGTAAAATGGCACTCCACAACCTGCTTTGCAGCTCCTCACTTTAATTGACAATGCCGGTTAGTAGTGCCATCTTCTTTGTATGATTTTTTTAGTACCGCCGTAGAGCTTTGAAGCCTTGTTAGAAGGATTCATCATGGATGTTCCCTAACGAGAACCACTGAAGCCATATTAGAGTGTATTTACTGTAACTAGAACAATTTTGCAATTAATTAATTGAGCATTATTGTAGAAAAATTTTGCAAATCAGTAATAAAGCATGACTATAGAAATTTACCCATTTCAAGGAGTTTTGATTGAACTTAAGTTTAAAAAACTCTAAGTGTGGAATCAGCCACATCACATGTATTCATTGAGCTTCTTTGTTTTTATTTTTTTATTTTCTATTTTTTGTTGTAAAATTTCTTAATGAAAATATATAGTCACTAACCTTTATTTATTAAACAATTACTCCATTTCATCAAGTGCTCTAGTTGTTGGAAAATGAATAAAGTAATATTGATCTAAAAATCACATATACTTTTCAATTTTCCCCATAACATTTGTCTTTTGTTTAAAAGACACAAATTGTATAGAAGTGAAGTAAAATATGAGGTAACAGGTGTAAAATTAGGCAATTACAAACCGACAACAGTTATCAGGAAGACAACTGCAGTGGGACTAAAAAAATATTATTGTGCTATGCTTGGGGAAATGATTTTCATCACTATGACTTATGATATTGAAAATATAAAGTCTGTTAAATTTGTAGGGCAACATATTTTGAAGATGTGTAAAAATATATTAACTTTTCCTTCAGCACACGTTTCTAAGTCTCAAAGGGCAATTTCCTATAAAATCAGCAAACTTGAGCTTTGTGAGTGAAGCTGATAAAGTTGTAGTAACTGTACTAGAGACTAAACTAGAGCCTGATGAGAAATTCTGTGTTTAAGTTGAATCACGAAGCTTCTACCAGCATACATGTACAGGTACCATAAAAGATCCTTGGTTTAATTTAGTTTCTTCTTCTGTTTGTTGATGGATTGGATTGATTTTTAACACCAAGGATTCATTTGAAAATTATTTTTCTCAATGAGCCCTACATAGGATATGATTAATTTTCATTCATTTCAGTAGAAGCTGAATTTTCATAAATTTATACCCTATTTAAATATTAATTCTCAAATGCTCGAATATTATTATTAATTCTAATTCTAATTAATTAATTCTCAAATGCTTGAAAAACTTGAGGTATCAAAAAAGATGCATTATGTGCAGAGACAACTGTTTGAAGGAATGTTTTCCATTATAAAATTAGGAAACGATGATATTCAATCAGCTGCAATTCTGTGTGCCTCAAAATCTTTGAATATGGTTCACTGAATTAATACTATATAAGATTAACTTTTTCCCACATTCCTCTTTAAAACCCTTACAAGATTAATCAATTTTTTTTTTTTTTTTTTTGTGGATGAGAATAAATTTATGAAGATCTAGTAAAAGGCGACCACAATGTGTTCAAATTGAAACGATCTTAGTGTGTGACAGTTTCGTGTGTACCTATTGTAAGCAATACCATAGTGCATCGCACGAAGCGCTGCATGACGTTGTTGGCTGATATCGAACTGCCATAGATGGGTCCAAAACCTGCAAGCTCCTGACTCACTTTCACAAATTTGCACTAATATATATATTTATATTTGGATAGATAAGGAAATTTCCCAACATAGTATGTGAAGATCTTTTAGGGCCAAGATCAGATAAGACCTTTTGACCATGTTTTCAAGATACTACTTTTTATGATTTTCGACCCTTGTTTGTCCCTTAAAATTTCATATATTTTTTCACAATTTTATTTCATTTTATGTTTATAAAAAGTATTTACAACCCTTTTCCTACGAAAATATGATTAAATGATAATGGTACATTGAACAACAAACTCATAGTCTTCGTCGTAAAACGGCTTGTTTCAGCTCATTAAATATTCATAATCCTGAGTGGGCGGAATACGTAAAGAAGAAATGGAGGGACTTAAATAGATTTTGTTTTCTTCGTATGCATTGCAAAATACAGGAAGTTGTTTATCATACTGTTTAGTCTGCTTCACAGGTGAATCTTTTAGTTGGCCTTGCTGCAGCTAGAGCTTAGGCCTCAGTGGTTTTCTTTTTTATGTCCTGATATTTTTAATTATGCCGTGATTTCTCAGAAATTGCAATTACTGAAGGATATCTGCATCTGAATGGAGTAGTTTGTGTCTTTCTGATCTATACATGTTTTTGTGGCACAGGGTTACTAAAATTTGGATTAAGTAAACTGAAATAAAACTTGAGAACTGAAATCAATCAATCAACAGAAATTGTAACAAAAATCAGTTTAGAGAAAGGATTAAACCATTTTTTGTTCAAAGTACATTTAATCGTCGCTAGGAATGATCCTTTAAAACTTGTAAAGTATTGGCTGATTAAAGTACATCCCTAAATAATACTTAATATGACCTTGAGAGTAATGTTTGATCCTCTATGCTGATTTCCTGCAAATTATTTTTGAGAAGATGAAAAAGAAAAACTATCCTTCTTATTAAATAATTTCTAAGAGCTTGTTTACTGCGGGTGTAAAATCTGTGACACATACAAGTTTTTAAAAACTGCTGTAATACTAATACCATTAAATCAACATGCTTTTATTTATTAGAGGAAGTGTTTTTAACATGTTTGTAAAAATTCAAAGGGAGAACGTAGAGTAGTTTGGTTCTGTCATGCTAATGATTTAATTACCAGATTCGATGTAATAAACGTTTCATTCTGTCATGCTAATGATCTAATTACCATATTCGATGTAATAAACACTGGAGGGTGCTAACAAAAATAGAATGGAACCACTTTTATTGCCTAACTTTCTTCATAATGGACCAAACATTTTCAAAAATGTAACCGGCATGTTTATTGATGTTAAGATATGTTCCCAGTCGATATTAATGTTGGTTGGGTGCTCATTAGAACATGTTATGTTAAATGCAGTAATCCATTTAAAGCTATGAACCATTAGGGAAATAAAGGGGTTTTTCCAATCATAAACCTCATGCATCATCTTGTTGTTACATTTTCTATACCCACCTTGAATTAAGTTCTTTGTCAAATGTCAAGACTCAATGATAAACATTTGACAAATTTCATCTTGAGATTGTTGAGCTTTCTGATTCACCACTATTTAAAGCCCTTTTTTTAATGCAGATCAACAGAATCTCAACTATTTTTGTCTTTCTCTTTAACACTTCACTTGCAGATTCATGTAAGCCAGTTAACTGGGAACACCAAACAGGAAGTTGGACCAATCAACCTGGAATTTGAAATCAAAGACTGGACATGTTCACAACTCCAAGTGAGATACCTGAAAGTGTTTGATCGCCAACGATCTTACGTGCCTCTGAGATGGGTGCGCTATGTAACTGTCAGTAATTCATATGTATTTCGATTGAGGTAGCAATGACTAAAGAATTAGTGACATTTACACAATTGATTGATAATCATGAAATGAAGGAAAGATCAAAAATGGAGCATTTTACCACTTTTAGGCCTACTTATTTATGATTATATGCAAATTTTGAGGTCAGCAGTTATATGTATATTGCTTTTCACAAATCCATTCTTCCTTTCCTTTCTGCTGAAATAAAAAGAAAAGAGATGACTGCCGAGAAGCTGGGTCATATACACATCAACATTTTAACTGGGACAACATCCTTATTCATCAATGGCTCACATCATTGAGAAAATTAGTTGTAAGAATGAAACTTTAGCCTATTTTTATTTTTAATATTTTAAAACTGCAAATGCTTTTGGAAAAATTATATTAACTGGTAAAATATCAGTAATTATACTGTTTATGACAAATGCAAGCCTGTGATGACACTGGTTAGGCATTGGGCATCTTTATTTTTTATAAAACTCCAAAACCTTTTTAAAATTCAGTAATTTGAAATTTCAGAACACAAGTTTACTTCATCAGTTGCTTTTACCATTAAAAAAAATGCAAGTAAATGGTTGCTTTTACCATTAGAATTAAATGCAAGTGAATTTAGCAATGTGTTTTTTTTTAATGATGAATTATCTGCTGCACTCTCTAATTTCATGCAAGTTGGTCAAATGGTAAAGATGATGGTAATGTTGGCAGAAGGGAGAGACCGAGCGTACAAGGGGATGCATTCCCTTTCAAGAACCTTTTGATGTACCTTTTGATTGACACTTGATTGATCGTGGTCAAAGCAGTTGCTGGTTTGAGATTGTAGGTACCCATTGAAATGTGGGTACTCATTGAAATGGTGGTACAAATTTTGTTCAACTTAGAATTGTGCAACCTGTGTGGGTGATTTATTTTTCAAATTACACGTTAGCTGAAGACATATTTATCAATGAAGCGTGAATATCTTTTATCATGAATGATAATTTGAGGAATGATGACCGACTTGCCATATATTAGTTTTTAAAATTGTTTTTCATTGTTTTGATGCAAATTCAAGCAATTCAATTCAAGCTTCATTCATATGTATGAAGACATAAATGTGTGAATGAAATAAATCTCTTGTAACATCCAGGTGTGTGTGTGTGATATTATCATGTCTGTAGTTTGTTCAAGGTGTTTGGTAGACATGTGTTGTGGGGTGGGTACCTATGGATTGGAAATAACTCTTGCCCCAACTCAGAAATCTTGGTTCTTACCCTTTCTATTGTTAAAAACATGACACAAACAAAACCAGAACAACTGCTCAACTTTTGCAAACTGATTTATTGCACTGTTGCAAGCTGTACACTACATGTGTACAGAAACTCTACAGCATGTTTACCCTTAATATAGAAAACGTTTGGCATTTTCAATACACATTTTGTACAATTCTTATCTGGTCGATTACAACTTGCCTCTACAGTGCAAATCTTCAACGAGAAGCAAATTTCAGTGTTTCTTTTTTTGTGTTTTGCAAATAATTTTTTTTTTTCTGTTTGGCTGAATATATATTCTGCAGAAATATGTTTTTGCTTGCATGAAAATGTTTATCTAACAAGAGTTTGTCATATAAAATATCTAATAAATACTTTCTTTCTAGAAATGATATTAAAAGGAAATATCTCTCTACCTAACTGCCATCTACATACATCATTGCACCCCAATATATATATTCATATATATAAAAAAACGGAACAACTTGTAAACATATTACAAGATCAATCACCCATTTACAGATTGTAAATAACAATTATGTATATTTAAGAGCTCACTATAAATTCCAAACTGGTATAACCCTTAACAATGCTTACTAATAAATACTACCTATCAGGTATTCATTTTCCTAACTGTGGAAGCCTATTGAATGTCAAAACTATAAAACATGTGGACTATTAGGGAAGAAATAATCAAAATTAAAACCACTGAAAGATACACCAGCCATGACCACACCATTCTATGGTCGAATAAATGAACTTGAGCAGCCATCTATGGGTCAAGGATTCAAGTTTTAATTTAGGTTTGTAGTTCAAATATATTTCTTCTGTGTTTTTCAACTTATTATGGATCACTAAGCATTTGCAAAATAATATTTTTTTTTTTTAACAAATTCAAATTTACATATGTAAATTTTTATGAGAATGTTCTTAAGAGGAAGTACTTCGCCTTTCCTCTACATATTTCAGATTGACCTTTCTTTCCCTCAACAGCACTGTAAGGACTATTTAGAAGTGTTCATGTATAAATGGACTATTCAGGAAGTGTTCATGTTTATATGGACTATTTAGGAAGTGGTCATGTATATATGGACTATTAGGAAGTGGTCATGTATATATGGACTATTTAGGTCATGTTTATATGGACTATTTAGGAAGTGGTCATGTTTATATGGACTGTTTATATGGACTATTTAGAAAATGGTCATGTTTATATGGACTGTTTATATGGACTATTAAGGAAGTGGTCATGTATATATGGACTGTTTAGAAAGTGTTCATGCTTATATGGACTATTTAGGAAGTGTTCATGTATATATGGTCTATTTAGGAAGTGTTCATGTTTATATGGACTATCTAGGAAGTGGTCATGTATATATGGACTATTTAGGAAGTGGTCATGTATATATAGACTGTTTAGGAAGTGGTCATGTTTATATGGACTATTTAGAAAGTGGTCATGTTTATATGGACTATTTAGAAAGTGGTCATGTTTATATGGACTATCTAGGAAGTGGTCATGTTTATATGGACTATTTGGGAAGTGTTCCTGTTTATATGGACTATTTGGGAAGTGTTCATGTATATATGGACTATTTAGGAAGTGGTTATGTTTATATGTTTATATGGACTATTTAGGAAGTAGTCATGTTTATATGGACTATTTAGGAAGTGGTCATGTTTATATGGACTATTTAGGAAGTGGTCATGTTTATATGGACTATTTAGGAAGTGGTTATTCCCCAACATCTCATTTCAAAAGGGTCTAGAAGAGACTTTCCAGTGTACTACCATTTTATTTGCACTTGCCTTAAGTTTTAATGCCAAGTGTAATTTTTTTACAATGAAAAATGGAAAGGTTTATCTACTTCACATACTTTGTTGAGAAAACAATTCAAGCTTTTGCACTGGATCTTCAAATCTCCTAACCTAGAAGATGATCATTAATTATGTGTTACAAGTTTGTATGCATTTTCCTGTCACCGAGCTAAGTCATTTCCGTCCAATTGATGGAATAGTGGTAGAATACTAATGTACGAGTGTGGGGTGGTCCCACTGAGTCTGGAGTGGCCCACTGAGTCTGGGTGGCCCACTGAGAGTGGGGGTGATCCCACTGAGCATGGGGTGGTCCCACTGAGCAATGGGGGTGATCCCACTGAAGGTGGGATTGTCCCACTGAGGGTGGGGGTGGCCCCACTGAGGGTGGGGTGGTCCCACTGAGCGTGAGGGTCATCCCACTGAGCGTGAGGGTCATCCCACTGAGCACGGGGTGGTTCCACTGAGCGCGGGGTGGTTCCACTGAGCGTGGGGGTGATCTTACTGAGCATGGGGTGGTCCCACTGAGGGTGGGATGGTTCCACTGAGCATGGGGGCGATCCCAATGAGCGTGGGGTGGTCCCAGTGAGCGTGGGTGTGATTCCAATGTGTGAAGCTGGTCCCACTGAGCGTGGGGTTGGTCCCACTGAGCATGGGGGTGGTCCCACTGAGCATGGGGGTGGTCCCACTAAGCGTGGGGGTGGTCCCACTGAGCGTGGGGGTGGTCCCACTGAGCATGGGGGGGGGGTCCCAATTTCTTACCTTCACGACTTGAAAAATTATCAATTAAAATCCAACATGTCATAGAATAAACCTAGATAATAAACATGGTAGTTTGAAGTATGCTGTTTGAGGGATTTTGGCTGTCAGCAAAAGTGGCCCATGTACTTTATGGATAATGATACACTAATGATACTTGTCTTCTTCACACATCACCTAGCTACTTGGCAGTGGATTAACTATTAACAAAGTTTTACAACATAAATTAGTCATACCTGTTACTAAGCTACGAAATGAGTTGTATTTATTGATGGTAATATTCCTTATCGTGTGGACCTCTGTATATTATTTCTTCAGGGCTGTTGAGATGTTTTATTTTGTGTAAGCCCTCTTCAATACATCTTGTGCTGGCTGAACATTTTCATAGGAAATTGGCATGCTATTATTGAATTTATCAGCCAATTTGCCCAAATTTTATCATTGTTGGAACATAGGGGTGGGGAATTTTCTCTTCAATCCTTTAATGCTTATTGGCCAAAATGAAACTTGGTTCTGCTACTGAAAGATCATCAGTGAAAATGAAATTGTGCATAACATTCAATATTTTGTTACTATTATACAAACTTGTGATCTGCAAATATGTTATTTTCAACCAAATGTGTTCTTATTCTAGTTCTTTACCTTTCAAATGTGACTCTTAAGAATGCTTTCTAAAGCCTGAAAACTTGCTGAAATTCTTAACGTGGTGTAGAGGACCAAAGAGCTATATGATTGGATGACACTATAGAATATATTACCAACCGAGGTATGATTACAACAGTATAGTGAAACTTATACTTTACAATCAATTCCAAAATTCCCATGTACAAACCATTTGAGTCTCTTACTTTAAATACTTTATGATGTATCCTATTTTAACATCTTTGCCCCTTCCACAGAGGCCAATTTTTTTATCATCTTATGATAATAGGGTACACACACTTCTACAGAAAGGCAACATTCAATTTTATGAACAATCGTTCAATACATACCTACTCGTAAATGGTCCAAGATTAAGATCAAGTTTTAAAATACGGATTTTGATATTGTCAACATTTCTTTTCTGATGTTGACTGTTTTTAAGACATCTGGAGTGTCACATACCAGGTTAAGCATTCTAAGACCCACATAGCAAAATTCCAAGCTAAAAAATTTGAGTGAAAACTTGATTATGTAATACCCACAATTTAAAAAAATCATTCTGTACACACTTATGTTTTTTGTCTTTCTCAAGATGAAAGTGCATGATTACTTAACATCTTAGTATATTACTTCACAACATTTACTTGCTTTTGAAGCTATATATGTATCAGGAATGGCAAAATGTCTAGAAAAGTACAAGAAATAAGAAATGTTATACTAGGGTACTAAGCATTTTCTGAACTCTCCTTACCAAATGTTTCTTCAATTTAAGCCCTATGTATTTAGTTCCCTAGTATTCGGTAGGCCCAGATTTGGGGTGATTGGCCTTTAATTTGGGGGAGGGATGGTAAACACAATTAAGGAATCCCCCTTAACATTGTTAAAGCCTCCGAAACTAGCCAAGCTGTGGAGTTGTCCAACTTTTGTGCAACTGGGGAAAATGAATTGACAAGATTCTGCATGAGGAAACCTGGAAAGCCCCATTCACACTGTTTCTGGTTTAAACTGGGTCTCCTTGAATCTGTTTATGATCTACCTTAATTCAAGCAAGGTAATTGCAGGTATATAAATAGGTGAGTGATTGTTCTATACTTTTGCATCAGTTATTATTGGTATGGACATGTAGAAGTAACAGCTCAAATGCTTTCAAATCAATTAAAAAAACAAGAATCTAGCAAACAATTTCATCAAAATCTGTTTAAAACTTTAAACCATAATACAGTGTTTTGAAATCCCATGCCTCAATATGCAAGTTTGTGATGTATTCCAGAACAAATAAGGTATTTTCTTTTTGTAATGCCTTTGTTTATTGTCTTTCATAATTCTTGGAAGTGGAACAACCTCCCCCCCTCCCCCCCCCCACCCCCTGGTTTCCATGGCATAAGCAGATGAGAACACATGACTCTTCCTGGACGAGATGCCAGTCCATCTCAGATTAACTCCTCTGCAGTGCTGGTACTCATTTTACAGCTGATTGGACTGGAGCAAGTCGTATAAAGTGTTTTGCTTAAGGACACAATGCAGTGCTCACGGCGGAAATCAAACCCAGCACCTTTCGCACACGAGCATGACTTCTTAACCACTGTTCCTCCTTTTTACCATACCCTGTATCAAATTCCATAATATTCAGTAAATGAGATTTTGTTTATTTGTTTGATGGCTTAATGGCATCACGACAGCTAGGGGCAAATTGTGCCCAAGAGTTTTGATCATTCCAAAGGTAGGAAGAAAAGAAAACGGGAAGATTAAGAGAAACACGGGAACTAAAAGCCAGAAAGCTGGGATCGAGAGAGGAAGTGCATGGGTGGAAAAAAAAAAAAAACAGAGGGGGGAGAGGAGGACTAAATATGGTTGTAGAGGGAAGCATGATGAAGGAGATAACTTTATCCGGAGGGTTTTTCTCAAAGAGCTTGGCTATTGAGTTTTAAGGAGCGGGGGAAGCTCTGGGAAGGTTGTACAGGGGGCAAGCAAGGAGGACGTGGTGGACTGTGAGGGTGCAATGGCAATTGTTGCAGAGGGGTTGGGGGGAGCCAATAAGGAGGTGGGAGTGAGTGAGGTAGGTGTGACCTATTCTAAGGTGGGTAATGTGAACGTTGTCGACACGGGAGAGGTTGTGGATGTTGGGGTTGATCAAAATGGTGGGCTGGATGACATAGGGTTTGTTATAAATTTGGGAGTCCCATGAGGTTTGCCAACGGTCACAGACAAGGGAAGCAATAAGTGGTTTGATGTCAGAAAGGGTTTTGGGAAAAGGGATAGGTTGAGGGCAAGCTTAGCACGGCTACATCAGCTCCGTCATTGCCAAGGATGCCAACATAGCTGGGTATTCAGAAAAAAGTAGGGGGGGGAAGTTAACGTAGGAGTTGGGATGTGGGGTTATCCCATTTAAGATTGAGTAAAAGAAGGAGAGCCTTGGAGTCGGAGAGTACTCAATAAAGTTGAGGGCGAGGAGGATGGCCTCGGCTGAGTAGTCAGGAAGCCTGCTACTGAGGGTGATGTCTCGGATGATGGCAGCAGCAGCTGTCTTGTCACCTTCCTTGGAGCCATCAGTATAGATGGAGGTGTAGTTTGAGAGTTCGTCTTTGATTTGGTTGTGGAGGTTGATAAAGAGGTTAGGGTTGGTTTTGGTTTTGTGATGAGTGGAGAGGCCCAGGTGGATATGAGGGAGTGGCCCAAGGACCCAAGGAGGAAATGTGGGCCAGGAGAGGGTGCCAAGATGGAGGTCTGGTTTGTTGCGTAAGCTGAAGGGAGGGGATAGGGTTTTAGTCCTATCGAAGAGGATGGAGAAGTTGGGGTACCTAATGAGGTTGTAAACAGGGTTCTGGGTGTTGGTGAGGACTCTAAAAGCATAGCAGAGGCTAAGCTTTCTACACCTTAGCAGAAAGGTGGGTTTGTCGGCTTCAATGTAAAGGATGGTGATGGAGGAGGTCCTGTAAGCACCCAGACATAAGCCTGAGGACTTCATTTTGAATGGTGTTGATGTGGTTAAGGTAAAAGTTGTGAGCGGCACAGTAGATAATATTGCCGTAGTCGAGCTTGGCACGAATAGTGAGCCTGAAGATTTTGAGGAGAGCATGGGGTTCGCACCCCAAATGGTGTTGGAGAGGAGGCGGAGAATATTAAGGGAGCTTTACATTTCTGTTTCAGGTTGGTGATGTGTTGCTTGTAGGAGAGCTTGGGGTATAGGGGTTAAACCCAGAAACTTAGTGTGGTCAACTTTAGGGATGTGACTGCCATTGAGCACGAGGCTCTGCTTTGGGGTGGAGGTTGTTGAAATGACAGAAGTGCATGCAGACTGCATTGTCTTTGGAGAATTTAAAACATTATTGTTGCACCAGTATTGCAGCCAGTTGAGGCTGAGTTGGAGCCTATTTTCAACAAGAGGAAAGCTAAGGGAGGAGTAGAAGATTGTGTATTCGTCCACGTAGAGGGCACGTTTGATGAAAAGAAATTGAAGAATTACAGCTGTTGTACATCACAAATTTAGTATTATTCAAACCTAGATAAGCTTTAACTGCCCCCAACTAAAATTGCTATTTGCAAAATTTAAACTCTGAGCTGCTTCGGATTTTACTACCTTTTATTTTAACATTGAAATTGCTACATGTCAAAGACCATTAAGTCAGGGAAGGTTTGTATTGGTTCTCAAGAAGAGAAGTAAGCAGTACTCAACTGCTTTTGTAGAACTGTGCAAGTCAAAGTCTTCCAAAAGAAACCACAAATAGATACAAGTACCAGTAAATTTTTCATTCAATACATAATTATACTGACCATTGCAGACATTGACTTCTAATTGTACATACAGTCATACACAGATGACATTAGAAGTTATCACTAGTCATAAAAGTGACCTTCCCCCCAAGTAAGGTCAAGAAGACTACAATAGTTTAGAAGTACTGATAAACTAAACACGCCAATGCAACATGTAAACAAGCCATTCCTGATACAAAAGAAACTTACATTACTATAAAGATAAATACAGTATATTGCAGAACTGTCCCAACTTGTATACAAATATGCTACACTGGGTGGCTGTATAACCCGTATTTGTCATCTTAATGTTAAAAGTATTTCTAAGAACAGCTACCTTGAAGAAAATTTACAATAACAGTATAGTACCTGCAACGCTGATGCTTTGGATCAAGGATATCATCTCTGTTATGTCTCTGATGAGCTTCCATCATATTCTTCAAGTTTTTGTCGCATGCATTATTCTATGTTGCATACTAATGTATTCAAATTGGCAGTGTGCCACCATCAGTTTTGAAAAGTTCACACTTGCTCAGTACTGCACTATTCCACCTTGGGATTTGCTGCCATCTTTATTCTCATGTTTCCAATCTTATTTCTCAAGTTCGGTTGTTCTTCCAAAATTCTAGAATTTACTTCTCAACCTTTCATCCATTGACAAACTTTCAAAGAAATTTGTAAAAACTTAATAATAACATGTGAAATTGTAAACGAAAGTACTATCTACTTATAATGTATACAGGCTGGCAAGATGGAGTAATCTGGTTCATGCAAACACATAGATAAGGGTGCACAACACGACAGGCTTAATCAAATTGTAATTTCTTTCAGTGACATTTTTTGGCTGTTACATCATACCTAGTTTCCCATCTATCAAATGTTCGCTTTCAAGTAAAATGCATCTCTTTGATGAGACAGGAAGATTGTTCACCAATATGGTGGCACTTATTGTATATCCTTGCCCTTCAGTCTTTATTTAGGCCCCCAATACAAAATATTGGCATCTTCAAAAATTAGATCCACGTTGTCAACCAAACCTTTCATTAGTAAATGATATATGGCTAATTAACTTAATGCACTGATGCTGATAAGGAAGCTTGTTCAGAAAAAAATATCAAGGCAGTAACGGAGGGAGCATGGTAGGTTACAAAAAATAATTTCATTTTGTTTGTCTGGAGAAAGCAACGGAGAAATGCCATGGTATGGCATCTGCCAATGAAAGGCAAAATCTGAACAAAATGAATAATCTGTATCCAGCGTATTATTTACCTCATTCTTTTCTTATTATCTGTATTCATGGCCAGGTGGTAAATAGGACATTAACTTCCAACACACAGGAAAATAATCCTCCCATTTTCATACTAAAAAAACCAGTGTGAAACTAGGTACTAAGTGTGGAAATTACCCATAGAACTTTTTCAAATTGTGTTTGATTATATTTCACTGCACTGCATTCCAGACCTATTTTATCTGTGGCAGCTCGTATGAATAAGTGACAGTTCCAAAGCCTTTTGTTATTTTCACAGAAGTGAAATGAAAAAAGTATTTACGTCACACACTTTCTCAAAAGATGGCACTGTACCATTATGGTAAATGCCATCAAGTATCAAATCAACAAACAATGAACTATTAATAGTCAATCTATTTCACACAGACACTCAAAACACAACCCTTAATACTATTCCCATTATGTATCACCACTACTTGCTTCCAAATATCAGTTATTCATTACTGTGTCTTTCCATGGTCACATACCCCATAAAAGGAAGGCAATTGGATGCAAAATTATAGCATAAAAGAAACCTCTTTCTTTAAGAAAAGAAAGATAGAGCACGAGTCCCTTGATCCAAAACATGAGAAAAGGTGATCTATCTGGATGGCATCAATCTCCTCACCTCGACCCTGTCTTCTCATCTTACATCGTCCACTTTTGTCAGATTTATTAATTAACACTACATAGTTTTCTAGTGACGAACAATATTTCATTTTTGTGTCACTCATCACAAGCACAAATAAAATGTTTTGATTCACACAAAAATTGTTTTTCCTTTTATTTCCTTCACAAAGAGTTCCTTCGCTCGTGCTCGAAACACTCGGGGACAAATCAATCATTTCTGATACCCAGTACGTTCTTGCTTGGTAGGACTGGTTCATGCTGATGCTGACAAGGTGGTGCATCTGCATTAGTGCTCCAATCAGATTAGTCGAAAGCAATACACATCCCTTTAAATTGGATCACTCAAAATCACCAGTTCCCATTATATCATGCTAGATGCAGGTTCGTAAGATGATGAAGTAATTTGGAAGGCTGTTGAGAAAATTAGAGATGGAAAGGTAAACTTTCATCATTGTAATGTATATATAACACAAGTGCAAAAGAAATACATGAGAAGTACATCAATTATCCCATCCAATTTGGTGCCCCAGGTTTGAGCATAAAAAGTAAACTTTAAATGCTACATTGACAAGACTTTATTTTGAAAACATAGAAGAAATCTAGAGTGCAATTGTGGAAAAAGTGCTGATACAGGCATGGTATACAAACTTCTTTCAAATTACACAATATGTTATCACCAATACAGAATAAAAACAAGGGTGTAAAAAAGCTCTTTGCACCACAATCTCACCATACAAATAAATAGTATAATGAAAATCAATTATTTTCATGAATTGTGCACCATATATACTAAAATAAAACATTTATCAACGTGAACAACACAACTACAATCAAAGGAATATATAACCATCAGAAACAGTCAAAGCCAACTATGTTGCAAACCTGCTTGCCTCATAAGCTAATCTTTTTTATTTTTATTATTAACCAGTTGTGTGGGAACCGGGGGACCAAGTACAATTTCGTTAACAGAATAAGTCAGCACGAAGACAAATCTCCTTCAATTTTCTGCAAATTTCCCTCATTTTCGGGAATCATTTTTCAATTATTGGGAAGATTTCTTCATTTTTAGGAAATTTGCTTTAAATTTCTGCTGGAAATGTTTCCAACTGAAATTTTTTTAAATAGTTGTACAAGATTTTCCTTCTCCCTCCTCCTTTACAAATAATTTTGGCAAATAAAAGACTCATACATGTTTATAGGTTTGTTGGGACAAAAATCAAATCTGGCCCCCAATGTCAAGTATCTTCCTACGCCGCTGTTATCTACAACACAAAACTTAGTCAAGGACAGCAAGTTTTCTGCACAAGTGGGGGAAATTCAGGTCATTTCTTGGCATGAAATGTTTATAGTCTGTCTTATAGAGCAGCTCAAGTGGGAAATGGTGTTCACTTATATAGAAAGGTGATTCTTTATAGATTTTTCCACTAAAAACAATGGCGTACAACCGATTAATTCTTTAGAGTGTCCAAAGTACCCCTCGGAACCCCGGGGGTGGGGTCCCAATTTACTATATGACAAGAAGTCAGCCATTTTGGATTTGAAATTGGTGCATTCAAAAACCTACAAATAGATATCATAATTACTTTAATTGGTCAATGCTTAGCCACACAATGATTTAATTGGGACAAAAGGGCCATGTGACGGCCATTTTGAAATTTGATCCTTAAGTCACCCATTTTGAATTTTGAAATTGTTGCATCCAAAAATGTACAAATAGACACCATGGTCGCCATTTTGAAATTTCAACCCCAAGTCGGCAATTTTTGAATTTGAAAATGATTTTTTGAAATTGGTGCATTCAAAAACCTACAAATGGACACCTTAAGTACTTTAATCATGAGTTTTGCCATACAGTAAATTTGGACAAAGAGAGGGCCACATGGCGGCCATTTTGACCCCTAAGTTGGCCATTTTGAAAATGACTTTCTTGAAATCTGTACATCCAAAACCTACCAATAGACACTAAACTTACTTTAATTGGTCAATGTTTAGCCATATAATAAAATAAGACCCCACCCTCCAGGTGGTTCATGTGGGGGTACTTTGGGCACACTTTAGAATTTATCAGTGTACGCTACGCCATTGTATTCAGTGGAAAAAATCACTAAAAATCCCTATAATCTATATAAAGTTAATAACATTTCCCACTTGAGCCGCTCAGTGAGGCGGACTATAAAGCTGGTCAAAAGGATAGAATGTTGCTTTTTCTCATTTTCTCCTTTTTTTTGCTCTCCGGATGTGAAGACTTTACTGAAAGGTGTGTGCATGATACTTTTTTGTTGTTGAAGAAGTATTTGAGGGAACATGAGCCTATTTGTTTCTTAAACAAACTTAGTTGGGGATCCCCCTCTACTGTATTGCCACCAATTTACAAGAATATATTTCAAGGATTAGTTCAATGGACACAGAACTGTGAAAAAATACTCATTATTTCTTATTTTGTTCAAGAGATAATAACTACAAAAGTTGTAACAAGTTTCTATTAAATTGACCTGATAATGTCACACCCTAATTTTTTACATCTTAATGTATTGTATTAAAAATGAATTAATTAATAAACTATTTTTCACTAATTTACAATATATTCCAAAATTCTTTTTCATGTACTAAACATTTTTTCTGTTCTTGAACTCTCCTCATATATATATATATATATATATATATATATATATATATATATATATAATATATATATATATATATATATATATATATATATATATATATATAATAATTATATATATATATATATATATATATATATATATATATATATATATATATCCAACAATTAACAGTAAAAGAAATCTTAGAAATGTTTTGTATAAAATACTAAAACATTTTTGAAGAAAGCTTCAACTAGTTTGGACTTCTACACAGATCATACACAAGGTAGCCATATTTTACCACTGTACTAATCTTGTAAATAAATGGCCAGTTTGAGGGTGTCTTCCACTATGAAGTACGATTCACCCACAACATACACAAATTATTGTTTAAGTAATATCAATCGTTTCTTGATAACTTCCAGGAGAAAGTTTCCACCAGATGTGAACATATTATAGAATACTGGAATTTTGGTCAAAATATTTTGGCGTACCATATCAATCTTTCCTGTAACCTGCAGAAGCCATAGCATAACAGGAAACTGTGTAAATACAGAAACCACAATTTTTTTCCTCGGACATGACTGAAATTAAAACGTTAAATTCATCGAAAATACTGTTTTAAATTTGCTAATTAATGCTTTTATTTAGTTTCTGAAGAAAATTAGAAACTCTGGGGAATTTGTAATGGGTATTACTTTTTGTATGAATATAACATACCCACTACAATATATCCATTTAAACCATGTCACTTTTAGACAAATACAAACATGAATTAGGTGTTTATAGAAACATACCAACTAAAAATTAATCAAGTGAAGTAGTTTGTGGTAATTTGAAGGCTACATGTGTTTGGTGTGAGTTTTAAAGTACACAGGGGCCAGTCAGTAGTGAAGGACTATAGACCAGCAATTAGTTGTTCAAGTGCTAGGACCACTGACACACCATAGTAAAAAGTGGGCCGCCATGTTTGAAAAGAAAAGTCAGAGGTGTGAAAAGCTAATATCAAGGGGTACCGCAATTAAGACTGACCATGGGATTCTTTTATGTAAAATTATCATTCTCATAAGCAGGATTTGCCCACCGATACGGGGCAAAATCATAAAATACAAAAAAATCACTGTGCCATACACAAGATGTGGGGCAAATTGGCCAGTTGCCCCCCCCCCCCCTCCCCCTCAAAAAAAAATAATAATAATAAAAATCCCACCCAAGATCAACCCCCTCCCCTGGCACCTGATGGCAGAACTTTAATTATATAGATGAACAGTTACAAAAACACAGGTTAAGGCACTCAAAACTTCCAAACGGCACAGTATTTAGATATTTGTTGACAGATTTAAGATACCAGGGATTCCTGTTTTCATTCTATCGGATATAGTCCAACAATGTAAATGACCAATGTGATCTGCAATGGCCTTTCACACTGATACAATGGAGGAGATGTTAATCAATCTTATTCCTTTAACTGCTTCAAATCATGTATCCTCAATTGGTTGAAACATGCCTAGTTTATGCCTAACTGCTGTAATCTACACCAGAAACACACACAACTATGAGGTTATATTAATGTCTTCCTCACGGAAAAGGGTATTACAAAAATGTATGTCCAGCATATTACATTTTTTCAACAAAATGAAAAATAAGTTCATTTAATTTGGTCACCCAGACAAATGAACTCATTGCATAAGCATTGAAATAAACAAAACTCACTTTTCTCAAGTAATCAAAATCTTGTGGGTGATTTTGATGGGCAAGGGTATCTAAGCTGTATTTAATTGCATTAAAAGATGTCAAATCTGACTTCCGTCAACAATTATCTTGGTGACTTGTGTTTTTAAGGATATAGGTCACTATTTCCCAGTCTAGTTTCTATTCTGCCACTTTTATTAAGTTCGAAGAGGATGCTATAAAATGACTATGACTTAAAGAGAATAAAAGTTCAATTAGCATCTACAGTTCTCATATGTATATTTAATGTGACGTAGCCCCCTTGAGATATCTGTGTGTGAAGCTGATTTCAAACCACTCATGCATACAGCACACTTACATCTACATGTAATTATACAGGAGATAAAAAACTGAATAGAAATGTGGAAAAAATTCTGCAAAAAAATCACAACCATTATACCATAGGCATCATTGATATACCAGTGGTGTGAGTATATACATAAAATAAGATTATGGAATGCTTGCCAATAGCAACACTGCAAGACTAAAGTAGAAGATGTACAGCGTTAGGTCAGGGGCCTCTGGACCGTCTATGCAAATTGGTCATCTAACAACAGAACTTGTGATGAGCTGAATATAACATGAAGTGAGATACCAGCCAAATTGTTAACCATTTTACTTGTAATTTGACAAATCTGAAATAAAATCATTCTTGGTATAACAAATTATAGATGTACAAACTCAAGTGTGAGATGTAAGCATGTGGACTCCCCCATGAACCAGGGCGTACTCTCCTCCATATATCTATAGAAATACAATAAATTTGCCAAAACTGAAGTTCATTGTTATAATTTCAGGTCCAACATCACACGGAGAAAGGCAAAACCTATACAAACTCTAGGAGCTTATAATATTAAAAAACTGTTTCGAATTAGCATCAAAATATACCACGATGTCTGAGAAGTGCTCCAGTGCAGCAATGATATAAAATGTTCATTCACAAAAATTACTAGCCAGAAATCGAAGGTGGAAAAATAAAGAATTGAGAATTAAAACAAAACGTACCCACAAAAATTGAAATAGATCAGAGTAACATGATTCCCACCCACAAAATCAATTTTACTCCCTTTCCATTATGAGCCCAGACAAGACAATATAAATAAATGATCTGTCCTGTGCTACATATCTCTACCGTATTATGAACTTTTCACCTCAGTTGATGATCAAAAAACAAATCCAGGTGAACTGACAGGTGGGGATAATAAATAATGGTTCCTTTATTATAGGAGCTGTTATGTAGACTAGCATGACCGGGTCTACAAATAAAAGGTAAACTAATTACTGCACAGTGTGAACAATATCTCCAGTAACTACAACCCAAGAGACCATATTGTCATTCAGGAAGAATAAATTGAATCAACTACTTCCTCTCATACACTATTTTCTCGTTAACCTTGAGACAGAATGCCAAATCAGTTTTTCCAGCTAAACGTATCGCATGACCTGAACCTTTGGGCATACTTTTTGGTTCCGATGCGATAGCATCAGGAACCTATGCGGTCATGATGGCATGTGTATATAAGTGTGTGTATGTACAGTATGTGTGTGTGAGGGCAAGCTCGTAAACGTGATATCTCAAGAATGGTAAACTGGATTCATATCACATTTGGCATACAGATAGCCCATGGTCTGTATATACACACTATTGTTTTTGGTGGTGATATCCTGCATATTGATGAGTGGGCAGGTTTAATATTTTAACAACTGCATGTCTGTTTTGTTTCATATTTGGGATAATTATGATGTTAGCTGGTGTGTACATGTTTATGATGTAAAAACATTGCATTTCATTTATATGCAGTAGTGGGTGGTGTTAACATGAATTTAATGAAAAGAGCTTGTAAACATAGTATCTTAAGATCTATACATGCGATTCAGTTCATATGTAGTACACAGATAGCACATGGTCTGTATATGTGCCATGTTGTTTTTGGTGTTGATATTATGCATATTAATGAGTAGGCAGGGCTTAAAGTACAAATCTTAAAATGTTCATATTTTTACAACTGCATGTCTGTTTTGTTTCATATTTGGAATAATTATGATGTTAGCTGGTGTGTACTTGTTCATGGTGTAAAAACATTGAATTTCATTAATATGCATAGTGGGCAGTGCCTAATTTGATTTTGCAAAAAGGGCTTGTAAATACTACTGTATCTCAAGAACAGTAAATGTGGATTCATGTCATATTTGGTTCACAGAATGCCCATGGTCTGTAGATGTGCCCTATTTTTGGTGGTGATATCATGCATATTAATAAGTGGGAGGGGCTTAAAGTGAAAATTTTGAAAAAGTGATAAATGAGCAACTGATGTCCGTTTTGGGCATGATAATTTTGTTGGTTATTGTGTACATGCTTATGTTATCAGCAGATGTCATTAAAATGCATGGTGGGCATGGCTTAATGTGAAAGTGCTAATTGATGTAAACACCATACCGTACCCCATGAACAATACAACAGATTTATGCTATATCAGGTACACAGGATGGGTCATGGTCTGTACATGTCCTGTTGTGGTAGTGAATATAAATGAGTAGGTGGAGCTTACTGACAAATTCTTGCAATAGGATAAATGACCAACCATTTTTGCGTCATACTTTCTATGACAATGTTGTTAATTATTGTGCAAATTGTGAATGTTGTCAACATTTTTATTGATCTGCATGATGGTTTATTAATAAATATCCTGGAACAAATATTTTATGAGACACAATAACATGACAGTTAATACAAATTTTGCAAATCAATCAGCTTATGAAAAAGCATCAGAACCACAAAACATTTTGGTTTTGATTTCTTTGTCTTATCATAAGCAAAATTCACACAACACTCATTTTGAAATATAAAGTTGAGAATGCCCCATTTCAGTTAGTCATAATGGACAATACCTAAATGTGGTGAGGAATAAATAAAAGCTTTGGGTAAAAATCTGGAAAAAGATCATTGAATTTTATTTTCAGTAAACTGGCTAGACTCCACACACAATGGATTAAAACCACAAAATGTTTCAATACAATACAATACAATAAACAAAACATGTGGAGACTGATGTTTCTGATACCAATCTTTCTACAACATTCTGTAAGAGCTTTGCATTTGAACCTCTCCTTAACAGAACATATTTTTGAGAACTTTCTTCCCATATCATTCCTTCCACAATCCCCAAATATACACAAGATAAGACCACAAACTTTATCGTTTTTCTCCGTAAACCAAATTCTGATTGATGTGCAAATTAATTGGTTCAAACATTGCAAAGGAAAACCAAACAAAAATCTTTTAATTTTCCATTGGTGCTCTACATTGGTCAGCAGTTTCTGTAGCATTTTAGAATACATCCTGAACCCGATATTGTACAATGTAATGTATTCTAAACATAAAAGGTTTCCTTTAGTGGCCAGACATGACTATTTCATACGATCCAATAGAACTGTGAATAAATACTAGAATTTGTTCAGTTCAGGAGATATTGGGTTTTAATAATGTCACAAGTTTGTATAAACATGACTGGTGAATAAAGTCTACTGACAATGGGAGATGTCACACCATCACTATCTTAATATGTTAACTGTTCATGTCAGTGGCAGCAACACTATGGGGGTATTATCCCCTCCCCCCAGAATATTTTGTACAGGTGATAATATCTTGTCTGATCTATAGTCCTTTGTACCGCCCCGAGAGTTGCCACTCTTCCTTCCCCCGCTCCCGTATCAAAATTATGGCAAGACTTTTTGATGTGTTTTATTACAACAACAAAAATTGGTTTTGATGCGATAGTATCAGGAACCTATGCAGTCATGATGGTGTGTGTATGTGTGTGTTTGTGACGGCCAGCTCGTAAACGCGGTATCTCAGGAACAGTACACTGGATTAATGTCTTATGTGGTACAAAGATAGCCCATGATATGTAGATGTGCCCTATTGTTTTTAATATCATGCATATTAATGAGTAGGAGGGCTTGATATAAAAATATTGAAATGTTCATATTTTAGCAACCGCATGTCTGTTTTGTTTCACATTAGGCATAAATATGATGTTAGCTGATGAGTCCATGTTCATTATATAAAAATGTTAAATTTCATAAATATGCATAGTGGGGCTTAATATTGCAAGATATACAATGACATGACAGTAAGTACAAATTTTGCAAATCAATCAGCTTATGAAAAAGAAGAATTGGAACCACAAAACCTTTTGGTTCTGGTTACTTCATACTAATTTAACATGTTTTTTTTCTTCAGGTGGTGAACCATTTCTTCACTAAAGCATGATTTAGTACTCTCCTATAACGATATCCAATTGGTTGTGAGTCAATAAGATAAAGAAAGACTTCAAAGGAACATCAAGGTGTGATGCAGCTACTATGTTTCATTTATTCAAACCTTACAGCAAGTTGAACTTAAAAAATGTTTGAATATTTTCTTCACTATTTTGTTGCTTGTCATCAATTTTGCACATAAGATAAACATGCTTGACTACAGAACTTATCCATTAAGGAGCGAGAGAAAACTACTCAGAATCAAAGACCTGTAAAATACTAGTGGCATTCATTATCATTGCCAGATACAAAAGGTATTCAATTTCCACATTATGGTTTATTGCAAGGAGCAACAGGCCCAAAAAGTGAGAGTGCACTAATCCGGTGTCCATACAATATTGAAAAACACTTGTACATGTGACGGAACTCATCATTTCTTGCTCGAATATTCATATACACTATAACCACTTGGCATGAGTAGTAGATGTATCTTCTCTAGGACACTTATTGTGCTCAACATGAATGGACGAAGATGAGACTTGGTCAATAATTGCATGAAACAGTGCCTTCATTGTTTTCATGCAGATGGCAGAAAGACGTCCAACATCTTTATGATACATTGTCAATTTTTCAACCGCTGATGACATCTAGAATCCAAGTAATGTTGATTGTGGGTATTGTCAAGAATGAAAAAAAAAAAATCCTTTTCACACCCCAACAAATGCATACACATGTTTATTAGTGGTGCAGGAAGACTTTTTCTAGCAAAAGCAATGACATAAAATCTTGTTCTAACTTTGTGTCTGATTCTCATGAGTTGTGACCTAAAATTTAGGAATTTTTTGGAAGCACAATGTTCATTTCTAAGAGGTGAAAATAGGGACTCATGTTGGTATCTAGAATATTAAGATGACTAAGGGAAACTATGCTAAATTGATTTGTAAAAAGCAGCCTCATGGATGTTCCTCCAACTCCTTCCTGGTTAGCAGTCCACGACAGATCCAAGTGGTTGATAGTTTTCTCACTAACGAAAAACCTTCAGGTGACAAAGTCCTGCTAAAACATGCATGCTACACAGCATGATATGTGCTGTTTCCCTCACAAAAATATACATGCAAATTATTAACTGATTCATGCAAATACAAAAGTCATGCAGGAGTAGGTAACATGCAAGTGAAAGAACCAGGCAAATACAGGAAAGGTGCAATTGCAATTCCAGTCAGCAAAAGGAAGATTATATAGAGTCCAACATGCAGAGAAAACAAGACCAAACAACAGATTAACATTATACCATGAAAATTAAGCATAGAGAGCGCACAAAAAGAACACCGATAAATATCCCTTTCTTAGAAGAGTGAGAAATTTGCTGTGAAATAATTCCTGAATAGAAAAGCATATCATTTTCATTGCTTGATCACATCCTCTTTTCTTTATTGGTGGGGAATGTGGATTTACCGTACATTGACCAAATATAAACTCATGGTTGATACAGCTCAGTGCATGTGCAACCATAAATTATTTTTATCAGTGCTTGACTCCTGTTTATTGTTTATAATGAATTTGTGGCACACATAGTATGAAGGGCACACCTTGTGTGCAAAAAAGGTTTTTTTTTCCCTTCAGTAATATTTCAACCATTTCCACAAAACCGGTACACATCCATTTATTTATTTTTTGATTTGTCAATTGATGCCACAGTGCATAAATATCAGATTCCCCTTTGCTTCCGACATACATTCTGCTTCTCATTCATGAATTACCTCAATATTAAAAAAGTGAAAGCTTGGCAGAAATAAGAATGAAAACTGGTAATAACATACAGGATTTAAGGTTTGTCCAACGCGTCCAGCTTGTTGGCCAGGCTGGGCAGTTTAGGTATTAAGGATTTGGTCTATGAAAAACACAAAAAGAAAAGAATAAAAGTAAATCTGGATTGACGTCAAGCTAAATTAAATAATGAAAACAAACTGGGTTTCCTAGAGTCTATCTCAGTCTATCTCACTTCATCAATGAAAGCTTGCGTATTGATAGTAAATCTCTTTATCCTGTCTATTAACTATAGACAACTAACTACCAATAGTGAATCCTTACCAAAATATAACTACAATTTATAATACAAAATTCCAATGCAACCCAAACAATGCCTATTACCCAAAGCAAAATACCCCAAAACAAAACATATTACTCATAGTAAAATCTAGCAACCAAAGTAAAACCTAGCAACCAAAGAAAAACCTAGCAACCACAGTAAAACCTATTACCTGACTGATGGGATGTTTACTAAATTTGAATGGTAACAGGTGCGTGATGAATGCAATGTTTGGCTTTGACTTTGTGAGCTATATGCATAACCTAAAAAAATATCATTTGAAACTATAGTGGTAGGGAGCTCGATTTGTGGGGGTCAAGGGGTATGTAAATGGAAATTACCTCAAAATGCACTGTTACTGACACTTGTTCCAAGCATGACTTAACCCAAATTGTGTTTATTAAGGGTGCTCCAAAATGGTGTACCAAAGGGTAATTGCCTCCCAAATTCCCTTGCCTCCTATGTCTCCATTTGAAGCCCAATTACATATACCTTTTTAAGAAATAGAATTAAAACATAACTTGATCGTCATACAGTTGTTACGTCATATAATACTGAATCTAATTTTCAGCAAACTTTCTATTTAAATAAAACATTCGCAAACAAAATTGTATCAACTGATCTTTTGTCTTTTTGACCTATACCACATTCTATTCTATTATCACATTTTTTACTTTAATCCACAATGTTCGTCACGGCTTTTTCTCCAAATTAAAGAAACGGAAGACAGTCTACTGTTCCTCAGTGGTTTTTGGAAAACAAAATGATTGGCAGAAACTTAAAAACAAACATTTGATGCTTTTATATGATGACTATGAATCATAAATTAATAAATGTTTTCATTCAAAATATGGAATAATAAAAATTAAAAAAAAACATGAAAAACAAGGAAACAAAAAATAATAATAAAACAGAAGAAGAAAAATCACAATGGCAGTGCAAATTACCTTTTCCCAGTTACTGAGGCACTGTGTGACAGATGGCAAGAAAGAAAAAGAAATGGAGTCTGGTGAAAAAGACAAATGCTACCAAAGAAAGAAACGTGACATGATATGACATGACATAACTTGTGTGCGTTGACATGCATGTGATGTCACAATGATATGCAAACGATATGCAAAACAATGTTAATCTCAGAATTACAGAGAACTCTATGAGAGAGGTAACAAACACAGTAATGGCTGAAATATGAACTCAATGTTATGTTACAAATGGACATTTATTATCAGGCAATTTATGCATGTTAGCAGCATGAAAACACTTATATATCTTACATGTACATCTTAGTTCAAATGGCTTCAAAACATTAAAAGAATTATGAAGTTTGAAACAGGGTATGTATAGACAACTTTCTATTGGCAAAATTTTAATTTATTTCTCATTTTCTATTCTCTATTTATTAAATGTTAGATCAACTTCATTCCATGTGGAACCCTAAAATCATTCATTAACACATCATTGGGAAGCATGCTACATATATTTTTCAAAATAAATCAGTAACTCTCTGTCAAAAAAATAATATTTCTTGAAGGAGCTACCTATTTTGCAGCAGTGAATCATTCTTGTTGGAATCTATGCTACAGCACTAACAAAAATCATTTATAGCATTTACCTGAGACACACCTATAAATATTCTTTGCCTTGTTGAGAATCAGCAAAACATTAAGAGATAAAATGCATGTTCCCAAATGTATAGTGATACAAGAGAATATACAAGGCTTACAAAGACATTGCACAAATAAATTGTGATTATTCAGAAACATGTCCTTAAGTTAGGGAAGCTTCAGTATTGCCAGTACATGGATATGCAGCCCCAATATTTAATGCAGTGATAGTTAAACACCTCACTGTATGCCTAAGCATAAAAAACATGATAAATATGCAGAAAAGATATGAACTCTTAACCTAAAATCATTTGTGCAAATTAATGCAGTTAAGATGGCAGGCTACAAGAAAACCAACAACTCCGCCACCTTTTGAAATCAATATGGAAAGTGATACTATGTGCAATCACTAAACACATCAAGTTTCCAAAGCTAAACATTTCTTAACAGAAAAGCTATGGGATCACCTTTACTGGATAAAATAACCTACAACACCCTAAACCCAGGGTCTAAATCTTCAAACATAGTTCAACGAAGAACAACGGCCACAGATGTACAAAGTTATCAGATACATAAATATGCTCATGCTGACAGGTATGATTTCAGCATGATTCAACCAGCTCTTGCATGTGAAATAAACACAAATTCTGAATTATTCATCATGCAACAGGGTTACAAACACCAACTCATGCCCTACAGTCAATTTGAATGGGAAAGGGGACGGAGCAGGAACATGCTCAATGTTGTCTGGAATAAACTACTTGATATGAAAATGAAACATCAATTGATTCCCAGTCTTGATTACCAAGGTAAACTTTATGAAGAATTCCCTTGACTTGGTAACATTGCTGGGAGTCAGTGTGAACATAAACAAAGCAAGTAACATATCAATATGGAAACTTTGCGGCAGGCTTTAAATTACACACAAGAAAAAAATCAGCTTATAATCTTACAGTAATCAATGATATAATCAGAAGTTTTTCAACCCAAATCAACAGCTATGGAATTTTTAAAACTTGTCCTGGTGATCATAAAAGTGACGCTTTTGATAGGCACTAGGTAGTCATATATCATCGGCGTCTCAATCTGTCACGGAAGACAATAACGGACGGGTTAGGTCGTTTGATTGGTTGTTAAGCAGCAATGATTGATCACTAGGCAATAACTAACTAAATAGCATACCTTTTCCAGGATTCCATTGATGGTACTGTTCAGGATTAGCGCAACAATGATCAAATCCCTAAATGACCCCCTGTAACCATCCTGCAACTTTAAACTTTGGTTTCATCCAATAACCCCTCGTAAAGTAATAAGAAGGCTACATGAAAACCCGGTACATCCAGCAGGCACCCATTCCAACCCATCCACATCTCTATTGAACATGAAGACAGGCATACAACTTTTTGTTTGAAATAAAAAATGTGTTCTGGCAAATAATACACACATAACAATGTGGTCTGTCTGAAAAGTACATTCAAAATATATTTCACGAAAATTAAAACAAATTAATGTCAGTAGCACCAATTGATAAGGACTTATGAATAAATTACAATTATACTCAGCTTGCTGCATACCACAGAATCCATCAGGATTAAACCAGCTGGGACTAAGTTGTCATTACTGCTTTTAACTATGGTGATTACTTCCTATCTCAAGCATTGATTTTCTCCTTTTTTTCCTGGATTTCTTTCAAACTTTCCCACCGGTACCCAAATTCTACCTGACATACAAACAGAATTCTTCGTAATGTTCCAACGGACACTCCCAGGACACTCAACATCAAAGTAGAGCTGAAAATCCTTTAAAAGCATGTCATCAAATTGAACTAGAACATCATTTTAAATGCCCTACTTTTCCTGGATGTTCTATAGGAATATGTACATGCAATTTAATGCTGCCATACAGCATCTTTAATACGAGTTGTTGACTCGAGTAAGTGATCTAAGACTCAAGTCACATTTTTACTTGTGACTTGACTTGCTCACAAATGACTTGTGACTTGACTTGACATGCTTGCTACTGACTTGCGACTTGACTTGTCAACAAGTAACTTGTGACTTGACTTGCAAAAAATATGACTTGTTTATTACTCTGTCTTTAACACATTAAAAAAAATTCATAGGCCATTGAGGATTGAAAATGGGAAAAGTAGAATTTTGTTATAAACAATTGATCACATAGATTGCATGAACTATTATGCTCAAAATACAAAGTCTGAATGATAACAGTGGCAACATATCTCAAAAATATTGCCTGCAGATCACTTTTGTTCAATGTCCATCCCTGCTAGAGCACAATTTGGGGAACACTGCGGAATGCACATACATACAATACAATTGTCTTTTCATGTCAATTTCTAAATAAATAAATTATAAAATTATTTATTAATTATCATAATTGTTTTGCTTCCTTTTCATCATATCTGAATAGCTCTCATTAGTCTGACTAAAAGGCATTATTGCACTTTTTCCTAAGTAAAATCAGCTTCCATTTTGATCAAAATTTGATGGAATTTTATTCCCTATATTAAAGAGAGCACAGAGAGTGAATGATGAAGACAGTTTGCTATCACTATGGAAATATTAACATTTATAGCTGTCACAAGGCATGTAACCAGGGGCTGTGGGAGCCTTTCCTTCCCCTCCTTTGTTGAATAATATTTTTTCAGGGTGACTTTATGAATTTAAATCTCCAACACACTATGCTTCATTATGACCTATGATAATCATAATTTATACATTCCTTCTTCATAGGGTTTGGATCTGCCACCCTCCTTTAAAATTAGTAGGTACCGATATTTGGAAAACAGGGGCGTTTAATCATAATATTATACAAAAGAACGGCAATTTCTTTTAGGCTTGATATTGGTTCTTTATGCATTTTTGTGTTTTTAGCATTATTGCTTTATTAATGGAATATACTCTTTTGCATATTTTCACCCTCCTTTTCAAGTCACATTCGGTAAGTTAAACGTCACGTTGTTACATCCTGAAAGTATGAAAAATGACGGGGCGTTTATTAGAGGGGGCGTTTATTAGAGAAAATACGGTAAAATTATTAACATTTAATAGGAATTTGGGTCTGTGACAGATCTTCATGGTGACTCAAAATTGTTTTGTGCCTTTTAAAATTTGACAAAAGCTTTCACATTCAGTTTCTATAGAATATTAGGAATGATAAGATGTTAATTATCTTCTAAGCCCCACAATTAGTAAGATGTCTTCTTTTTTCACTATTACTGTTGTCTTGACAAGTTTAAAGAAAGTTTGTTAGTTTCATTTTCTCCATAAAGCTTAAGAAAAACAATGAAAATGATATTTAATTTTCCCATTAAAACAATATCGGTTAAATGAATGTCATACAATTTTATGACATAAACTATAGCCCTTTTGATGTTACCAGAAACAAAAGACATAAAACAATGATAAATCTTCCCATGATTATGAAACATGATTCAGAATAAGGTATCATCTATGGGTATGAAAAGGATATATAACCTACAGTGAGCTCTAGGTTCACCCACGGAGTATGAGATACTCCTCTAACCCATTTCTTATTCCTTCAAGGGAAAGTTAATGTAGATAAAATAACCCACCATTTTGTCACTCCTGAAGAAAAAAAAAGCGTTGTTGATATTTTAATGCGATTTCAATATTTTACTGAGAAAATGCTACACCCAATACTATTCCCTAAAAGTCATCCATTTTGAAATCTTGTAACAAAAATTAAAAAACTGTAAAGAAAATAATGTATTTACATACAGGGAGGAAGGTCCCTTTGGTCCCTCTGAGTGGGGTTCTATGTCATGGCAGTCCAGGAGCATGTCTATTAATAAGAACACAAATCTTCCTAAAAATAGGAACATTTTAATACATGGAAGCCGCCATTTTGTGATATTTCCCATGATCCTTTGTTATCCTAACATTAAAGCCTAATGCAAAGTCACATATTTCAAATTAAAATAGGTCTGGGAAAAATATCTTTGCTAGGGTAAACTTAAAAGTCATGAATAAATCTTTATTGCTGTAATGGCTAAAGATTTGTGTATATATTTTTATATGTTTACCATGTCAATTTTAAATTATTAGAAATTCTACACAATACAACTAGGCTTTTAGGCACGAAACATCCATTTTGAAAATTCAAATGTTTTAAAAAAACGTTTTAGTGTTTTACATTGAATATTTAAAGAGTGTAAATTAGAAACCATGACATTTTCGTAATATCTGAACAATTCAGCGACATGACTTTAATATTCTTGTGTGTTATACTTGTTCCTATTAATAGGCATGCTCCCGGACTACATGAAGGACTACCAGTACAATAATCTCTAATTAGATATATAGTGTGTGCGAGTGATGTCACATGTACTTAATCTGGGGAAGGTGGGCCCGCAAGTAAGCTTTTTGTACACTAACTATGCTTATTGACTCTGTGACATAGTCAGACACTTTCAGTAATCAGAAACAAAATTACAAATGCAAATTAAACTTTCTTGAAATGCAATGAAATGTAATGGATAAACTAAATTTTAAGTTCAATTTTGACATGAATTATGCAAACAAGTAGAGGCAAACCAAGGGCATATTTTTCAATGAGTTTGTTTTTAAGGGGCAGGGGAAGCACATGCCCCCTTCCTTAATCCTGTCAGTGTAAGTGCCCACCATTATCAACAAGACATGACACACCAGTGTTAATGATGCTACAGTGGTAATGACAATGATGATAACGATAAAGACCAATGAGATGATAGAACGAAGAAATGATACTTGCAGAGATCGTGATAATAACAAAAATATAACGTGGTTCAGCTAGCAGTTGTTAACTACTCTTTTAAGAAGACAATTTGACACTTACAGACATAAATTGAAAATTCCCCTTGCAGTTTCAAGTTAGACTGAATTCTCCTGTCATATGGAGTTACAAGAAAAGTTTCATATTACACAGGTTAACCTTTCACACTGATCCAAGTGTGTGTTAATCAAAGTTCTTAGGCTACTTGAAAAGAAACTTTATCAATTTGCAAGAAATTACATCATTTACAAGAAATTACATCAATTTGCAAGAAATTACATCTATTGCAAAAATTACATTAATTTGCAAGAAATTACATCAATTTGCAATTATTATATCAATTGCAAGAAATTACATCAATTGCAAAAAATTACATAAATTTTCAAGAAATTATATAAATTGCAAGAAATTACAATCAATTGCAAGAAATTACATCAATTTGCAAGAAATTACATCAATTTGCAAGTATCATATCAATTGCAAGAAATTACATCAATTGCAAGAAATTACATCAATTTTCAAGAAATTATATCAATTGCAATAAATTACATCAATTGCAATAAATTACATCAATTGCAAACAATTACAACAATTTGCAAGTATTATAACAATTGCAAAAATTACATCAATTTGCAAGAAATTATATCAATTGCAATAAATTACAATTGCAATAAATTACATCAATTGCAATAAATTACATCAATTGTAAGAAATTACAACAATTGCAAGAAATTACATCAACTGCAAGAAATTACAACAATTGCAATAAATTGCATTAATTGCAAGAAATTACATTAATTGTAAAAATAAATTATATCAAATTACATCAACTAAAATTACATCAATTGTTAATTGAAAATTACATCAATTGCAAGAAATTACATCAATTGTAAGAAATTACATTAATTGTAAGAAATTACATCAATTGCAAGAAATTACATCAATTGTAAGAAATTACAACAATTCAAGAAATTGACATCAATTGCAAGAAATTACATTAATTGCAAGAAATTACATTAATTGCAAGAAATTACATCAATTGCAAGAAATTACAATTGTAAGAAATTACATCAATTGCAAGAAATTACATTAATTGCAAGAAAATACATTAACCTGCAAAAAATTGGATGACAGTTTGTGTATTCATGCCTTCAGGAATTCTTTCGCATTATTTTAACAATGCATGACATCATCAACAACACAGGAGCTCTTTTAAGAATTGTATTAAATAAGAACCATTTCATGAAGAGGCAAAATCCATCCCATCAAATTATATTCACAAGTTTTTTTTTTTTCTCCAAATTTCAAATGAAAGTTTATTACTGATGCAATTTAAAAACAACTTTTTGTCATATTGTAAGTGACTAATTTTTATTTCACTTGAAAAGTGTGAAATGCATTCCCCCTTGGAGGAAGGAAATATGGGTAATATAAATTGGGTCAGATTTGATAGAAGAAATGACATCTAAATTTAAACATCAAATATTAATTAGGTTTGTATCATGTATAATTTATAGGGAAAATTTCACTTGCAAGTTATTAACAACTGTCGGAAGGACAGTATGCTCGACTATTCAAAGCTAGTATAGAGAATGGGCTTATTGCGGGAAGTATATACAGAAATAGGGTAGCAGGGGCATATGATTTTAAATTACTTGGGCTTTGAAAGATGCACTTACATTTTCATTTGCTTTGTTAATTTTCACAACATTTTACTACAAGCTTTTAAATATCTTTGAGTTTTCCCAGATATTTTAGGACAAAAAAAAAAGCTCAAGGTTACCACACCCATGCAGTAACTCGTAAAACATGTAAAAGCTAGCAGTCTTTATAACTATAACACCTCTTTTAGTTCTATCAATTAAACAACAAAGAAAGTAGAGGCCCTGACTTGCCAATGTCAATGAAAGAATGTCATTAAGCCCCCTTTCTAACCTGTACCCTCCCTCAGCCCTTACACATTCCCAGAACTACATCCTGGATTGTATTACAGCTTCCAATTTAAGAAAATATGTGTGTCAAGTAAAGTCAAGCAACATGAAAAATGTACAATAACATCTGTCCCACATTCCATCCCAACCTGTCCCAAATGTCATCGCATGCCTATACTCCATGCAATCATACCTGGAAACCAGATACTGTATGTCATCCCACCACCACATGACATCACAACTAAAATCCAGATGACACCCTGTCCCACATGCCATTTCACCCTGTCCTAAATGCCATTTCACCCTGTCCCACATGTCGACCCACCCTGTTCCACATGCCACCCACCGTGTTCTACATGCCAACCCACCCTGTTCCACCTGCCAACCCAACCTGTTCCACATGCCAACCTACCCTGTCTAACATGCCAACGCATCCTGACCAATATCCCACCCCATCCTGGCCTACATACAATTCCACCCTGTCCCACATGAAATCATACCCTCATCCTAATTACTTCAGCTACTTTATCATCATGTCATCTTCTACCCCACATTCCGCATATTGTTTATATGTCCCAAACCCCTAATTCAAAATTCTTTAAAAGTGAGGAAACTTATTCGCTGCTTTATATATGGCAAGACAAACATTTTGATTCCTATTTATGTCAGAAATGTCAATATCATAACAAAACTAAAAATGTGAAGTAAGTAAGTTTCGCCTGCCATAAATTTTTGATCTCTGGTCAAACATTTTGCAGCAAAATCTATTTTTATGCAAATAACCCAATTAATATGCACACTATACCTCACCAATAGGGTGAACATTGCTATGCAAATAAGCTAATTAGTATGCACACACAATCCCCCAATCATGATCAACTGAACAGTAGCAATGCCCTCTACCACTGAACCAAGATATCATCTCATGTTAATTTTGTACAAAAGTGTATTGTTATGCAAATGACCTAATCAATATGCACACTACACTTCACCATTGAGTGTAGACAATGCTCTTCACATATATGATCAATTGTGTCAACAAAAACCCCACATCCACTTTATTTAAGAGATATCATAGATACAATTTTTTTCATTATTATGCAAAATAAGGTAATTAGTATATACACACAACCCCCAATCATGCTTAACTGAGCAGTACCAATGCCGCCTACAACTGTATCTAATACAAAGTTATCATCTCAGATTAAATATTTTCTACGAAAGTCTATTGTTATGCAAATAACCTAATTAACAGGCACATTACACCTCACCATTAAGTGTGGACAATGGTCTTCACATATATGATCATTATTTGAAACAAAATCCCCACTCCCACTTTAATTTAAGACATCATAGAAACAAATATTTTCTTGTTGTGCAAATAAGCAAATTAGTATGCACACACAACCCTCCAATCATGCTCATTTGAACAGTACCCATGTCCTCTAGCCCGATGCCAAGTAACATGAATGTACACTCATAACCTAAGTTATAAATACTTTAACCAAAACTTTAACTAGACTCCGACACAAAGATTGAGCGCCAACGCCTCACACCAACGCAGCAGCAGCAGCTGTCTTGTTGCCTTCCTTGGAGCCATCAGTATAAATGGGGTGTAATTTAAGAGTAGTAGAATAGCTTTACTATTCTTGGAATAGTCAAGCTAATAATTGGAAATAACATAAACTTTGTATTCGCTACTGAAGGTGGCAATGGAAGACCTTTATATACCACTTGGGTTTTTACACACATATCTTTCTACACTAAAACATAGGTGAGCGCAATAAGTTCAGCACAAATTTTGCTCCAACTTTAAGACATATTTTGCACATGAAATTTGAGTAACGCTTTCTTCCCTACCAAAAGACAGTCCTTCCTTATTGTCTACCAACAAAGTGTCTCGTTAATCAAATAAGTGTATTGCATAAGACTGTGATCAATTTTGAGATTTTTCATGGGACTTAAGTTAGATCCTTTTTGATTGGTCTACAAAATTTCCCTTTTTTGAACTTCTATCAAAATGTTAATAGCTTCTCATCCACAAACAACAAGTTTAGCTGAGTCATTGCAAGTGTACTCACTGCTTTTTAGTGACTTTCATGTTTTGTTGAACAACAACGGAAATCTTCCAGCAAAAGGCAAAATCACCTCCGATTAAAAAGGAGGACACAGATAGCTTAATGCAAGTTGCTTACACTATTAGTGTAAACAACTGACGACAAAATTGATGAGCTAAATGCATGTAACAGTGAAGCACATGTTTACTGATGATTAAGAGAAAATCAGCCCAGCTTCAAAAACAGTATACATCATAAGGTTTAGCAAAAAATGATGAAAAGCGAAACAAATAACTTCATGATGATCTAGCGGCCGCATCGAAAAGCTGTTCAATTCGTGGGTATCCCTGTCTAATGATGCATGCAACATCTCTCCTTCACTGATTGGAAAACCCACAAAAGTAATATCACCTTTCAAGCACTAGAATTTGATCTTGTTAATAACCACAAGCCGGTAATTACCACAAGCCGGCGGAGCTTGGAAACTGTCGTATAATCTAATGGCCGAAGTAAGCAAGTAATGCAAATCGGAAGTGAAGGTGCATAATATGATCTCCCAACCAGTTTTCTTTTAATGATCGGGTGTTTAGGACACATTTCTAATGCGGCCATAAGATTGTAATGATGAAATTCTCTTATGAAAGTTTACAGAAAATTAAATACTAAAATTGTACTAAAGAAACTCATGCTTTCTTGATTTAATTTCTGAAATATAAATACTGTATTTCCATAATAATGATCTTCTGAACTCAGTGGTTTAGCATGGGTTCTTCACCCTTCTCTCACCATCCCCAACATTCCAAACTCCATCATGGTAGGTTTCCCTCAGTTGTGTGTGACCAATCAGTAAAGATTTTACTGAACAACACACTTGTTTAGTGTATACATATAACATATATATATATATATTATATATATATATAAATATATATATATATATAAAAACATAAATATATATAATGTTTTAAAAGTTGGTTTGATGTTGTGTGAGATTGCTAGATCATAAAGACCACTACATTGTGTTTTTATTTTAAATATTCCCCACCCCACATTTACACACACACATTGAAAATGGTCTTTAAGTCCCTCCATAATTCTTTCTTCATTGAATCATTCTAAACTCTTTTATTTTTGTCTCTTTTTCATTGTATTTCTGAAGCAAGAGTCTGTGTATTCAAGGATGCACTGAAAACACTTTGTAGACATCATATATGTTTGACTACATGCTCCCTGGATTGACCTGTTTAATGAAGGGTAAACCAACCTCATGCAGTTTATAAAGTCAACATGTCAAGTCCAAATCTGGGTGGTTTGGAAGGGTGTCCCAGGGCTCCACCAATGTTTCAAAGGCTAAAACATTTGATGTTTTAGGTACAGACTGCTTCCAGGCCATAATGTCAAACTTACAAATGTTAAAAGCAAAGACAGATTGTTTGTAACCTCCTATGATTCTTACTGATCTGTGCAATCCATCATCTTGGATCAAATGCTCTGTGGTTTAATCTATAATCTCTCCCACTTCTACTTTCATCTAGAGTTTTTGATCAATCTATGCACTTTCTTTAATCTATCGTCTTCTACTTAATATTTACTTTATGATTAATTTTTGCTCTGTGATTTATTCTAATCTCTTTAGTTTAATCCGATATAATTTTTGATTTAATCTCAAGTGAAATAGACTGTAGTAACATGATCAACGACAGAAAAAAATCCGGTAATTATCACACCATTAAGAAATTTGTTTGCCATTTTTACAAACGTAATAATTCAGATATTAAACATGTCCCTAAGGTTCAATTGGATTCATGCCATGATTGCATGTTGGTTATAAATTTGAGGTAGTATGTGTTTTTTGACAGTGAGTCAGACGACTGTAGACGAGAAATAAGTTGCATTTTTCTCTGCAAACGTAAGCAATCGGAGGCTTGGATTACCAGTTTCCAAGGTTACAGAACACCAGCTGGAATTCAATGTCACAGAATGTCATTTACCACAGTTATTAACATATGAGTAAAATCCCTCTACACTGCACAGATCCGGAATCCAATCATTGGTAGTAGTGATTTTTGTGCTTACATTCCGCTACAGAATGCTTAGAAATACTCACCCCATATCAAGTTGTGGTAAAATATAAATTACAGATGAAATGAATTGATTTACTCTTACCTTTTTCTTTGGATTTAGCAGTTCCTTATATTGTTCTGACTTGAGAAATCGTTGATAACTGTCATTCCTCATAAGCTGGTAGATGTGATCTTGAGCTGAATCAAATGTATACCGCCCCGGATTCGTCATGTTTTTCCGTGTAATTTCTAATGTTTTGGAGTCAATGTTGATGGGGCAGTGGGATTCTTCTGAGAAGAATTCTCTGTTCAAAATTAGAAAAAATAGATAATCATGAAATCACATTTGCATCTTTACAATTTTTTGAAACATCTTTGTTGATTTCAACCAAGGGGAATTGACCTCTCAGAGCAAATTGAATTTCAATTATTTCAATATAGAGAAAATAATCACAAGAATGGAATGATGCGTAATTCAAGGCAAATCTTCAGGTCTAGTCTGTATACTTAATTTGCAAACAGAAAAAAAATTCATAAATTTTTTTTACTAAGCATCTAATGTTTGTACATGGGAAGCAGTGCAACATTTGAGGATGACATTGGCTTCCTTACCAATCTAGTTCCTGTGTGGTCACGGTACTTAAGAAGAAGCATCTTTATTTCAAAAGAAATAATAATCATATTAAAGATGGATTTTGTTGTTGCTTTTGCCCTCACTGCAACCATTAATTGTTTCATGTTGTACAATATAAAGTGTTCATAACATTATTTAGGCATTCCTCAGATTGCTATCATCATATTAAACTGTTTTTTTGCATCTCGATATCCTACTAAAACATCACAAGCTTGAAGTTATGAATCCTCATCCCCTGTTTACGCCATCCTTCAACTGATAAACAGTACAAATTTAATTAGACTACTTGTTTTTGTTAATATCTACGGTTTCTGAGCATGCACTGAGACTCTTTGATGTAAATACGGTTTAGAGCTTGCCCAAATGCTGCCACATACAGAAAATCCTATATCTGCCACCAAATGCACTTCTTTTTTTTTTAGCCCATATTGATTTCTCTTGTACACAACACAAGTCAGCAACCCATTCTGTTGGTGTCAATGTACCTGTTCTTCAATTTACAGGTATTTGACACTTACAAATGTTCACTCTCAGGAAGCTGGAGAGACAAAAATATACAGCTGGTATTGTTCTTTTCTTCAGATATAACGCTATCAAAAATTTGCACTAAAAATGAACTTTTCTTGTGTGATATTGTCCTAAGAACTGACTTTTTTTGCCATCTATCAAACCAGCAACGGTGTTCCACAGCTGTTTGGTGATGACAGGGAGGTGGAATTGTTGTAGGTTTTAAATGGACTGAAACAAAAAGGACATTGACCATCTTGTTTCGTTTGACAAAAACTAAAAGATTAGAAACAAAAAAAAACTTATCTTTAATCACAACTTTCCAAAGCATACAAGTCTAAATTCTACCATCAGTGACACTCTTTATTGCATCAACATGTCTGTATCATAATAGTTGGTAGGTGTATTCCCTTTGTCTTGCTCTCATTTCAAACACATCAAACATTCCAATGTGGCTAGCCTTAGGGTCATGTGGCATGTCATTGTCTGAGGCCAGTAGTGCCTGAGAGGTTTGAACTTATGGTGCAAATGACGAGAGGAGGTAAAAAACCAAAGTTGTGTTGTCCAGTTACAAAGTTACGTAGAAATGGTTTGTGGAACATTTGAGCCCAGAGAGAAAGACAGTCAATGGGAGAGATAGCTTCAGATGTTATTGTTGCAGTCTACGTAGACAAGAAGACCACTAATTGGTTAGAAAGGTTTTGTAAGAAGAAGTTTGTAAATTACATCACAGGAAAAATTTTTTTTTTTATCTACTGAAGATAATGCAATCTAAAGGAATATACTGAAGTGAAAAAGTGGCATTGTGGTTTGGGCAGAGAAGTTAAGCACATAGGTGTGGGAATGTGGCATTGTGGTTTAGGCAGAGAGGTTAAGCACATAGGTGTGGGAATGTGGCATTGTGGTTTAGGCAGAGAGGTTAAGCACATATGTGTGGGAATGTCGCATTGTGGTTTGGGCAGAGAGGTTAAGCACATAGGTGTGGGAATGTGGCATTGTGGTTTAGGCAGAGAGGTTAAGCACATAGGTGTGGGAATGTGGCATTGTGGTTTGGACAGAAAGGTTAAGCACATAGGTGTGGGAATGTGGCATTGTGGTTTGGGCAGAGAGGTTAAGCACATAGCATTGTGGTTTGAGCAGAGAGGTTAAGCACATATGTGTGGGAATGTGGCATTGGGTTTAAGCAGAGAGGTTAAGCACATAGGTAAGGGAATGTGGCATTGTGGTTTGGGCAGAGAGGTTAAGCACATATGTGTGGGAATGTGGCATTGTGGTTTGAGCAGAGAGGTTAAGCACATATGTGTGGGAATGTGGCATTGGGTTTGGGCAGAGAGGTTAAGCACATAGGTAAGGGAATGTGGCATTGTGGTTTGGGCAGAGAGGTTAAGCACATAGGTGTGGGAATGTGGCATTGTGGTTTGAGCAGAGAGGTTAAGCACATATGTGTGGGAATGTGGCATTGGGTTTGGGCAGAGAGGTTAAGCACATAGGTAAGGGAATGTGGCATTGTGGTTTGGGCAGAGAGGTTAAGCACATAGGTGTGGGAATGTGGCATTGTGGTTTAGGCAGAGAGGTTAAGCACATATGTGTGGGAATGTCGCATTGTGGTTTGGGCAGAGAGGTTAAACACATAGGTGTGGGAATGTGGCATTGTGGTTTAGGCAGAGAGGTTAAACACATATGTGTGGGAATGTCGCATTGTGGTTTGGGCAGAGAGGTTAAGCACATAGGTGTGGGAATGTGGCATTGTGGTTTAGGCAGAGAGGTTAAGCACATAGGTGTGGGAATGTGGCATTGTGGTTTGGACAGAAAGGTTAAGCACATAGGTGTGGGAATGTGGCATTGTGGTTTGGGCAGAGAGGTTAAGCACATAGGTGTGGGAATGTGGCATTGTGGTTTGAGCAGAGAGTTAAGGTGTGGGAATGTGGCATTGGGTTTAAGCAGAGAGGTTTAGCACATAGGTAAGGGAATGTGGCATTGTGGTTTGGGCAGAGAGGTTAAGCACATATGTGTGGGAATGTGGCATTGTGGTTTGAGCAGAGAGGTTAAGCACATATGTGTGGGAATGTGGCATTGGGTTTGGGCAGAGAGGTTAAGCACATAGGTAAGGGAATGTGGCATTGTGGTTTGGGCAGAGAGGTTAAGCACATAGGTGTGGGAATGTGGCATTGTGGTTTGAGCAGAGAGGTTAAGCACATGTGTGGGAATGTGGCATTGGGTTTAAGCAGAGAGGTTAAGCACATAGGTAAGGGAATGTGGCATTGTGGTTTGGGCAGAGAGGTTAAGCACATAGGTGTGGGAATGTGGCATTGTGGTTTGAGCAGAGGTTAAGCACATATGTGTGGGAATGTGGCATTGGGTTTAAGCAGAGGTTAAGCACATAGGTAAGGAATGTGCATTGTGGTTTGGGCAGAGAGGTTAAGCACATATGTGTGGGAATGTGGCATTGTGGTTTGAGCAGAGGTTAAGCACATATGTGTGGGAATGTGGCATTGGGTTTGGGCAGAGAGGTTAAGCACATAGGTAAGAGAATGTGGCATTGTGGTTTGGGCAGAGAGGTTAAGCACATAGGTGTGGGAATGTGGCATTGTGGTTTGGGCAGAGAGGTTAAGCACATATGTGTGGGAATGTGGCATTGGGTTTGGGCAGAGAGGTTAAGCACATAAGTAAGGGAATGTGGCATTGTGATTTGGGCAGAGAGGTTAAGCACATATGTGTGGGAATGTGGCATTGTAGTTTGGGCAGAGAGGTTAATCACATAGCTGTGGGAATGTGGCATTGTGGTTTGGGCAGAGAGGTTAAGCTTATAGGTGTGGGAATGTGGCATTGTGGTTTGGGCAGAGAGGTTAAGCACATAGGTATGGGAATGTGGCATTGTGGTTTGGGCAGAGAGGTTAAGCACCTAGGTGTGGGTATGATCAATCCTGGATTGAGAATTATGACCTTGCGTTTACCAGTCATCGCTGTGTTAGTATGGGTTTCCCTACCTGCAAATGGATTCTGTGAAGTTATTGTGAGTTTAAAAACTCCAAAACTTCCATTATATGGCAAGGTCTTTAGTTTTAAAATCAGGGTGAGTATACTTAGAAGCAGCAAACTTCAGATCCAGCAGACGCATGAGCATAATAAGAGTTGTTGAAGAACAAGATGTTTTTGAGGAGTTAAGGTAACTGAGGATCAATGGGTTACTTCAATTAAGTTCTTTGATGGATTAAATAATTGATTCTAATTCAAATGACAAGACCTTCAATATTTATTGTGAAGCTTTACTGGATCTGCACATTTTTAAATCCTGGTGGTGTTTTACCCACAGTTTTATAGGTCTCATTTCGCAATGCAGACTACATACAATCTTGGACAAATTCCTTGAGACACTTAGTATTCAATTGTGTTTTCTGTTAAATCTGTTGTCAAAATTAATTCTTTATTTTTTGTATAAAATATATCTATTGGGTTATTGTAGATCATGGGAAATTTGTATTTATAGATAATGTTATAGCATGATTTCTAATTCATTTTCACCTCTTTGCCTTCCTTCACACCGCAAAGCATCCCCTCCCCCACCCCTCCCATTAAATGTTGGCAAATATATAATTGTTTAAGTATCGTTCATTCACAAGAAGGTAATACAAAAAAAATCTGGTCCAACATTGAAAGGGGGCAGGAGAAGTGAGGGGGGGGGGGGAGGGGGTATTTTATTGATTTTTTAATATAGTAAGTGTCTCAGGTATTTTGCCCAAGATTGTAGACTACAAATAATAGAACCAGTTGGGCCTACTGGTGGTGAGCAAAGTCAGAGTGGTACTTATTGCAGCGTAACTGCACCATGGTAAAGAAAATGCAATTTCAAAAACTTCATGGACTTACTGAAAGATCTCCAAAGCTTTTGCTGGCACTTTGCTGATGGAAGTTGCCTTCAACTCTTGACATGCTATCCAAAACCTGGGAAAAAAGAAGAACAAACTCACCAATTTTGTCCCAAGTGCTGACAGTGATATAAAGAGGTCATTGACTGAGAATTGGAGATCAAATATTAACCTACAAATACTTCCTGCTTGTTATCAATTCAGAGCATCTCTTCAGTTCCTCACGGTATTAAACCATGCAACATTAACCTTTTATACACACAATTTTAATTCTTCCTCAACGGTCACCTTTTATGCAAACATCTAGTCTTTTAAATGACCCCTTTTCACTGAGCGTAAAATAGAATTGCTTGTACCAATGGAGGTGGAGATATCTAAGATTGACCCAAAACAATATGTCCCAAACTTAAACCACAATGAGATAAGTGACTTCACACTAAAGACTCACAGTTAGCATAACAAAGACATAATATGCCTCAAATGAACACACCAATATCAGTCTTCTAATAATCTGTGTTCTGGAGGTAGGTTGATGCCATGGCAACCTAAACTTTTGATTGATCACTTGTTTTTAAGATTAGTCACCATTTATTTGAAGCATCTTTCAAGAAATAACATAATTGACTGCTTTGACACTTGCTCGTAAATGTTCAATTTCTTTCCCATCATCCTCTCTTCTTTGCAATTTGTCTGCCATTCAGATCTATCCAAACAATCTTTAAAACTTATCATTAGTAAATAACAATTATCCAACTGTTTCCTCCAAATCCAGCTTTAACTTTATCTAATGAATAGCTGGATAAACAATGAAAAAAAAAATGAAAGAATTCCTTGCACCCTTGGAGGTCAATAATACATTCATAACCACAGACCAGAACTGACTAACTAAATACTCTACTTCTAAGGATTGTTGGAGTTTCTTTGAAAAAGAGTACCTACATTTTTGTGCCCTTCTGTAAGATAATTATCTTATGTGTTAACATATGGTCCTTTCATCAATCTTAGAGGAGCTGGTGGCTGAAAAGTGAGGCAAATTTAAGTTGGGTATCATATTAAATCGAAAACATTTCTTGCACCCAGCAGGACAGAATATTATAAAAATTACTAAATCCCAACCCGAGTACTCCAAATTTGTACGTGCATTCCCTTTGACTTTTAAAAATTGTATTTGTTTGCTTGTGAGCAATTCGGTGAAACGTTTTGTAAAAACAGACCATGTGATGCAATTTCTATTAATTAAAAGATACATAAATTGGCAAAATCCTCACTTTTCGGCCACTAGCTCCTTCAAGCTTTATTCTGACTTTCCAAGAGTCACAAACTCACAATATGCATTGAAAGTTTCTTGAAATAACATTTGGTTTTTCTTGTGGGGGTCTCAATTTGTGTGGAACCCATTGGGGGCAGTCCATTGGGGGCAGTAACCACTTTGACCCTTCATATTGGTCCGTAAAACTTCAATGAAAAAATCATGACTCACATACCAACTATACAAACTCCTCTCTAATGGTTAGGTGCCTACCTGAGATTTTCTTCACTGAATTCTTTGGCCAAGAATTTAGACAACTCTTGTCTTCCCAGGGGGTCTTTAAGTAGGTCATCAAAAGAGAAACCCCACTTCTTGACCCTCCATACAGGTGCATCTTTTAGACTCCTTCAAGAAAAATAGAGGCAGAAAAACATAACATTACTACCAAATTATTGATATATCATCCCAATTTAAATACATTACTGGTATTCATCAATGGGTATCTACTTAAAACGACTGATTGAATAGATGACTGATGCGGAGAAATCTGGATGGCTAAAACTGATGAGGCTTACCTAGTTGTAGAGACTTGTTTTTGTTTTGTCTGATTGACATTGTTGCTGCTTTTATAATCAGTGTAACGTAAAGTTTTGTCTTCATTTCAAAAAGAAACAAAAAAGGCAAACAAGTTGGATTTGCATTAATTTGATTGATTTAACTTGGACTTAATGGCATTTCCATGTCCCTGAGACAGCCTCATCCCTACCACCCCCACCTTCCAAAAATCATTCTGATTACCAGAAGATTTTATTTTACATTACCTCGCCTAACCTGCATAACGCTCTTGATTGAACATCATTTCATTATACTGAATCGAGTGACCTACATGTCACGATCACAAAGACTGATTATGATTGATTGACTGTTGGTAAAGATAAAACAGACAACGAAGTGTTTATAAAGGTAAGTCTCCATCACTGCTTTAGCATGCAAGGTTTTATTGCATTAGAACATTAAGATTTGTCTGAATGAACATCAACATGTTTCTGAATGTTAGATCTTTGCAATACAAAATTACAACCATAGATATTCTGTCTGAAAGTGATGGGTTACATTTTCAGATCAGATTTAAAATTAATTGCAAGATCTAAACAGATCAGACTTTATACATTTGAAAAGAAACTTCCCCAATTAACTTTCAAACAATTTCCAAAATTGACGAAATGGCACCAACGTGACTCCATATGTTTCCAGCTTAATTGATAAACACAGGAAGTTCTTCCTAGAAACTGACTTTTTAGCCCCAGCTGTTAAGCATTACACAAACTTTATGTTACAGGATTCACTTTTGTTTCATTTTGGGCTTTTTTTTGCTTAAATATACTTTCATTCCATATTAAATTTCACCAACTCATTAAATATAGTGTGTCATATCACTGAGGTCCAACAATATCAAATATGAAAGTGCATTAGTGTACATTATCTTTTTTTACAAGTGCATAACAAGTAACACATTACAGACTTGGAATTCTGCACACTTTTGTCTGAGAATATTCACAGACTTACAAGCATTTAATTTTTACTTGAAATATACAGAAGAGATACTTATTACCCCTCCCCACCCCCTCCACCTCACACACACACATCAAAGTGTGAAAATAAGGGGTAATGGTAACACAGGATAGTTGCTTAACATCCTTTTTTCGTACTGAGTATCTCAAAACGGGGTTAATGGGTGCCTGAAGAGCATCCCTGCATATCAAACCATAACACTGCACCACAAAATATTGTATTTTACCAGAAATGGGACAGTTTATAATGGTGAAATTTACTTTGGACTTTACATAAACCCTTCCCTGATAGCTGTTTTCCTGTGGTCTTTTACAATTCTGTATTAGCAAGTTTTATGCAGACTTAATTGTACTACTCCAAAAAAACTGGAATATCAAAGACTAGGCAATGAAGGTTCGAACCTTACACCTCTTTTCATTCTTTTCTTGTAAGATTTCTAATGGCACCTGGGAAAATATGTTGCTTGTATCTTCTCCCCAGGTATAGATAGAACCAATCTATATAAAACATCAAATCTAAATAAGGATATTTTTAATAATCTGCACCATACAAGTTGAGCAGATCTGCACCCAATCATTTCACAACAACAGTACCTGACAATTAAAAATCTCAATATGACATTTTTACAACAAATATAAATCTGACAAATCTCCATCTGACAAATTCAATGTTCCTCACAATTAAAGAAAATCTGAATCATACCATAAACTTTGCAATATTCGCTGTCATACAATGTCAATATATATTTACAATTACAAATACATGGTAAAATGCTATTCCTAATTTTCCCCCATTTCTTTCAAAATTCTTAAATCCTTTGTGTGCATGCACCATCCAAGTAGATTGGGAGTGTAGCTGATGATTAAAAGGAAGACCCCACCTTACACATGTTTCTGTCAAAAATTATCAGCATTGTACACCTGAAAATTGGTGAATTGATATTAATCAAAGTGTAATCAATCTCAATATTACTCAATTAACCCACGTGATTGCTTCATATAAATAATGAAGAAAGTTAGTGCCAAAGAAGGAACTAACAGAATGAATAGAAATAGAAATCTCCATTACCAACTCTCCCAACTCTCCAGATAAAAGTAGAAGAAAGCTCATATGTACAACAAATTTTATTTTCTTTCCCGTTTTTCTCTTGAGTTTCCATGGTAACATTATTGGTTGTGCTCATTTTGTGCATAAAGTCACAATTACACATTGAATGAAGTAGGAACAACTGTGTTATGGAAATAAAAATACCATCTCATAAAGAAAACCTGATGGATATATACAAATTTCAAATGTTTTCTTTTGCTTTAAGAGAGTGATTTGGGCTCTCCTGCCTTAAAAGAATGTAAAATACCTTGCAGGGTGGAAAATCCTCTTGGGGACGTAACATGTCTTAGTGGGATAGCAATGACCATGATAGCTGGGGTGCTGAGTACCTTGCAAGGATGGCTAGGATGGTGGAATTGCTCCCTACAGACAAAGGTGTGGGAACCGGGGGCATGTGGGAACCGGGGGCATGTGGGAACCGGGGCATGGCATGTAGGAACTGGGGGCATGTGGGAACCGGGGCATGTGGAAACTGGGGCATGTGGGAACCGGGGCATGTGGGAACTGGGGCATGGGGAACATGTGGAACTGGGGAATGTGGGAACTGGGAATGTGGGAAATGCGTGGGCATGTGGGAAGCGTGGGCATGTGGGAACCGAGGGCATGTGGGAACCGGGGGCATGTGAGAACCGGGGGCATGTGGGAAATGGGGGTATGTGGGAACCGGGGCATGTGGGAACCAGGGGCATGTTTTTTTCAAAAAAATGACAAAAGAGCCTCTTTTGAAAATAAGAAGTAGTCCTCAATTACTGTCATAAGGTGCAAGAACTGGTGAAATTTGCAACCACTTTTAAAAACAATATTACAAAAGTGCCCCTTTCAAAATGAAATGCCTCTTTTACTTTGTTGTTTTGGGTCAACTAATTATATCTACAGACTGGGGGTGACATATGTATATAACTTGGGAAGTGCTCTCTAAGAGGTTATGCCCCCACTTTTTGTAAGGCTTCCTACACCCCTGCCTACAGATATCTTCTTGCAATGTTAAGTACCTTTCAGGAATGAGTGATTGCAATAAATACAATGGAGAATGTATGGCAGAGAATGCCTAATTGGGATAAACACAAGATATAAGGTATATGGTAATAACAGTAAGGTGAGGAAGGTAAGGCAGAGAGGGGAAGGAAAGGGAGGTTTACATCAGGTGGAATAAAATGCTGTTGTGGAGAAGGTGATGAAGATTCCAGAAGTCTTGCTAGGTCTTACTGAGGTAGCTGGAAGTGGAGAAACGGAGGTCTGAGTGCAGGATAGGAAAAGGAGAGATGTGATTCGACAGACCGTTGTTGGCAATCAAGAAAATGTTGATGTCAGCTTTGGTAAAGTGAGAATGCATCCGGATCCCAAAAGGTGGGGGGATGCATTTGTTGAGGTTGAAGAGGTTGGTGGAGGGAGAGCAAATGGAATGGAAGCAAGAGTTCAGCGGATCGATGAGGATACGGAGAGCGAAGGAGAGGCCGGTCCTGTTGCACCCGAGGTCAAAGGGTAGTTCATTCGCCTCTACATGAAAACTGGTGATGGGGGTGGTATGGGTGGCACCAAGGCAGAGCCTTAGGGCAGTGTTTTCAGTAACCTTGGGTGCCTCAAGTAAAGTTTGCGGGCGGAGGCGTAGATAAAACTGCCGTAGTCCAGCTTGGACCTGAGGAGGGAGCGGTATAAGGTGAGCAGAAGGCGAGACGATTGGCACCCCAGTCAGTGCTGGAGAGGACCCTGAGGAGATTGAGGATTTTGTAACAATTGGTTTTGAGGGTGTTGATGTGGGGAAATAGGAGAGCTTGGAATCGAGAGGGATTCCAAGGAAGCAAGAACTGTCTTTACTGGGAATAATGAAATCTTTGAGACTGAGGCTAGGGTGGAGAAAAAAGGAGCGCTGTTGTTGAAGTGGATGAGAACAGTTTTGTCTTTGGAGAAATTGTAGCCATTAGAGTCACTCCAGTGAGCTAAGTTGCCCAGGTAGTGTTGAAGGTTATTTTGGAGAGTTTGGAAGCAAGGGATAAGATAGCAAAATCGTCAACATAGAGGGAGTAACTGATGTTGAGGGGGGGGGGGGGAGCCTTGGTAATGCTGTTGATTTTGAGGATGAAGAGAGGATATTGCATTGGGGGACACCTAGTGGTGTACCTTTGGGAGTAGGTGTTACCGATGCATACCCTGAAATGGTGGATATGGAGAAAGTTCTGGATGAAGGTGGGGGGAGGAGGCTTCTTTACAAAGGATGAAGGTGGGGGGAGGAAGCTTCTTTACAAAATGAACAGTATTCACAATAGTGTTGTAATAAAAACAAATACAATTTTGTGGAATAAAAAAGCGACATTTACTTGGGAGGTTATTTTACATAATTATTCTTGAACCCCAATTATTTTTTTGCCTTAAAACAAGAATGAAGTTAAATCTATAATAACAAAAATTATTTAAAAAAACTTTCAATAAATGTTCAATACAATCAAGTTCACAGAAGTGGCTGAGGGAAAAATTTTCCACAATCCTGAAGGTGATCAAATTATTTCAATATGTAGAAACCATAACTAACTCCTCCACCACACATAATCAATATTACAGAAAGAAACTTACATTGTCTGAGCAGCGTCCCACAGTGCAGTATCATCTGAAATCCAAGGATTGGAACCAAGGTCTGAAGTGGACAGGACACTGTCAAATTCCTTGTACTGTTGACAATAACTTATTAATCTGTAAGAAAAATGATATTAACTCATATTTAATGTACGCCCAGCTTTGAACTATTTGCTTTCAAACTGAGCAGAACTAAAGCTTAGTTGAGCTACTGTATCCTACAACTGAGCACTACAATGATTATCGTAAGCACTGTACAAAGGAAGTCATTCATTTCCTGGTAGGCCCACAGTTTGTTCACTTTCCCTAATTACATTTTCTTTGTTCTTTCCTACTGGTGTGCATTTATCAACATGTATTTCCATCATTTTTAAGCCGATTAAAGTAATTTCGCAGAGAATATGTGCATTGCTTATTCATTATATGCACCACTCATGATGATATTGTTATGCCTCTTCATATTTGTTATATTAAGTCCTTGTGAGGGATTTTTCAGTGGTCAGTCAAGTTTATCATACAGAGGACAGTGAGTGTAAACAAAATTTAAGTGTGGAAGCAGCGAGGACAGGGGTTGTAAACGTAAAGTGCAAAAACACTCCAGATAATTCTCTATAAGCAATAAGTGGATTGTCAAACGATAAGAAAAACAAAATAGCTGGAAATAGACTGGAATTTATACAAGGAATGATTCACTTGCCTTAAAATTCTATATTTATACATACATACATACATACATACATACATACATACATACATACATACATACATACATACATACATACATACATACATACATACACCCATACCTACACGCGTAGGCACACCTAGAGCATTATGGGGAACTAACACTATGGGGTACTTTCGTACCTTCAGGAGATACATTACAGGGTACTGTGTGTGTGCATTATAGGGAACCCACTGTTTACAAGGCTTTTCTAATAAGGGGAAAGGGAAATGTACCTAAATTTGCATAAATCCCAATGGCCACAATACACATCTATAGTATATACCACAGTATGTTTTAGAAACAACATTTTAACATAACTTAAAAAGGTAAATTGTGGTTTTCTGGAATAACAAATGATGTGAGATAGGTTTCAGTCCATTTGGGCTTTTAATTGCAGGAAGGGGAAGTATACCTAATTTGCATTAATCCAAAATGGCAGCACTGTACGTAGTATATACCATAATTTGTTTTAGGAGCAATATATTTACATGAGCTTTTATACAGCAGCATCCTATTAAGACCACAGCGCCCAAAAATAAATATACATGAGATAAAATACACGATTAAGAAAGGAACTGAAGGTGAGAAAGAAAGCAAGTATATCCTTAAGTATTTATCATTATTTATCCAAGTAGTTTTCCTTTTAATCTCATTTTTATTGAAAATTATCTCATTATTTTCATTATCTCTAAATCCTCTGTCACAAAAGACAACAAGGGAATCAAAGGCTTAACATGAAGTAGGAAAATTGAAGGAAAATGAAAAATTAGTTCACCACAAAATTTTGCATAGATATCAGAAAAATCTCAAACATTTGATCAATAATTACTGAATAGGCCTACACTGTAGTAAACCAAATAAAAAAGTGTTCTATTTAGAATGCAGTGATAAAAAGTTTCTGTGACTAGCACTTTAAAAGCCCTAAATTTGACATGAGACAAAGTGATGTAACTAGCAATATGGATCTTTTCCTCATTTATACATATGGTAGCCAATTGCTTCAAATAAACAATATCAAATCAAATAGTTAGGAAATACATTCAAAGCTCACAGTCAGCTACTTCATGTACAGGACCTGTTAACAATCAAATTTCACAGAAAACAAAGAAAGAGACTCCGTTATTTACAATTACACTCAAGTAATACCTGTGCATAAACACACCTGTATCACCTGAAATCCCACTCAGTTCATCGAAGGGTAACTTATGTACAGAATTACATCAATGTCAACAGATATATACACATGATACAGGCTTTTTTCCTTTGCAGATGGGGAGGGGAGGGGGGGGGGGTGACAAAACAAATCTGAACAAAAACATTTGTGGCACACCATTTTGTAACCAAACATACGAAACTAAGAAATTGATTTTGCTATATTATTATATATACAACAAAAATAATCATATAACCTTAACATTGTTTTTATTAAACCTTTTCTTAAATTAAGGTTGTCCTTTTCATTAAAAAGGTGAATTCCAGGTCAAATATGTTAATCACCATCATATTTGTGTCATCTTTGTGGTTAGTGGATGTACAGATTTCTTCAAAATGAGTGATATGAACTGGTCATTTAATATCTGTCTTCATACAATCTATAATTACACGGCAGCCTATTTACTGATTTTTTGTGGCACCTAAAAGCTGACCTCGTATTATGAAAAAGGATTATATATCTAATAACCTAATTACATCAATAGTCTTTTTTCAATATCAAATTGGTTCAAACTGTTGTGAGTTTGATTTCCACAAGGTCTTCACGAATTTAGATAGAAACACATCTCCTCTAGGGGGAATCAAAATAACGTACCCGTGAATACTTGCAGTGGTTCACATTCCTGGATGCCACCATTTAATGAGATTTTCATTTGTTGAAAGCTGTACATTGTATGATTTTGTCAAGTTTGAAACACTTAAAAAGAATGCACTGTTGCAATAATTGATTGGCTTGGACAAAATCATCTATTTGAAAAGGTATCTCTTTTATGGATAACAAGGATCTGTTCACTGGTCAGTATGCGTTTATAGAGAATGCAATAAAAGAATCAGAAGTGTTACATTACTAGTCAATAAGGAGAGGGGGGGGGGGAGTTAATTGCAATTTCAGGAACACAAATCCCTGACAAATCCCATGCATTAACTTTCCACATAATTTCACATTATTTTCATATACTAAATTAGTTACTCGGCTAGATTCTTTGACTGATTTGCTTTAAACATAATTTCTAATTTGATATCAGGCATTTCAGCACAATTATGCTGGAGTTATTGTCTACATACGGCAATACAATTTTGGGGATTGTTTTCTTCACCAACTTTTTCCTCTTTACATCCTCTTTCATGTAAGATTTAAGCACCAAACATATCATAAACTCAAATCAAATTGATTCTGATTACCCCAACCCTATTTTCTTAAACGAAGACCTTAAACCTGTGACTACCACTAAAATAGCTGTGTCAGCTTAGTGCAACCAGAATTAGAAAGATACATTATTTAATAGCAATGAAATACTGTTGCAATCAATGTTCAGCTTAAAATTGCTAATAAATTGAATTCTTCTATTTGAAGTAATAGAAACATAACAGCGAATATCACAAAAGGAAAATAAAAAGAACTTACCATACAACACAATAGAATGATAGGAATTCATAAAGACTGTATCTCTCAATACAAGTAACACTTACAAGGAAATAACCTAAGGCTTCAGTTAAACTTGAAAGCATAACAGCCACCATCCTTTACTGAAATGTGGATTTAATTCCTTCCTTAATGAGTTTTATTTTACCAACTACCACCATACCCCACTCATGTTTCAGCTGAAATTTAGTACTTGCATGTGCTCAATGATTCTGCCTTGCAAAGATCTTCCTTTTCGTGCTAAAACCACCTTTACTGGATTGAGGCAGGAAAGGAATTGCTATATGAACAGAATTTCTCAAGGAAATACCCAGCATAAAAAGAAAAGGCTGACAAATAGGTACTGGACAGCAAACTAGAACACAGGAAACTGTCTAGTGTAAGAAATGATTAATAAGCATATTAAAAAGCAAATCGATACACAAAAAGTGTAGTGTATGTCTCTGTATCTTGGTCATGCTGCTTAGGATAGGATAAACATTGGAACTTCTATAAACTAAAGCTATTTCATTTATGCTAGTTGCAAAGAATGACAAAATCTTTAAAAGTTGAAATGCTTTAATTCTATAGATAGCATATGAAAGTTTGAGCATTGCCAATATATGCAAAATATCACAAAGTTTATTATGTAATTCTTGATTTTATACATCACAAACTTGTACTACATACTCAGAACTGAAACTCAAAAGTTTGTTTAATATGGCTGTTTTTCTCCAATTTAACTGAATAAGTTTTTTTAATCATACTTGTAAGTTTAATTTGAAACAATTAAGCTTAATTTGCTCAACCACTTCCTAGTATTTCAGAGAAATTTAATAGAAGGGTCTAAGTTTAGAGTCTAAAACATTTGTTTTGTGTCCCTTTCCACTTGGTTCTCCGCATTAATTAAAATCCTCCTCATTCTTTTTCCCCTATCTGGATGGCTTAATCCACTGAAATAAGTCTCCAAATTTGAAAATATATTTCTACGATTATTTTTAAGCAATCATACTTTTTTTTAATTCTTGTCACTTATATACCCTTATTGACCTAGATGTACAAAATCATGTTAAATATTCACATCTACATATAGGTCATATCATATTAATATATATTGTGTATCACTAAGTCTTTTGAACATGTATCTGTATCGTTTATGTTGTAATGGACCTGTGAATATAAAAATCTAATAAAATATTTTGTGACTTTACCTATTACAAAATATTAGGGGCAATAAAGGGGAAAAGCAGCAAATTATGGGAGATGACCAATGACATTATGTTCATCCCAGTCCTTGGATATTTTAGGCAATTTTACAATTTCTTAAACCAAGAATTATTTTGCATTTTTTAAGTATTTTCTCTAAACCTCTGAATATACTGTTTTTCATACACAATGAAGGTCCAAAAAGCAATCAATCTCAGATGAAATCAAACTTAATTAAAAATTACCTCTGTTATGCAAGTCTAACAGTACCAGCTTTCCTCTTTTTAATATGTGATTGTGTACTCTTATTGTAAATGTTTAGCTTTATAAAATAATTCTGCATAAAAACAATCACTTTCATGGCCAATTATGCATACTCTAATTTTGTCACTACTGTATACAAAAAATGGCAGAATTTGCCTTAAGTTAAGGTTTCATTCTAAAAACAAAAGAATATATAAACTGAAAAGCAGGGCAAGGTAATTCCAGTAGTCATCTGATACCAATCTACCAGAGGTGATACAAATCTACCAGAGGTGATACAAATCTACCAGAGGTGATACAAATCTACCAGAGGTGATACAAATCTACCAGAGGTGATACAAATCTACCAGAGGTGATACAAATCTGCCTATTTGTGTAAACTGCATTTCTTAATGACTAGGGAAGAAACATTTGAAATCAAAGAACATACTTCTGCTACAAACTAGTGAGAAATGAATTGCTTCCTTTGGATTTCCAAAGGGAATTCCTTATCATCACACAGTACGATGAAATGTCTGTACCTAGAATGCTAATTATTCCAAAGGCATACATTTAGGAGTCAGGTAGCTTAGTTGGTAGAGCATAGACTGAGATGCTGGAGGTACCGATTCAAGCCATGGACAGGTCTAACCCATTTTTCCACAGCTATGCAGACAAATACGCCAATCATCAAAGCGGAAGTACGTCGTTTGCAGCTCCTGCTCCCCATCCAGCTGTTGAGAGAAGTGGGTCCTTCAGAGGGGACGTTAAGCTGTCGGTCCTGATGATAGGACAGTCACACCCTACCTGGTTCTCTGAACACTAATCGAGAAGAGAAGCGTGGAAACGCAGAGTTCATTCACTTCCCTGGGCCTTAGCTAATGGATGGATAATGTATGAGCAGCTCTCCCCTATGCTTAAGCTCTGGTGTTTGTAAAGCGCTCTTGAATATACTTGTATAAAAAGAGTGCTATATAAAATTATTACTATTACTATTATTTAAAGGATTAATTCACTGTACTAAAACTAGTAAGGGTATATAATTATAATCTACCACCTGAAGAAAGTTTTAGGAAAAATAATATAAATAGTAAAAAAGTAGAATAAATTATCTTTGAAATACATTAATTTAATACATTTGTTAAGAATGTGAGGATTAAGGGGTCAACCTATTATAGTAGATTTACTACACTAATCATTTCTACACAGAGTAGACAAAAGACTTAAATTTGAATATCTCCTTAATGGAATAAGTTTTTTGAAAACTTACTTTACCATTTTGTTTCTTTTGAAGCCCTCTTTCATATAAGATAAACTTGCTTGACCACTAAACTCATCCTTTAAAACCATTTCTTCATCACAAGATAATGTTTTGAAATCTATGAGTGATAAGGGATGTAATCAAAATCTGCAGTAAAAATGCAAATGATGGACGGATTCGGCTCTTCTATTAACTTTAAATTGGGACTGCTGACTACATCAAGGAGATAATTTGTCCAGTGTATAAGTTTTACTACACCACAACCTATGATGTATACGGACTATGTTGTGTGTGTAAGGTATACAGATGTCCCTTTAAAATATGCACTTACTTTTCATTTCATCAGTCCTGTAGAAAACTTTCTATGAAAGCACTCTTTTAAAATCTAACTAGTAAAGTTCTTATTCTAAAATTTCATGAATTTTTGTTCCATGTTGAATTTGTTCAGCCGTGTTGCGTTATCGCAAGTACTGAAAAATGATGTTGTGTGAGTTCTATGTTATAGTGACAAATAAAAGCAACGAGGAACTTATTGAATCTATGTGCAAGAGTGAAAGAAGAAGGTCTGGAGTTTATCACTGAGATTATCTGAGACATGTAGAATCTTAAAATGAATGTGAGTAAAATCCTAGTGAAAAGCAACTTGTCGTTGCTTTGCCAATACATCATTCAGAGAGGTTCATAAAATTTGTTCAGTCACCGATTTTGATCACAAGTAGCAAATCTTAACCTTCAATACTTTCTGCAAGCTTTGTTTCATTTTTCATTTTTAATCTTGCCATCTGCCATATGCAAGTGATCTGAAAACTATACCTTGTTTGTGGTGGGGTTAACATTTGTTGCATTTGGTCAGGTACATTTAGATGTCTAAGGTCAGTAATAACAGGGGTTTAACTAAACACTTTTATGGATATACAACATACTGAAGACTTCAGTAGAAACCATGAAGAAAGCAAACATTCTTGTCAAAATCACTTAGAAACTAACAATTTTTAAAAAAATTAGGTGATAATATTCCAATTCTTTAATAGACAAACTTGGTGATGCACGGGTGGGCATACCTCTCATTTTTCTTATGTAAATCCTGTGTTTTTGAATGATGTGTTACATTTGCTGAAGGAGCTGATTCTGGCAAACGAAAGTTCTAGTCCCAATCAACACGTAGAAAGAAAAGACATTCCCATCCTATTAAAAGACTGCAATCACAGAATGAAATATAAAGAATTAAACACAAAAGGCGATGAATGAAATAAACTCTACATAAATATTCGCTGAACATAAAACAAGTGAATGGATGAATCAACTTACAATTCAGCTATTTTTGATGTTTTATACTGTCTCTTCTCTAATCTGCACTTCATCATAGATACCTGGAAAAAGAACATCAGAGGATTTCTCCATGAAAAAACAAATTCACAATTTCACAGAAACGGAATTCATCTCGTATGTAATTAACAAGGTGCAATTGAACAATTAACAACGACATATACCCATTAATTCACTTAGTGGAGGTAAATATTTACACCTTTATCACCAGGATATAACCTACAAGCATGGATCCTAAGAATTCAAAATACTTAAAGGATAAGTTCAGTGGTCAAGCATGTTTAGGTTATATGAAAGGGGAAGTAACTGTTCAAAAATCTTATTCCATTAAGGAGATATTTAAGTTTAAAGTTTGGTATCATTTCTGTAAAAAACGACTGAAATCAGACTAGTTGTGATGTCATAGCCTCAGATTCTTCAAAGTCTTTATGTATTCTTATCATATTTTGTGGCTTAAAAACCATGGGATATGTCAAGAAAGTAGTGAAACTTTATCTAGGAAGGGTATTTATAATATACAATGGATTTACTATCCTAAATTCAAATAGAAATGCTCGCCCTGGAGGAGGTTTAGCTTGTGTTTACAGAGATAACTACAATGTTAAACAATTGAAGAGTGGCACATTGAAATCTTTTGAATTTTGAATTTGGCATGCAAAACTTAACAATATAGACAACTTGAACATAATTGGTATTTATCACCCACCTCCATCAGATAAAAACCCAAGCAACTCAGTTTTCATTGATGAATTTTCGCAGTTTTTGATGGATGAAATATTACACCTTCATAATTATCTTATCACTGGTGACTTTAACATTCAAATTAATGACGTTAATAATAATGATGTCAAGAAATTCACAGATACAATGGATTCTTTGGGACTCAACAACATGTACATTTTGTGACTCATAATAAGGGGAACACTATTGATTTGCTGTTCACTGAAACTTTAAGTAAATTGAATATAATGCAGTGCGTACAGGGACCCTACTTGTCAGACCATTGTGCAATATATTGTGCAATATCTTTAAACAAAGGAAATGTAAAGCGTTCTAAAATCAAATACAGAAAATTAAAAGGTGTTAATGTGAGAGAGTTAATGAAGAAGATGGACTTAAACAAAATTGTAACTTCTGATTTCAACATAAATGAGTTAGTTGATCTCTTCGAGGAAGAAGCAACTATAGCAATGGAATTACATGCCCCAATGATAGAAAAAGTCGTTACACAAAAAGCAACAAAACCGTGGTATACAGATGATATAAACGAACAAAAGAGGTGTTTAGGAAATGTGAACGTATATGGAAATCACACAAGAATCAGGATAATTGGAGGACACTAAAATATGAAAGATATAAATATAAGAAACTGCTAACTCGATCTAAGAGAGATTCAATTACTAGTAAGGTGTCTGAGTGTGGAAATGACTCAAGGAAACTGTTTAAGCTTGTGGCAGAGCTAACAGGTACAAAGGATCAGAATCCCTTACCCCTACATGATAATGGTCAAGAATTATCCGACGAGTTTGCTGATTATTTTATTAACAAAATAACTAACATCAGAGATGACCTCACAAGTAGTCCTAAATATACACCGGTCACGACTAAAAGCATTCCATCATTGACTCAATTTGATGCATTATCAGATGAGGACTTGAAGAAAATAATAAGTTCTATGCCTACAAAATCATGTGAAAGAGACATTATCCCAACTACATTTATAAAGCATGACTTGGGATACAATTCTTCCAGTTTTAAGTCAGCTCGTCAACACATCTTTGAAATCTGGCGTATTTGCTGAAAAATGAAAAATTGCCACTGTTCGTCCGCTTCTTAAGAAGGCTAATTTAGACACCCAACTTATAAACTATAGACCTGTAAGCAATTTATGTTTCATTTCAAAGTTGGTGGAGAAGGCTGCCCTGATGTATCTTAATTTCCATTGTGAAAAACATCACTTGATGCCAGATTACCAGTCCGCATACCGTACCAATTACAGTTGCGAAACGGCTTTGACCAAATTAATGAACGATCTACTTTGGTCTATGGAAAGGCAAGAGGTCTCTGCGTTGTCTTGTATAGACCTAAGTGCCGCATTTGACACGGTAGACCATGAAATATTGCTCAAAGTTTCAAATGTTAAATTTGGTATGCACCGCTCTTCTCTGGTTTCAGTCCTATTTGAAGTCACGATGCTTTAGAGTCACTATTGAAAATATGTTCTCAACTACTCGGTATTTGGATTTTTCTGTGCCACAAGGATCATGCCTAGGCCCCTTTTTATATCTAGTTTATGCCAGTACCATGCAGGAATTGATTTCACATGATTTAACACTCTATGGCTATGCCGATGACCATGCAATTAGAGGATCATTTTATAGTAATAATCGTAACTCTGAAACTAAATGTAAAACTGATATTGAGGACTGCATGATTAACATTAAACATTGGATGGACTCTAAACGACTGAAAATGAATGATGCAAAGACAGAATTTATTTTATTTGGTCATGATAAGCAATTAAGAAAATGTAGCACAAATAATATTAATGTAGTTGGTACTAATGTGAACAAATCACATACCATTAGATATTTGGGTGCCCTGCTTGATGAAACATTGTCTCTTAGATCTCATGTTACAAAAAAATGCCAAATTGCTATGTTAAACATTCAAAGACTCAAACAAATTCGCTACTCTGTCACCATTGATGTATGTAAAACACTTGTGCAATGTCTTGTTATATCTCATTTAGATTATGCTAATGCTATTTTAATCGGTTTACCTATTTGTGAATTAAATAAGCTTCAACAAATACAAAACATTGCTGCAAAATTTATTCTCGGAAGGGACTATAGAGATAGTTCCACACAAACCCTCAAAGATTTACATTGGTTACCCATTCGGGCTCGCATTTATTTTAAAATTGCTTCACTTATTTTTAAATGTTTGAATAATACCGCACCACAATATCTTATAGACTTAATAAAACCTATTTTATCAAAACGTCCTGGATTGCGATCCCGTAACAATGGTATTTTCCTAGAAATTCCCTTTACGTCAAAAAAAACGTTTGCCGATAGGTCTTTCAGTGTGTATGGCCCCAAATTATGGAATAATCTCCCTTTCAATGTTAGGAGCAGCGGTAATTTTGAATCTTTTAAGAAATGTCTTAAGACGCATCTTTTTACTAGAGAATTTATTTCATAATCATTTAAAATGTTATCTTGTTTTAAATTAATTGTACGTATACTGTTTCTGATTATTTATTTTGAATATTTTTATACTTCTCATCAATTTCCAGCGTATGAATTTTAACATTTTGAACATTTTGAACTTTTTGATATCTTAAGTATTTTTATATTTTACTAGCCATAGCCATTTTTATCATCATTTTGTCTTTTAGAATTTAATTTGTATGTCATGTGAAGCGCATTATCTTACGTTGTATCTATAATGTCTGTATTAAGCTATATAAGTTGTTAATAATAATAATAATAATAATAATAATAATAATAATAATAATATACAACCAGAAGAAAGTTTGAGGAAAAATAATTTAAATAGTGAAACAAATTAAATAAACTTTCTATGAAATACATAAAGACTTTGAGGAATCTGAGTCTGTGACATCAGAACTAGTATGATAAGTCGTTTCTACACATATGATACCAAACTTTAAACTTGAATATCTCATTAACGAAATAAGATTTTTGAATGCTTTTTTCACTATGTTTTCTTTGGAAGTCCTCTTTCATATAAGATGGACATGCGTGACTCCTGAACAAATGAATAATATGGAATAGCTAAAGAAACAAAGAAACAAAACAGATACCATCCAAACAAATTAATACATGGGAAGCATGAGGAAGAAGTCAGTTTCGTAAAAACAATAACAATTCCAGGAACTAAACCAATTGCATTAGTAAATGAGAAAAAACAACAATCAAGGAATTAATGTGAAAAACAATGAGGAGATTTGGATTCCCTCTTTAAGAATTTAAACCATAATCAATCAAAGTTTCAGCATTTTTTAACTACCAAATTATTTAAACTGGATAGGCCTAAAAACATAGAGGAATCAAGACACTGTATTTTAGGGGTCTTATTTCTGAGGTAATTTGAACTATCATATCTAAGAAGTGATACTTTATTGAAAGAAAGATAAATAAGATAGAAAACGTGACCTAAACTTATTTATGAATATCAAAATCAACCTATTTCTTACATAGTCCTTCACCACCTACAGATAATAGCATACATCTGGGATCGGGAGCTTTTTTTTTTTTTTGACATTGTATCATAGAAAACAAATTCCGCAATGGTTAAACTTTAAATTTAACTAAAAACCATTTCCTAAATTTTAGTGACATATATCTTTATAAAGTATAGACATATTGTTATATTAATAAATGCCACATCATTAAAAATGAGTTTAACATTAGGCCTAAACATTAACATTTTTTAACACAAAATACTACATGATTTATTGCCTGTGAGAACTATCAATACTTTACCATGTTTACAAATTAAATCATGACTAATACAATGTTAACATATTTACTTCCTGTACAAACCAAAATTGAAAGTGTGACAAAGCAATAATGTTTGTTTGTTTGATGAGGGCTTAACATCACCACGACAACGAGGGTCAAATTGTGCCCGAGGTCAGATCATTCTAGAGGTAGGAAGGGAAGGAAACAGGGGGAGAATGAGAGAAATACAAGAACAAAAAATAAGAAAGCTGGGATCGAGAGAGGAGGTGCACGGCTGAAGAAGAAAAAAAGTATAGAGAGAGGGGATGGAAGAGGAGAATTAAATATGGTCATAGTGGGAAGCATGATGAAGGATGGAGATAATGTTATCCGAAAGTTTTTCTCAAAGAACTCAGCAATTGACTTGTAGGGAGCAAGGGAAGCTCTGGGAAGGTTGTACAGGGGGCAAGCAAGGAGAACGTGATGGACTGTGAGGGTGCAGTGGCAATTGATGCAGAGGGGTTGGGGGAGCCAATAAGGAGGTGGGAGTGAGTGAGGTGGGTGTGACCTATTCTAAGACGGGTAATATGAACGTTGTCGCCATGAGAGAGGTTGTTGATGGTGGGTTTGATCGGAATGGTGGGCTGCATGACGTGGAGTTTATCATCAAGTTGGGAGTCCCATGAGGTTTGCCAGCGGTCACGATTAAGGGAAGCGATAAGCGGTTTGATGTCAGGAAGGGTTTTGGGAAAAGGGGTAGGAGGAGGTTGAGGGCAAGCTTAGTGGCTGCATCAGCCCTGTCATTGCCAGGGATGCCAACATGGCTGGGTATCCAGAAGAAAAGAATACTTTTCCTGCAGAGGGTGGGCAAAAAGAGTTTCCGGGGGTGGAGGTGGGATGTGAAGTTATCCCATTTAAGATTGAGTAAAGAAGTAAGAACAGCCTTGGAGTCAGAGAAAATGGCAAAGTGGGTAAGCGGAAAGTACTCAATAAAGTTGAGGGTGAGGAGGATGCCCTTTGCCTCGGCTGAAAAGATGGACGAGAAGTGGGGAAGTCTGCTACTGAGGGTGATGTCTTGGATGACGGCAGCAGCAGCTGTCTTGTTGCCTTCCTTGGAGCCATCAGTATAGATGGAGGTGTAGTTTGAGAGTTGGTCTTTGATTTGGTTGTGGAGATTAATGAAGAGGTTAGGGTGGGTTTGGGTTTTGTGATGAGTGGAGAGGCCCAGGTGGATAGAAGGGAAGGGGATGGCCCAAGGAGGAAAAGTGGGCCAGGAGAAGGTGCCGAGAGTGGCAGGGTTGATGCCGAGATGGAGGAGGTCTGATTTAATGCGTAAGCTAAAGGGAGGGGATAGGGTTTTAGTCCTATCAAAGAGGGTGGAGAAATTGGGGTACCTAATGAGGTTGTAAACAGGGTTCTGGGTGTTGGTGAGGACTCTAAAAGCATAGGAGAGGCTATGCTTTTTAAAATAATGCAGACAATTTTCCCCTAGGAAGTTGTGCAACACTATGTCTGGGTGTGTTAAATATCTTTGAGGTAAAAGGCTCAAAATTTGATGTGCCATAAGAACTCTCTTAGGCATTTCGGTAATCATGACTCTAGTAACATAATGTTAATAAATGGATTGAAATCATACCAAACAGTTTGCACTGACAACCATCTCCATCTTTATTCATAAAACTAAATTCAAAATTTGTTTATTATACTGATTTTGAATCTTTAGATCTAGCTGCTAATAATTCAATTTGTTGACCTTTTTCTGAATAAATTTGACACTGCTCAGTCCTTATTTTTTCCTCCATAGTGTATTTTAGGGCAGAAAATATAGGCAATCCCTCCCCCCTCCCCAACAAAACAAATGAGCTGCTACGTCGATGCTTGTCATGAACTTTTGAAAGAAAGCAATCCAATGTGAGAAGGATAATTTTATCATTAACCAGACTACAATTCAATGTAGTCATAATGGTGGAATTACAAGCTTTCTTGCACCTACAACATCAAATTTCCATTTAATTAAAAAACCATCACACATCAATCCATCATCATTAGAAATAATTCAACTCGGGATTAATGCTTTCTCCGTCAAAAATATACATATTTCTAGGCATCAGAAGCACTTTAAAGAATCAAACTTGAAATTCACTATTTTTGTCTGAGTCAAACATCTGTAGATATTGAACAGGAAGGTCCATAATTAAAATAAGTCATTCATTCCATTTAGTAGTTCTGTAGGGGTTTCAGCATTAAAATTTGCCGTATGCAGCTTGAGCTTCAAGAACCTCTCAAACAGGTCATCTTGTACATTATATAGGTTCTCCTCTATTAAAACCAAAATCAGCTGCACCCAACAGCTAACACACTTAGCAAATTGAAAAGGTGCATACGCCTTTCCAAAATTTGTATTATTTCAATAATTTTGTACCTCATATCTTCTGCACTGCAAAGAATGAACAGTATCACAATGTAGTGGATAAACCAGTGCCAGATTTAGGCACAAGCTAACTAAGGGTCTCACATCAAAAAAACATCACATTCATCTTTGTGCATTTCCTTTCATATTTTTTAAGTGAAGAAATACAATCAACACTGTCATGAAGTACGGCAACCCACATACCCATTTCCTGTTGCAAGAATTTTATTTTGGAGACCTCATAAGTTTGTTCAGCTTAGGGACTCAACATGTCTTAATAGGCATCCCATTTCACACGGTTTCACACTCTTTCATCCGTCTTCAACTCTCATAACTCGTTTACATCTTAGATATAAATCAAAGTAATATAGTTTTGTGCAACTTAAAAGAAGCAATAAAGGGAACCCAAGATCTTACCTTGTTCTTCAAGAGCATGACTGGTGAGCAGCATGCAAAATGCAAGTGATCATGACACATGTCCTGGTGAAAACAGAGAGAAAAAAATCAGAAAATGAAACAAAATAATAATAAAATAAAACAATCATTTTTTGCATGCAAAATATATAGCAGCAGCTTATTTTGAAAGAATAAACTGCGAATTGGTCATCATCTTTTTTAAATAGTGCTTTAGCAGCCTACTTGAAGCTTGGTGCAAATGAAAAAAACTGTGATAAAACCTTAATTTCAGTGAAACAAAATACTTAATTGTACATGGAGCAGTGCCAAAGCTTAAGCCAACAATCGGCTCAAAAGGTGCAAGAATCGACTCAATTATAGATAAGAATGCAGAGCAATCCATACTTTCCTTAAACCAATGTTTATAGAAGCACGTTGTCTAAGAACTGCTTCACAAAGTTCCTTGTAGTAGGTATCTTTACACCCAGGGCATAATTAAAGGGGAGGGGGGACTTTCCCCACCCCCCACTCTTTCTGCAGAATTAAACAAAAATAAATTAGGTTGTGAATAACACTGTCCCTCTACTTTGTGGAGGCAAATTATGCCCCATTTGTAACCCACCCCACAACCCCCTTTGTGAAGGGGAACTAAGACCCTGTTTATCACTGCTTCATTCATTACAAAATTTCTTCTAAGTTTAAACAGTCAACAAGCGACTGACAAACCAGGACAACCACAAATCATTCATGAGCAGACATACTTTCTGCAAGGTCTGCCCAACAAACCAGTATATTTATATTGTAAAACAGTTTATAGTTTGAAAGAAGCTCTGAAGATCTACAGTAGGCGGACTAGACAGTTTTCTTATTGTTGTTGTTTTTTTGTGTTTTTTTTACTTTTGTATTCCGCAATGACCGAGCACCAACTTTAGTGGTTATGTTTTTGAGTGTATTATATCATTTCTATTATTATTGCACTGCATACACAGGGAATCATTGAGAACACATTTCCCACTACATGCAGAGGTAATTGCCCGTTGAAAAAGGTTGGTGTCGGCTTGGATTGTCAAACCTTTCTGGATGCACAGAGCCGAATGCATTGCACCTGTAAATCTTACATTTATCAAAACATTCTGATAATACAAAACAATTCATCTGTCAAACACACACAATAACAGTGCTCTTTTAGTGCATGTGCATTAAGCATGATGATCAATTATTTTGTGATTGTACGCAATTCTCAATTTGACTACTTAGATGAATCACTCATTACCTCCGCCAACAAAGTTGGATGGAGGTTATGTTTTTGCCCCTGTTTGTCATCAAGATATCTCAAAATTGATGATTGGATATTGATAAAAAATTGGTGTGTGGTTTTGTTACTGCCTAAGGACGAAGTGCACAAAAATTGAGACATATGGGAACAGAGAAAGGGTGAAAATTAAGGGGTGGGGACTTTTTGAAGAGAGTTTGTCTTTTGTCAGTCATCAAGATATCTCAAGAACTGATGATTGGATTTGGATTAAATTTGGTGTGTGGTTTTGTTCCTGTTTAAGGACAAAGTGATTTAAATTTGAGACATATTGGAATAGGGGAAGGGTGAAAATGGAGGATATGTTTTTGCCTCTATTTGTTTGTTTGTCATCAAGATATCTTAAGGTGTGATGATTGCATTTGGATTAGATTTGCTGTGTGGTTTTGTTACTGCTTAAGGAAGAAGTGATTAATATTTGAGACATATTAGAACAGGGGGAGAGTGCAAATTGGGGGTGGGGACATTTTCTGTCATCAAGATATCTTAAGAACTGATGACTGGATTTGGAGCAAATTTGGTGTGTGGTTTTGTTCATGGTTAAGGAAGAAGCGATTAAAATTTGGGGCATATTGGAATAGGGGGAGGGCAAAATGGAGGGGTGGCATATTATAGGGCAAGATTTATCAACACTTAGTTGAAACTTTCCAATGGAATGTGCTGAACAATGAACTCATGCCATGAAAGAACAGCCATACAATGATTTTTCTGGCCTCAAAGAAAATCAAGTGAAGTGGTCTCTGGTGTGAATGAAATCAAAAGAATTGATTTCTGCCATTAATGAAAATGATGGAATGTGAATCTACCCTGAATAGAGCTCAAACAATGAACACTTGGCCTGAATTACACTGAAAACAATGATCACAAGTGATGATCCTCAAGTGTTTAAAATGTAAATGGCAATACAGATCAAGAGTGAGAAAGAGATTGTTTGAGGTTATAAGTAGGTGGGTTGAGGGTTTCTGAGGTAGATTGTATTTCGGTGGGGAATAAACAGGGGCGGAGGTATGGGCTCTGCAGAGTGCTATAATTCTAGTATTGGAAATGTTATTCCTACATAAGACCCAATCTAAACTGTTACAGTCCTAATCTAATCTTATACAAATTAAACTCCAAGTGACTGCAGCCTCACTCAATAAAACAAATTTTACATCATTTTCAATAAAATGGACCAATTTGCTATTTGCTAATGTCTAGAGTTTCACAACATACACGAAATAAATATAATCATAATAATTTGATGTGGATATATCTCTTTCTTTGTCAACTGAACATTGTATGACAAAGACTGAACTAAATCATAAATTGGTAAGCATCTCTTCTTTTATTGAAGAATAGGAAATATCCAGGTTCTTCAATTTGCTAATTGCTCCTTTCATTCTTTTGATAATAGATTTTAAGAGACACAATTGTGTCTCCCAAGTAAATTAGACATTTAATTACAACAGAGATCAAAGAATAGGATGTCACAGTTAGACACTTTTATCCAGCTATTGTATTCAGCAACTACCATTCATAAAATCTTAATTACAGCTACATCTACACTTTATTTCAAAAGTGGAACAAGATTCATACAACATGGAAATGAAAGGTTATAATCTGCAAGGTTTATTCTGTGGTGGCTGCAGACCCTCTTAATTACCTACTGGTGTCTGCCTTGAAATATATTTATCTTGACTTTTTGCTATATATGAAACATAAATCCAGTTTGATACACATTAGTTACTGCTGCATTAATGAAATACATTATTACGTTACATCCAATACAGGAGTGTTGCCACCAGTAAGGGGCTAAAAAGCTACGAATCAAGAAATTGACCATTACCTTTATTATTTTTGATTTATGTTCGTATGTGAGAGGCACCATGTTTGATTCCTGTTGTGAGCCTTGCCATGTGTTCATAAGCAAAACACTACATTTAGCTAGCTCTAGTTCACTCAATTATAAATTAAGTACCTGTACCAATGGGGAGTTGACCTGTTTCAGGGGGAGTCATGTGGTACCTGTACCAATGGGGAGTTGACCTGTTTCAGGGGGAGTCATGTGGTACCTGTACTGATGGGGAGTTGACCTGTTTCAGGGGGAGTCATGTGGTACCTGTACCAATGGGGAGTTGACCTGTTTCAGGGGGAGTTATGTGGTACCTGTACCAATGGGGAGTTGACCTGTTTCAGGGGGAGTCATGTGGTACCTGTTGACCTGATGGGGACTTGACCTGTTTCAGGTCATGGAGTCATGTGGTACCTGTACCAATGGGGAGTTGACCCTGTTTCAGGGGAGTCAGGAGTGTTTCAGGGGAGTCATGTACCTGTACATGGGGAGTGGTTTCACCTGTACCAATGGGGAGTTGACCTGTTTCAGGGGAGTCATGTGGTACCTGTACCAATGGGGACCTGTTGACCTGTACCAATGGGGAGTTGACCTGTTTCAGGGGAGTCATGTGGTACCTGTACCAATGGGGAGTTGACCTGTTTTGACCTGTTTCAGGGGAGTCATGTGGTACCTGTACCAATGGGGAGTTGACCTGTTTCAGGGGAGTCATGGTACCTGTACTGATGGGGAGTTGACCTGTTTCAGGGGAGTCATGTGGTACCTGTACTGATGGGGAGTTGACCTGTTTCAGGGGGAGTCATGTGGTACCTGTACTGATGGGAAGTTGACCTGTTTCAGGGTTGAGTCATCATGTGGTACCTGTACCAATGGGGAGTTGACCTGTTTCTGGGGAGTCATGTGGTACCTGTACCAATGGGGAGTTGACCTGTTTCAGGGGAGGGGTAGTCATGTGGTACCTGTACCAATGGGGACTTGACCTGTTTCAGGGGAGTCATGTGGTACCTGTACCTGTTTCTGGGGAGTCATGGTACCTGATGGGGAGTTGACCTGTTTCAGGGGGAGTCATGTGGTACCTGTACCAATGGGGAGTTGACCTGTTTCAGGGGGAGTCATGTGGTACCTGTACCAATGGGGACTTGACCTGTTTCAGGAGGAGTCATGTGGTACCTGTACCAATGGGGAGTTGACCTGTTTCAGGGGGAGTCATGTGGTACCTGTACCAATGGGGAGTTGACCTGTTTCAGGGGGAGTCATGTGGTACCTGTACCAATGGGGAGTTGACCTGTTTCAGGGGGAGTCATGTGGTACCTGTACTGATGGGGAGTTGACCTGTTTCAGGGGGAGTCATGTGGTACCTGTACTGATGGGGAGTTGACCTGTTTCAGGGGCAGTCATGTGCTCTCATCTTCTAGCTTACGCCAAGGAAACAGCCTGATGGGCCTTCATGATTCTAGTAGGGATTTACCTTTTTAACATTAGGATTTTTGCTACTGTTCTCTCAACAGACTAAAATCATTTTCTGTAGTCATTACTGTCAAGATAGTTGATTTCTCAAAACAAATGAATATGTTACACTTATACCTTCCATAAGTCAGAGACACTCCTTCAGTCTAATTCTATACCTTTGTAACAAAGGCCCAGTCTCAATGCCATATGGCTCCCATGAATGTGAGGCATTTTATCAGTTTTGTCAATTTCAGTCTCATCGCAATGACTCCCATATAATGCAAACCATATTGCAATGTGTATACGACAAAGAAGCACTATACAGTACTTTGGTACAATAATAACAGGAAAGTATTAATCTCACCACAATTAATGGCTGCCATATGTAAATGAGACATTATGTTCAACCTTGGTTTATAGATATGTGTGATGTGTGCATGTAACAACTTACATTACGCATACCTCCGCTTTCCATTTAGTATGCACTGCAACCGCTGATTTTGGCCAAAATCAACGATTGCACATCACACGTCTCCTATCTGATGCATGTTGGGCATATTATTAATGCCCCTATAATAGCATACTGAAAGGAAAGAGCTTGCACACTTAATGTACATCTGAAGTATTTTGGAATACAAACAGCCTGAAAAAAGGACCAACATGAATATTTTGAATGCCTAATTCCTTCTTTCATATACCTGCTGCTATATGCACCACACACTTCAAAATACATGCACAATACAGATTGACACTAACAACCTTACCTTTCGGCCAATCTTTTGATGACTACTCCATTTCCTCTCGTGAAGTAAAGTTTTGTATTCTTTTTGTTCAAAATTGAAGTTAATATAATCGCCACAATCCTCGCTGTGGTAAATTAGTCTTAAGAAATAAATCAATGACTAAAAGACGTTTCTTAAAATAGAGTCAATATAATGCACAACTGAAACCAATCAATTCCTCTCTTACAGCTTTATTCAATTGATAAGAAATGCACCTTAGTAACAGAAACTTCCTTTGCGTAAACTGCCGTAAAAGTTGTGCATTCCATTTCACCAGAATGAACTCAGTCTTTTCCCACTCTGAACTCACAAAGTAACTGACTTTAACATTCCATATAATGCATTTACAGAAAGCCAATACGTGCAGTGGATAAGTGCCGAATGAGGTTGTAAGTTAGCAACTCAGTCCTCAGAAATGTATTTCTCTGAATTGAGACCCACGAGCTGCTGAAAGTGTTGCAATAGCAATTAAGGTTTCTCTACTTAAACCTACCGTGAAAACATCAACCATTTGGTAACAGACTGGCCTAGAAACGTACTTTTTGACTGTTCAAGAAGAAACTTAGCAGAGGATCTTTTGAGCACAATTTATCCTTGTAAAAAAAAAAAAAAAAAGACCTGAAAACAGCAATTAATGTACTCTCTTATTGGTGGAATACATCTATGCAAATGAAACTTATGACATATTGTAGGGTAAAGTAACAATTATAGAAACACAAACACATATATAAGAACTTTCAGACACTAAGTTACCTTCAAAAATAGTGTTAGTTAACTTCCAAACGAAATAAATCTAGCTAAGACGTGACTACGCAGTTTAATATTTTAAAAATCAATGAGGAGAGTTACAATACTTCAATTAAGTGAAATAGCCTTTGCATCATATTACTTGGCTTTTTTAGTAAATAAGATTGATGTTCCGTGAAGTGTAGGCTGAACTATTCAGAGACTTAGTTAGAGTAGAACAAATGCACCCAATTAATACTTATTTCTTTACAAAAGTGCTTGAACGTTAGTGGAACATCAGGGGCCGAAGCCATCCAAAGACACATCAAATCAATTGATGAAATCAAGAAAGCTTTTTCATTTAAAAAAAAAATCAGCATCAGGCAGGAGACACATCGATATAGTATGTGCATGATGATGGATAAATATGTATGGCAGAAATTTTAACTTTTTGCAAATATGAAACATTTATTTAGGTCTTCTCTTCTTTAATTAGGAGGTACTTTCACACATAAATGCAGCACATAAACTATGCGCTGCATAAATTGATTTTCATTTATGCAAAATGAAATGAAAACAGTAATATGCGTAAGAACCAGGAGGGAAATAATTCTTTGGCATATTCTAAATATTCTAATATGTAGTTTTACAGATTTATATTTTAAAATTTACTTAAATGTACTTTAGATGGTCTGCAAAACGATTCAGTAGACACAAGCGTCTACTACAGTAATCTTTTCTTATAAATCTTAAATAAGAAACAAATGTCTAGTTTGGTAGAAATTTTGACAATCAGTTTTACATTAAACAAATACATCATGCGGTATATACATAAGCACATGTTAGTGTGAAAGCCATTGTGGCGAGACTCTTAGTCTTGTTTGCTACAAAGCACCAAAATATGAAAGAAATTATCATTATAAAATTAATTTTGACCCATCACAGAGCCTCTTAGGCAAAATGCAAATACCTTTTTTTATAGCATATAACCTCTATGAATATATTATTGCAATGCCATCAGTATTTTTTATGTAATCTAATGTTTTTGATGGTGAGATTTTTTCTGAAAGATTGATTAACTAACTTTGACTTAAGAACACACTTCTACTAGTCTATATGTTTACGATGGATGCTTCAAGACTTGACTTCATTCAAATAAATGACTCAATACAGCTAAGCATTCAATTAATACTGTGCACTGTGCATGTCCCAATCTCCCGAATGGGCAAACTCTGAGATCTCCCAATCGGGATTACCAACTGGACTGGTCAGATGATTTTAAATACCAACAAATCTTGAGTTTTAGTGATGTTAAAAAACCAACATCAACTTGATACAAATGTCACTTATCAATTAAATATTGTGTTAACTTGGACAGTAATATACAATAACAGTCAACGTTTCTGATTGGTCATATTCAAATATCGACAACCAATCAATAACCACTGCGGAAGTGACAAGCACAATATACATACACACAATGCGTACAGGGTATTTAATTAGAAACGATCCACAAACGGATGTGATGTGGAAAATATGAACATCGCAATTTTATGAATTTTACTGAGATGAGATTAGCTCTTTAATGTCTACGTGAATAAGTTATATTTCAAGAATTAACTTCTAATTTCTACCATATATTTACATTCTGCAACGTACTGCACTTCCCAAACTGCATATAGATTTTAATCATAAAAACACTTAAAGGACAGTATTGGGCTATGAGTGAGGTGCAGTAGTTCAGTGGTAAGAGTCATGCTCGTATGCCAAAAGTATACCAGGTTTGATTTCCGTCGTGAGCACTGCATTGAGCAAGACACTTCACTCTACATTACATGTACTGTAAGTTCCATATAAGAAAGAGTGTTGTTGCTTGAATCAAATTACCCCCACAACGCACTCTTATCCTTATAATTCATATCAGAGGAATTTATTGATACAAACACTGTATACAGTTTACATTACTTGTACATTCGCAAAGACAATGTGTAGCCTACCCGATATGAACTCGGGTAATAACAATGTCTTTCTTATAGGGTATGTACATGCAATGTAATTGCTCCGGTCCACTCAGCTGTGAAATGAGTACCAGCACTGCTGGGGAGTTAAGCTGCGATGGACTGTGTCCCATCTAGTGGGAGTCATGTACTCTCATTTGCTTACACCATGGAAACCATTTCGTTTTTGAAGAATAATATTCCTTTGAATTTTTTGAAACAAACGTGTGGAGAAGAAATTGGTGAAAAAAATAACGAAGATGTAGTTTATTTCTAATTTTGTTGCCTCCTTTTAAAGCTATGTAAGTTTCCTTTATTCTTTCTTTCTTATTCAGAAGGCAATGAATCAAATCCCGTACCATATATGAGCAGAACATGTGCATGTACATGAAAACCATGATTTATGGCATGATAGCATCCTCATTTAAGATGGGTGCAGTTCTTCTATCCACTACTATCTACATTGAAGAACTGCTAAAGCTGAAGCAAATTATCCCCGAGAAACCTAAACTTTCAAAGATGCATGAACCATGAGTGAATGATTGTCATCACTATTTCCGGTACTCAGGGGCAATAAATCCGATGCAAATGACATATCTCCCAAAGCTGTATGTTCATATGTATATGTCTTTTAAAGCATTGACTGCAGTTATAGTTGGGTCATCATATTATGATGTTATACAGTATGATCCATCATGAATAAAACAAAAACAGTTAATTAACATGGTTTTAATTATTCAAAATATATACATGTCTTCTGAAGCATTGTATGCAGTTATACTTGGGTCATCGTATTCTGATGTAATACAGTATGAGCCATCATGAATAAGATTTATTAAAAAGCTGAATAACATGGTTTTAATTATTCAAAGTATGTCTGTCTTCTGAAGCATTGTATGCAGTTATAGTTGGGTCATCATATTCTGATGTTATACAGTATGAGCCATCATGAATAAGACAAAAACAGCTGAATAACATGATTTTGATTATTCTAAGTATATCTATATCTTCTGAAGCATTGTATGCAGTTATACTTGGGTCATCATATTCTGATGTTATACAGTATGATCAATCATGAATAAGACAAAAAACAGCTAAATAACACAGTTTTAATTATTCAAAGTATGTATGTCTTCTGAAGCATTGTATGCAGTTATAATTGGGTCATCATATTCTGATGTAATACAGTATGAGCCATCATGAATAAGAGAAAAAAACAGCTGAATAACATGCTTTTAATTATTCAAAGAATATTTACTCAATTCTAACATATGCTTGAATATCTGATGTAAAGGTGGTATTATACATGTGTACTTAACAAGCTCCTAGTAAATAGAAAGGGAAAGATTTCAATAACATTTGAAGATATTTCATTTTTTGGCTGGAATCCATCTAATGCTAAAATACAGTACCATAACAATACATCTTTTAATGTGAACATGATGATGCATGTCATTATAACTGTCAACAGTGACAAATATATGCTCAAAGTTGTAAAATAATTTATGATAAATAAACTTCATCTCAATTCCAAAACAATCAGTCCAAACAGAAAAGTAAACTTCAATTTCATTTTACATATTAAAATTCATCCCTTCTCTAGCTGGTCCGACTTAAGTTGTGGCCACCTTCTGACCCACCCTCACAGTGTTACTACCACAACATATTGCCACCCTCTGTTGTCTCCAGACAAAATGGTCCAAAATAAAAACAAAAACAAGAAAGCAATCCTAGAGTTGATCTCATCACTGTAAGCATACAGCATAGTGGGGGAAATAGCAAACAGGGTGGGTCACTATAGCTCTGTGACTTTTGACCTTGTGATCCCAGAGTCTATGGGACACTAGTTCTGTGGCATTTGACCACTACTGTACCCTACTTGTTTGACCTTTGATCTATGACCTTTAAAATTTTAACCTCCAAGTAATTAAATTTTTGTTAGAATGTTAAACCCGACCCACCTATGCAATTTGTCAAGATACCAAGAAATTCCTACAAAAGATACAGACATCACCAAAAACTTGTTTTGTTTGAACTTTGACCTTTGTACCCCAAGTCCTTAAAGACAAAAGTTGCAGGCAAGGGGTACCCATCCACCAATTTTGGGTTATGTGTATATTACAGTTTTTGAGCTAAGCAACACAATATAAATTGTTGCATATACGCGCACACATACCCAGACATACACAAAAATCACAACATTTTGTCCCGTTCCAAAAACTTATAGCCCCTAACCCCTAATATGAGGTCATCATATGTGGGCCCCACCAGCCCCTAATATCAAGGGGGTGGCCATGTTGTGTAGGAGGTGTAGATAGTTATTTGCCTATACAGCAAAGTGACTACAATATCTCATTCCCACATGTATGTATAAGTGGGTGATGAGATAATAAGCACTATTAAACTGCCATGGGTTGTCAAACCAATTTCTGTACAATGCATGTGTCTTTTCTTCTGAATGGCCCATGCCTAAAACACACAACATTATGAAAACAACTTTGTCACCTCTACATATTTCAAGCGCAATATCATCACACATATCTTACTCAATTTCAGTCATGATTATTTTTAGAAGTGTAGCCTATACATCTACACACTGATGTTCTGTGGGGATATCTACGTGTACAATTCTTTCATCTTGAATTGTAATATCACAGACAAAATCTCATTTCCTGAAGTTTCAGACTCCGCTTAGACTTGATCGCTATTTGGCGAGCGGACACACCATATTGTTACACACTGGCAGAATCCACTCCACAAGACCAAACTTTAATTATTAGCACATGGATGAAGAGTAAATATAAGTGCCTGAAATCTAGCCAGTATGTATTTGTTGAAAGGCCTCGAAAGGGAGAGATTTTTAAATTACAACTCCATGCCAGCTTCCGATTTATTTTGAAGGTGTGAAGACAAGAAGGTTCCAATGTAGTCAGCCCCTAGCAGTATAGCATAAAAACATGTGCAAGTAATTCACTGCATGGCAAGCATGTAAGCTGTCAGTAATGTCACGTAATTCTGCTTACGTAGATGAATACGAATGTGATGTTTTGAAAAATTCAAATAAGTCTTAAATTAAAAACTGGTCAATTTTTTTTAAGAAAGCTCAACAAGGAATGACAGTTCTCATTTGGGATGTGTTAGTATTTACAGGTTGTTTAACTTACTTGTTACTTCTTTTCTAGACTGAAACCAATTTGTTACCGACATTTCTTTTTTGTCTCAGATTATTGGCATGAAATCAAGATATAACTAAATATTAAAGTCAACCTTCAAAATTAAAGCAATGTAATATCTTTTATCAGGTTGACTGACCACATATTAAAGATAAAGTAAAAGATTTTTTTTTTTTTTTTTGCCATTTTCTTTAATAAGGTAATCCTCGCTTACTTGATTTGATCAACTTTCAAACAAGATGACTACTGAAGAGATCGGCCCACGGCAACCAACCAGCAATGGCAGAATCTTATCAAAAGCAAGTGCAATGTCATACAATAAATGCAAACGTAACATATGGGAATGTTTGTTTCATACGCTTGCGACAATCTCTTTTACTGTGCAAAACGCTTACAAAAATTGCACATATTTTGCACTTCAAACGTTATAACTTAAGAATCTCTTAATAGTTCGTTCCATTTCAAATGGTATAGAGAACTTGTATTCATTATCTAACATTTGAGAATATTTTTATTTAATTATTTAAAAAAAAAGTACTGTACTTTGTAAAGTATAAAATGCGTTTCTTCTTGTTTTTCAATAAGAGTGCAAGCAAAATCACAAGGTTATCACCGCTTTGACCTTTGTAACTTATGAATGAAAGTATTTAGGAGTCCATTTCACAAGGCCTGACAATTAACATATATCTGTTTACCATATATATAAAATCCAACGTGATTGGTGCAAAAAAGGGCCCGTACTTTCCAACAAATAAAAAGCGATGAGAGAAATTTTTTGTGTCCGCTTATATATTCCTTTATTTTAATTCTGACATAATCTTAGCACACCCAAGCCGCGTGGACTGTACTATTGTGTGCAGAGGGTTTCCTGTCATTTGTGTATTGTAAACATGCTGTGAAGAGGCAAACATGCGTTTTTCAATGTCGGATTTTGGCTGATTTTCTTCCATTTTTAACAGATTTACTCTTATAATTTGTTTCACTGAGATATATTTCTTATTATATGACTATTCATCAGAAATTAAAACATTATTTGGCTGAAATATTATCGACAACAATCAGGAACGAAGAAGTGCAAGAGTGAGGAATAACGACAACGTTAGGTGAAATGATTATGATACTAAAAATTAAGAACTATGCTATTTACTAAACTTTTTGTATGAACTTAGATCTGTTTATTATATCATTAAATATACTTTTAAGACTTCCGTTCTTAAAACCAACCCGCCTAATAATGGTCAAATCTAAATTTTCCCCAAGTTTATTTATAGTTTTCCGTAACACATCACAGCTAATTCCGCAATTTTTTTTGCACGTTTTAAGGTGTAATATGTAAACCACAAAAACGACTATAATATCAATCACAAATTCCCCATAATGCATCATCAATTCCACTTCTCTCTTAAAAGTTCTTAAACTGTTATTATGTTTTTCTATAGTTTTTATTTCAAAGTTTGACTTGAAAATGAGAATTTATGACAAAAACAAGATCCCTTTAAAATTGTAGTATTAATTATGAAATATTTACACCGCAGGGGTTTATCGTCAGTAGGTTGAGGTACAACTTTAAAGGGATGACACCTAGTAGACAATGCAGTTATCAAATATTTATTCATCTCATTACAATACCTGAGATCTGGAAACATAGTAAAAGGGTTGGTGCATAAATTATGTAGTACAAGACAATTCTATACATTATAGTCCCAATAGCTATCCAATCATTCCTTGTTTTTCCTATATAGGATTTACACCTCTAAATACAACTTCAATTAAAAAAATATATAAAAAAAAAACAATCAGTAATTCAATTGCATTTGCAATCGTACCAAACATTTCTGCCTGCTGCAGTTTGATGATTCATGCTTAGCTATTGGAACTATTTTTCTTGTCACAAGGTCATACTGTGGTACGGAAAACTCAAAGCACCCCCACCCGTCTTTAACAAAGTGTCTTCTAAAGGAAAAAAAACGTTACAAATATTTGATGGAGATATGACAAAGATGTTTTTCATCATATTGCAAAAGAACATACAGATTGTGCAAACGCATAACAGGAAATGTGCATCAGTAATTGAATGTCATTTTCTAGTGGTATAATATGACATAGATCTTAAAAGGTATTGCACTGTAGTCAAAATGAAAGATCAACTTCTTGTTCTTATTAACTCCTTCATACTCAGTTTAGAGCAAACATAAAATGATAACATGTCCTACATCCCTTCATAACCCATCTGAATGTCCACAGCTTAATGTTGTAATTCAATTTCTCTTCTTAATGTTGTAATTTAATTTCTCTTCTTAATGTAGTAATTTAATTTCTCTTTGAAACTCTAAAGGCAAAGAGTAATTAATTCCAAAGAGTAACTGATACAATCATATCAAAATTCTTCTGAATCACAAAGCTAATAAATGCATTAACTACTACCTGCTGTAGTTTCTCTGTGACAGTATAAATCAGACTTGCAAACAATTTGATATTACTTCAAATCCAGGGCCGTGGGGGAACAGAGGGGACAAGAGGCAAAATTTTCCTAAAATGTACTGAATTTGTCTAATTCTGCTGAAAAGTGAATGGTGGGGGGCATGTCCCGCTGGAATTACAGCCCTGCTCAAATCAACATGAAAGAGGAAATTAAGCCACACCGTTTTAAGTTATTAGATGTTTTTGTATCAAACATGGAAATGAAATTACTCTTAAAAATGGAAAGTCCAATAATAGATATAAAGGGAGGGGGGTGGGGGGGGGGGGGGAGTACACATTTGACTAGTAAACAGAGTGAAGAAAGTTTTATATTCTGTTCCTTGACAAATGTTGAGGTGCATTAGAGCAGTCTAGCAGATTTTCTGATCAGGTGAAAATGGTTTCCTCCAAAACAACGGAAGCCAATGTAAACAATGTATTGTGTATTCCTTCCAGCTGTTACATATTGTTAGCTATCAAACACCTATCAGTAGAAAATTAAACATTATTAATCAATTTATCTTTTCTTATATGCTTGCATTCCACGATTGGCTTCTGTTACTCAATCAAGTCAAGTTTTAGAAGTCATCGGGATGTGAATCCTAATAGGTCTGGCACTAAGCCAACGGCAACTGAAGCCTAAGCTGAAAAAATGCTGAACTTGATCAAGTTACTGTAGAAGTGTCCGTCTTCATTTCAAGGAAAAGGTTTCCTCCACCTTCTTGAAAACAAAGCACATGTCAATTGCGTTATTATGGTGTAATTAAAGGAGTGGACATACCAGACATACCAGTCTGCCATAAGTTTCTACTGTGTTTATACACTTATTGATCAGAAGATTCCTCAAATCATGCATAAAATTCAGATAAAAACATGTTTGTAGTTCATAGCATTTCCTTTCCTTTCATTTCATCAAATTCTAGCTACATTTTAAAAGAAATAGCATCCTCTTTTTAAATCCACACACACTTGAAATGTGCTACCTCAAAAAACATTACATTACTGTCCAAAGGAAACTTCCAGTTGAGACCACTTGGGATTCCCAACTAGGATGAACTCATCCCAACTTGGATTGAATATTCCCAACTGGGATGACCTGGTCCTAACTTGGATGAACTGATCCCAACTTGGATTGAACAAATTCCCAACTAAGATGAGCTGGTCTCAACTGGGATTGAACATATTTCCAACTTGGACCAGTTCATATTCAAGTAAGTATTTTCCAAAATTCCAGTCAGAAAAATTCCCAGTTTGGAAAACTGGAATTTTCTGCTGGGTGACCAAAAATGTATTCCAACCTAACCTGTCTTTCCTTGTTTTTCTTTTGACCACACTGAATATGTATGCACAAAGTAGTTGTTACATCACACCCACTGATCATCCTCATCATCACTGCAGTCTGAAATTCAACCTTTTTCATTGGTACAACCTATGCTGTCTCGTTGTTTTGGACGTAGGCTGCCTAGCTGTTTGGACCTATGCTGTATCGCTGTCTGGATCTATGCTGTCTCGCTGTTTTGGACATACACTGTCTCACTGTTTTGGACCTACCCCGCCTCGCTGTTTGAAACTATGCTGTTTTGGACATGTCTGGCCTCGCTGTTCAGACCTACGCTGTCTCCCTGTTTTTGGTCGCACCGCACCTTGTATGATCTAAACAGCTGGCAGCTTTCTGTCTTAAATATTTTATGTACCAATGAAAGAAGTTGAATTTCAGACTTCAGTGATAATGAGGATGATCAGTGGGTGTGATGTAACAATGTATACTCTATCACTGTTTGGACTTATGTTGTATTGCTGTTTAGACCTATGCCATCTTGCTGTTTGGACCTATGCTGTATTACAGTTTAGACCTACGCCATCTTGTTATTTGGACCTATGCTGTATTGCTGTTTAGACCTACGCCATCTCGCTGTTTGGAAGTAGGCTGCCTAGCTGATTGGACCTACACCATCTTGCTCTTTGGACCTATGCTGTATTTCTGTTTAGACCTACGCCATCCCGCTGTTTGGACCTATGATGTATTGCTGTTTAGACCTACGCTATCTCGCTGTTTGGACCTATGCTGCCTAGCTGTTTGGATCTGTGCCATCTTGCTGTTTGGACCTATGCTGTATTGCTGTTTAAACCTATGCCATCTTGCTGTTTAGACCTATGCTGTATTACAGTTTAGACCTACGCCATCTTGTTATTTGGACCTATGCTGTATTGCTGTTTAGACCTACGCCATCTCGCTGTTTGGAAGTATGCTGCCTAACTGATTGGACCTACACCATCTTGCTTTTGGACCTATGCTGTATTTCTGTTTAGACCTACGCCATCCCGCTGTTTGGACCTATGATGTATTGCTGTTTAGACCTACGCCATCTCGCTGTTTGGACCTATGCTGCCTAGCTGTTTGGATTTGTGCCATCTTGCTGTTTGGACCTATGCTGTATTGCTGTTTAAACCTATGCCATCTCACTGTTTGGACCTATGCTGTATTGCTGTTTACACCTACGCCATCTCGCTGTTTGGACATATGCTGCATAGCTGTTTAGACCTACGCCATCTCGCTGTTTGGACCTATGCTGTATTGCTGTTTGGACCTATGCTGTATTGCTGTTTAGACCTATGCCATCTCGCTGTTTGGACCTATGCTGTATTGCTGTTTAGACCTACACCATCTCCCTGTTTGGACCTATGCAGCCTAGCTGTTTGAACCTATGACATCTTGCTGTTTGGATCTATGCTGTATTGCTGTTAAGACCTAAGCCATCATGCTGTTTGGACCTATGCAGCCTAGCTGTTTGAACCTATGACATCTTGCTGTTTGGATCTATGCTGTATTGCTGTTTAGACCTAAGCCATCTTGCTGTTTGGACCTATGCTGTATTGCTGTTTAAACCTATGCCATCTCACTGTTTGGACCTATGCTGTATTGCTGTTTACACCTATGCCATCTCACTGTTTGGACCTATGCTGTATTGCTGTTTAGACCTACCCCATCTCACTGTTTGGATCTATGCTGTATTGCTGTTTCGACCTATGCCATCTCGCTGTTTGGACCTATGCTGTATTGCTGTTTAGACATACACCCCATCTCCCTGTTTAGACCTATGCTGCCTAGCTGTTTGAACCTATGCCATCTCAGTTTGGACCTATGCTATATTGCTGTTTAGACCTAGGCCATCTCGCAGTTTGGACCTATGCTGTATTGCTGTTTAGACCTACGCCATCTCGCTGTTTGGACCCATGCTGCCTAGCTGATTGAACCTACGCCATGTCCCTGTTTGGACCTAAGCTGTATTGCTGTTTAGACCTACGCCATCTCGCTGTTTGGACCTATGCTGTATTGCTGTTTAGACCTACGCCATTTCGCTGTTTAGATCTATGCTGTATTGCTGTTTAGACCTACACCATCTCGCTGTTTGGACCTATGCTGTATTGCTGTTTAGACCTATGCCATTTCGCTGTTTAGATCTATGCTGAATTGCTGTTTAGACCTACACCATCTCGCTGTTTAGAACTATGCTGTTTATACTTACGCCATCTCGCTGTTTAGAACTATGCTGTTTATACCTATGCCATCTCGCTGTTTGAATCTATGCTCCCTAGCTGTTTGAACCTACGCCATGTCCCTGTTTGGACCTATGCTGTATTGCTGTTTAGACCTACGCCATCTCGCTGTTTGGACCTATGCTGTATTGCTGTTTAGACCTATGCCATTTCGCTGTTTGGACCTATGCTGTATTGCTGTTTAGACCTATGCCATTTCGCTGTTAAGATCTATGCTGTATTGCTGTTTAGACCTACACCATCTCGCTGTTTGGAACTATGCTGTTTAGACCTATGCCATCTCACTGTTTGGACCTATGCTGTATTACTGTTTAGACATACACCATCTTGCTGTTTGGACCTATGCAGCCTTGCTGTTTGGACCTATGCAGCCTTGCTGTTTGGACCTACACTGTCCAGCTGTTTGGACCTTTGCCATCTTGCTGTTTGAAACAAAGCTGTCTTGATGTATTCCACCTGTTTTCTTGCCATTTTGAACCCACTAGACGAAAGAATTATGAAGGGAATAACATCCCGCCCCCAGAGCATCAATGAAATTTCCTTGATACCTCACACAGAGGTAGAACTACCTGTATTAATAATTGTTTTTCCTTGTCCCATGGAATCTCTAACTGGGTAATATAAAAAGACACCAAAATGGACCCTTAAGTTATCAAAATGGGCTTGAAAACCTCAAACCTGCAACTACACTGCAACCCCCATACCATAAATTATGCTGGAGTCATAATATAAGCAAGACAGTTAGGAGCCCCATTCTGTAATTCCACACTGATCAAAAAGTAAAGAGAACATTTTGAAACCAATGTCAAAATTGAAAAGGTGCAATCATGTCAATATCCTGCACTTCAATAACTTCAATGAAGCAAAACTGCAAATACTGAATCATGATAGCATTCATTTTCAAAAATGATCACTGTCTGTAGAAGGTATGACATACTTCTGATATTGAAAATAATTCCCTTGATTCAGTTTCTCCATCACTATAAAGCAGTATAAAGGACCATAGGCAAGATTTGAGGGAGCAAGGCCCCCCACACTTTATTCAAAATTTGTATTATGTCCATTTGGTGATTTTAAAAAATCTTATCAACATAATTTGGTGATTTGCAATCACCCCCTCTCCCCACCCCCTCTACCCTTACTTTTGACTTTGCCAATCCTACCTATGCAAAGGATGTTATGAAGTAACAAGTCGGTATACAAAACCAAACATTTTATCTATTAAATGAAATCGCACATATTACGTATAACGTAAGTTAAGCACTGCCTTTAAATCTCTTCAATGATATGATATTAGTCAGTGACATATTGAGGTAGGTCATTTGCCAATAGAAGAAGATACTGGCAAAAGAAAAAGTTTTTGCTTCAAATTGGCAAGAAACTCCATAACATTTTCACTTCAACAAATAAAAATGTCAGCTTATTTGATAGACTGACCGCAATCCGATATAGTCTTCCCTTCAATAGCTACCTCACTTGAAATTTATGGTCAAAATCTGCATCATACACCATTTTATCTCTATATATAAGACCAGAAATACAAGTGATAGAAAATGCTTCAAGTTTACCATGGAACTATGTTTGTCATTGTTTGTTGCAATCATCTAAAAGGACATAAAAAAAACTGTTATCTACAAGTAATTGATTTTTATGTATAAGAGATATTGCAGATAATTGTATTGTGAGTGATGCACTGCTGAGTTGCTATAGAAAGAGAGGAAATTACTACTAGGTTGTACTATTCAAGTAGAGCTTCGAGCTAAATTAGATTTATAAGAATCAATAAGCCTTAGACATGCAATCACTATGGGAAAGAAACTGAAAAATGAGGGTACGGGCAAGATCATTTTGAGACTTGGGAATAGATCTGTAGTGCAACTGAAAATATTTAGTGATGGAACTGCGATAATGCTCCCAACCCCCAGGTCAGTAGGGAGGGGTGCAGTGGATGCATTCACCCCCACAACCACCAAGGAACCCACTTATCTCATATACCTCACTATAATTGATGTGAAATTTTGAAACATTACAAAGGAAAAAAAAACCCGTGGAAAATCCTAGCTACGTGCCTGACCCCCTCCATACTTTTTTACTTTATACAACTAGTTCTAACAATGATTCAAAGGAATTAGAAAGTTTCAGTGGTTAAACTAAGAATCATGCTTATCCACCCCCTCCCCTCCCCTCCCCTCCACAATTGACGCCATAAGTATTAAATAAACTCACACAATAGTGCTATGATTAGGATATGAACCTTTGGAGGAGGAGAGGAACAAGACATGATGCATGCAAATAAGCTTTTCTTCATAGTTACAGGATACTTTACACAACCTATGCTATGTGTAATATAATTGTGACTGGCTGTTGGTTTTAAAAGGATTCAATCTTAACGGTTATTATACGTACATAAGAACTATTGATACCACAATTGTCAAGTACCAAAATGAAACTCCTGCTATCATTTTCAAAAATCTCGGTTCAAATATCTTATTTACCGTTTCATGAGAAATGATGAACTCTTCACACACACCTAGGGAGACTATAGTCACCAACATGACCTTTATTACAGATTAAAATAAGCAGTACTTCAGAAATGAAACTTGTCTTTCTGAAGGTTATGACAAATGCAATTAGGATTCACATATCACAGTACATAAATCCCATATTCAGCAGTAACTGTACACTGTGCGAGCAATTCCATTACATATTTTAACAGCACATCTCCAAATTACAACTCTTTGGTCAAAGCATGTGATGATATCGTTTGGAAATTGTGGGAATGGGGTATGCAAGGGAATAGAGTAAACTAATTCTTGTATCCTGATTGAAATTTATTTTCTATTTTGAAACAAAGTAATAAATTGATAAAATATTAAAAGACGCACTTGTCAGGGAATATTGCTTTATATGGCTTTATAAAAATATTCAGGCCTTAGAAAGTTATGGCAAGAAAATGAATAATTGTTTGTTACAAATTATAAGTTCGGTTAAATATTAAAAGACGCACTTCACTGCGCCTACTTAGGGAATGTTGCTTTATAAGGCTTTATAAAATATATTCAGGCCTTGGAAAGTAGCATGGAAAGAAAATGAATAATTATTTGTTACAAATTATAAGTTCCGTTTAAATATTACAAGATGCGCTTCACTGGCGTGATCCAGGAAATGGTGCTTTATAAGGCTTTATATAGTATATTCCGGCCTAGGAAAATTATGGCAAGAACATAATAATTATTTGTTACAAATTATAAGAGACGGTTAATGAATCTTAATATATAGAACAATTTGTAGTAATTAAGAAAGAAAGCTTCATGAATTATCCACAACAAAAGTGAGGCAAAAGCAACAAGTTAATTACCAAGAAATTACCCAAGCAATTCAATCAAATACAATCGATTACATAGTAATGATTGTTATCCATCAATACTAAACGATATTCCACACTTTTTGTGACACTTCTGTATAATTCCATTCAAAAAGTGTCATGTCAAATTTATTGTCCTCCATAATCCATTTAATGTTATCTGCCTCTCTGTAACACTGGCATTTGTAAATGAGTAAAAACATCATTTATGCAAATGCACAAAGCAAACATTTACTTTTCATGATATAACAAGAAACTTGATCCCTCCATACTGATATGTATACTACTGGGACAAGCAAGAAGACATTCTAAATGAATGCTCCAGTAATATGTAGAACTATCCGAGGGATCAAGTGACGTGACAGTAACGTTATAAAACAAACCTAAGTTTCAAGTTATTCATAAACAAAATCGAGTTACAACATACTAAGCTAGGTATGATTAGGCCACACTGAAAGAATTGTAAGGCGAATGTTTTGAAATATTATATCTCAAAGACAATAACAATTATTGAAGAAAAATGTATAAATGGTAAGATATGCATTAGCCTAAATCTTGAAATTGTACTAAAATTAAACTGCATTTGGTCTTGGGATAATCAAAATATGTAAAAGCTTTCTAAAAGGCTTCCTAGCTATCATTCTACTCCATTCTCAGCTAGATTCCTGTCATAATAACTTAACTATACACTTAGGGGTGCAAAGATATTACACAAAAATTATTTCCAGTTCAAGTAAAGAATTACTATGCTCAACAACTCCATTATAAATATCCAACAGCTAACATAATCTACAACAACTAATTCTCTTCACAACTATTTCCTACTGTACAAGAAACAATGCAAGCAGTTTTTACGCTAAAGCTACAGAAATATATCATAATAATGCCTCACACTTACTTGATAAACACGCAACATTTTCTGTGTCTCAAGAAGCTTCTCATATTGAACAAGTACTTATCTGATAAGTGCACAACATCCTATGCTGTTTCAGGCCCTAGCTCCAATGTATATGAATCTGCACCTCAATAATACAATTGAGACACTACTCCCTCACCAAGTTGATAAATGAAGCATGTGCCATTCGTACATTGTAACCAAGGCAACACAATACGAACCTCATAAATTTTCGTCCCCGGGTGAAATCCAGCTGTACTTAAAGGAACGAGCTTGTGTGTGAAATTGCATTCCTAGGCATTGTGTAGGCTATACAAATTCAGAAATGTTCCTCAAAATCTTATGTTTTGACAGAGGTGTGCTGAATAAGTAAATAACATTTATGTTGGTTTAATCAAAATATAGGGAATACACCTGCAAGGTTATATAGGGTGATAACGCAATCTTTTTGAATGAAATGCGATTCATACATTTATGAAGTCAATGCACAAGATGGAAGAAGTGTACATACTTTTAATTCATTTTTATACCTTGGTGGATTCTAAGTTTGTAATGGCAGGGAAGAGTTATACATCGCTTACAGAGAATAAAATCAAGATCTTTGAGAGTCGGGTCTCTAGAATGCTGTAAGATAAAACTACAATTTAAATTGTGGCCTCAAATTCAAATAAGACCTATCAAAGGAGAGTGGATAGCAATAGATATGAAATGATGTATTTCTCTTACACACTAGGAGAAGGCCTCTGTTCTGAACTTGAACACTTTGTGATGAACAAAATCTTATCTGTGATGAAACACTTAACTGAGGTTTGATTTGGAAAACTAGGGCTGCGTGAATATATTGGTCAGCTTTAAAATAGATATTAGCCATCAGTTACAAATCAACACTAACATTTTAGTTTGAGAGCCACCAAATTATAAAAATACTTTAAATTTACAGATCAACTTTAATTTTCAACTGAAGTAAGGCACATATGACTAAATTTTTTTTTAATTCTGTACTTAATATGGGCTTTAAAATTGCCAATATTGACAAAGGCAGCAGGCTTTGTTTCATTTACTTTTGTCAAGGATTGTAGAACCAGTTGCATTATATATATGTGCACTAGCACTGTGCACACACACATAAATATATATATATATATATATATATATATATATAATATATATATATATATATATATATATATATATATATATAAATATATATATATATATATATATATATATATATATATATATACATATATATATATATATATATATATATATATATATATATATATATATATATATATATATATATGTATATATATATATACATACATACATACATACATACATACATACATACATATATCAAACAGTATATGTATACAACCCCAATATATGGGTACTTATATTCAAACAGTACTGTACACAACCCCCAAGCATGGGTACTTATTAGCAAGAAACTTTGGCAGTATAGTGGTACAATTCTATTTTTGTTAGCAGTACATTTAGTTCTGTAGATACAAATTCATCTATTTTATTTTACAATATCAAAACAAAGAAAGATGGAAATGACTGGGGCGGTTATTGGAGTTTTTGTGTGGGGTTTTCTTAAATATGTGTGAATAAGTATTTAAATTGTAATCCCTTGATGTACCTTTCCTTTCCATCTGTGCTTAACCCTTGCCTAAAAACATTCTTTCACATATCAATATGTAATAAAAACAATTGCTTTACCTGAACACAAAGTCGAGAAAAGAGGTTTATCGTTGTGAATTTATGGAAATTTTAGATAATAGTAGTCATCATCTCCTGACGGTTTCTTATCTCGAAACAAGATAAGTTACACACCATGTATATTCAAATGTGCACTAAGGAACTAAGAAACATCTATCCACATGCCTTCATCATGTGTGATAGTATGGGGTACGTACTGGTCTTTTAATGCCAAGATTTTCATGCTGAAAAGTTTCTCTTTAAGCCTACCCACGCTCAGCACCCAAGTTAATCCTGAAAACTCAGGTGTGGCAATTACCAACCCGACTTCCTGTTCAGTGTATTGTGTTTCCACTCAAACAATGATTGTTTATCTGCCATTCCCATGCACACCACAGCCAAGTAGCCCAAGGCTATTTGTGTGTATAAGATTACAGAAACCAGTGCTGAGTAATCAGGGCACTTCTGTGATTAAAATCACTCATCCCTGTTAGGTGTCTTAGTGGAAGAAATTTGTTTGCAAACTGGTGATAAAATAGCTATGCCTGAGGTGATGTGTACATTAACAGTAAATGATTGACGGGCCATTTCTCCTAAGGAAAGATATTGCTTCATGTCAGCACTTCAGTGGCTTAAACAAGATGACATATCACTAAGCTCCAAATAACATCACTCCATACACTCCAAATGTGTTTGACATCCAGCCCAGAATCTTCAGTGTATGTCAGCTATCTCTAAAAAAACATTATTTTCAGCAACATGATTGGTTCATGTTTCCAGGCTAATCATGTTCAATTTGTCACTTGTACAATGGTGGTATATTGCCTTATCCACCTACCAAACAATAATATTCATTACACTTTCTGTATGAGCATCAATTAAGTCATCTTGTTTTATAAATAGATGTTGAATTTTAGTGTCTTGTTAATTAACATTGCAATGACATGAGTATGCTTTACAGGCATTTTAAAGTATCTTATCTTTTGCAAATTTAGCTTCAAAGATGGCATTTGAGCTTATGAGGAAAAACTTATAAAGAACAGCATGCTTTTAGAGTCATGGACAAATAATACATAGCAGTCATTCACCTAATAGCTCCTTCCTGCAAATACTTTCCTTCTTGAGAACCTAGAGAGGTGCAAACATCACATAAAGATCAAAAGGGCAACTATATGAGAAAATGATCTTTTGGGGGGTACCGGTGTTTTGTTGATACTATCCTCAAGAAAATACTGCTTGAGGCGACTATTTCCAAGGTTTGGCTTGGATTCCATGGAGTCAACTACCCAAATACTGCTTTATTCATTTATGAAAAGCCTAATCCAACAAAAAATGTCATGTTTGCTAATGTATCATTTTGTTAACTTAATTTAATTGCACAGATGTACAATTCTATGATCGTGCTACCAAGTGTCACATGAAAAAGTGCTTTGAAATTCAGTACAATTTAATGGAATAGCCCTACAGGAATGTGGTTTCACATGCATATTTCACATGATAGAGAAAACTTCAAAAGCAAATTGGTAAAAATTAATATTAAGTGTTATTAACTTCCTTAAGACATTTCCAATCCAAACCTATTTCCTTCTGCATATTAATATTTGTGTAGGTTCTTGGTTGGTTGGTTGGTTGGTTGGTTGGTTGGTTGGTTCTTTTCCCACTGTTCATTGCGAAGTTTCGTTGGCCACCATATTCTTCTTAAACATCTGTTTATTGAAAACTGTGTTGGTTGGATACCTTTTGTGGTACACCATCATTTAAAAGTAAAAATCTCCTTCAAGGAATATCAAATATTTTGTACACCTACCAAATGAACTTGTTCGACCATAAAAACTTTTGTTTGAAATTTAAAAGGGAAAAAAAAAGTGAAAAGGGGACTATTTTGGGAATGTTACATGACTACATACAAAGATGAAACAAATTGACCCCTACCCCATATCTAGTAATGAATTCCTAGTTGACATAAAAGGCTTTTCATCAACTTTGATGACCAAATCAATATAATGGGCAAACATTTTATTTACTCATTCAATCAGATATTCTCCAGAATCAGTGATAAAGCTAATCTATCTTATTACTATGCAAGTCGGTATTGACTTAACAACGTCTCTTAATGATATTTACCTTATCTTTATTACCAAACAATTAAAATGAAACATAGACTATCTGCTTAATTCATCATTGTCACTTCAGTCTAAAGAACCTATGCTACATGCAGATGAATTATACCATGTTAATTAAGTGAAGGCTAGGTCAATTACAGTCTACCCTATATATAAGATGGGAATATCACTTTGTATACTTAAGAAACCAATACTAAGATTTAACAGATCAATAGCAACATGGATGCAGTTATGACTAAGGCAAAACTGAACTATTCATTAAGTATAGAAATATTTTGAATTCTAGATAAGGTAATTAAATTTGTTTGGTATATCTTGCATGAGGCTAACTATTTCTATCAGTTGATTAGAGGGAAAATGTTGTTTCATGGATAATTAGATATGTTAGTAAAATGGGAAAATGCAAACAGTGAACAGTGTGAGTTAGGTACTATTGGTTCACCTTCACATGGCCTCAAACTCAAGACATTTCAAGGGCAGGAAATAAGTATGTATTTCATTTACAGCCCTTTCTTTGCAACTGTTTTTCTTTGCCCCTTCATATTGGCTTTCAAAATTTCAAGTGTTGTAAAACTTAAATGTGGTGCCATCCAATTATTACAAAGTACACCATGGCATGGATTCTAATCTCAAAATAATAAGAATACAAATTATAATATAAACTAACAAAAGATCTTTAGTCCTAATGACATGTCAAATAAACAAAATGAAAAATGATTTATCAAATGTATGCTTAAGAAAAATGAACAAAAACCATAATAAAAAACAACACATTAGGAATCTTCCTGTCTACTTCATCTATAACCAGTTTAATACGCTTATACATTTCTGTATTCAGTCTGCGAGTCAGTCTGTGATAGAATTCATCCCAAGGAAATATTACACACTGTCACATTATGCACTTCCGATTACTTATTTTATATTGATCCCTTGGTACTTGTGAGTCACATTTGAACTTATGCTTACACTGCCTGAATGAACATATATAGAGGTAGGGGTCCCCATATAGATTGTGCAATGAGCTTGCTTGCTTGAACGGTCAGAATAAAGCAAAGGTAGTTGTCAGGGTAACAGAATAAAGGGGCTGTAAATTAATTTCCATCTGATATTGGAAAAATATTCCTGGTTTGTGAAATTAAAAACCAGGAGTCTTGTAATATACCATGACTACTTATGTTGCATTTTTTCAGTCCTTAGATTTATAGTATTATGAGAACATGTACCTATTTCACAATGTTGGCCAGTCCCTATGTTATAATCTACTCACCCTTTACAAAAATACTCAAACACTCTAGAGCCCTAATTCTCAAGCAAAACAAATAGTCAAAAGATCTCATCCATCAAAGATTCATTAACACTTCTCAATCATAAATATGACAAATTCATTTAACCTTTGACCAGCACACATGCAATGAACCAATCAGGTAAGCTCTCTAATCTCCTCTACCATATGCTTATCACTTGTTCTGTAAATTTAGCAAAATCATACAAAATAGCTCAAATCATTTAAACGAAATCCATACTTTGATTGACAAGCAGCATCTTTGCCGCGTACTCTCTCCGCTACATCAATATCATAATCAAATTAATCCTTGTCTTACCTACAATCATTTACAAAAGATGCTCAAATCCAAGACAAAAAATGAAAACCTGCTCATTCACTTTCTGACGTGTTCCATCAAAAAGAATTTTGTCAATAAAATCCAGCGTACTTCACATAATAAAAACTACTTAATGACCTACAGTGTACTGCAAATGTGTAACAGCCCTTGGGATAACACTCTATGTGGGTCAAGTACCCCTTCATCACCATCTAGCAATCAGCCTCGAGGTGCATGTATGATATGGAAGTTTAATCTACGATATACGTCGTTCCTGTCTTCTATTCAATGTATCTGTTCCTAAGGAAATGCCTAGATGAGAGGTTTAGGGTAATTGGTTAATATTCATATGGCAAAATCAAAATGATAAAAATAGAACAGATGCTTCAAAAATAATGTGTTCTAAGATGAAAAGAGATTAGTGAATTAGACATTATGAATGCAAATTTATATAATTTTTCTCTCTTTTTTTCTTTGTGATTATGCATAACACGCATCAAAAAAGTCCTGCCAAACAAAATCATTTTTCTTATTTACTTTGTCATACTTCTCTCGAAGACATTATTAAGACCTAAATTAAGTCTACAAAAATTTTGCTGACTCACATGAACTTTAATTGGGACAAAACCCACACTGGTTTTTTCATGTGCCATTTAAAGCTTACATATATATTTATAAATACAGCTGCAAAATTTGTAATTGTTCTTTAAAACATATTACAAGATCAACTAGAATTTAGACACTCCTTCTGAATATCCCCTTCTTTTGAATAGTGCTAAGTTTAGATAGCTACAACTTTAAATAGCTATAATTTTGGACAACTCTAAATTTCTACCTTTCTGACCTTCCACTCTCAGGTATTATGACCATTATAAAACATGGCTGCTTTGGGAATGGCAACGTACAAAAATCAATCATAGATATCATCTTAGTGAAAGGGCAACTGCCTCGGATGCTGATTAATGCAACGAGCTGCTCGTCATATTCTCCATGAACTTCTCTTCTTTCTAATCTTGCACTCAGAAAAATTACATTTACTCCTTTCTGGAAAATTTCATTCACAAATCTAAGATGAAGAAGCATAAATCTTGACATACTAGTTATAGTACATAAATCTGTTGAGTTAAATATAGCATGAGATGTTTCGTCCTTGAGCATATTAGTGAATTCTGAACGCATGTAGTGAATTGCATGAGCATCATACAGACAGAATAAGAAGTACAGATAAGAAGACTGCTAGCCAAAATACTGAAAAGACTGCTAGACAAAATACTGAAAAAAGACTGTTAGTTAGAGTACTGAAAAGAAGACTCTTAGCCAAAATACTAAAAAGGAAACTGTTGGTGAAACATAATTTTTTTTAAATACTGAAAGGAAGACATTAAAGATACTGAAATGAAGACTTAGACAAAAATATTGAAAAGAAAACTGTTAGCCAAAATACTGAAAAAAAGACTGAGTTCAAATACTGAAAGGAAGACTGTTAGACAAAATACTGAAAAAAAGACTGTTAGCCAAAATACAGGAAAGAAAACTGTTAGCAAAACATGATTATTTTTAAATACTGAAAGAAAGACATTAAAGATACTGAAAAGAAGACGTGGACAAAATATTGAAATGAAAACTGTTAGCCAAAATACTGAAAAATAGACTTTGAGTCAAAGTACTGAAAAGAGGACTGTTAGCCAAAATACTAAAAAGAAAACTGTTAGCGAAACAAAATTCAAAACAAAAAAACTAAAGGAAAACATAGATACTGAAGAGAAGAGTTAGACAAAGATATTGAAAAGAAAACTTGTTAGCCAAAATACTGAAAAAAAGACTGTGAGCCAAAATACTAAATAAAAGACTGTGAGCCAAAATACTGAAAAGAAGACAGTTAGCGAAACATAATTTTTTTTAAATACTGAAAGAAAGACATTAAAGATGCTGAAAAGAAGACTTAAGACAAAATATTGAAAAGAAAACTGTTAGCCAAAATACTGGAAAAAAGACTGAGCCAAAATACTGAAAAGACTGTTAACCAAAATACTGAAAAGAAAACTGTTAGCGAAACAGAATCTAAAAAAAATACTGAAAGGAAGACATTAAAGATATTGAAAAGAAGACTTAGACAAAATATTGAAAAGAAAACTGTCAGCCAAAATACTGAAAAGACTGTTAGCTAAAATACTGAATAGAAAACTGTTAGCGAAACATTTTTTTTTTTATAAATACTGAAAGAAAGACATTAAAGATACTGAAAAGAAGACTTAGACAAAATATAGAAAAGAAAACTGTCAGCCAAAATACTGAAAAGAAGACTCAGCCACAATATTGAAAAGACTATTAGCCAAAATACTGAAAAGAAGACTGAGCAAAAATACAGAAAAGAAGACTGTTGGCCAAAATACTGAAAAAAAGACTTTAGTCAAATCTTTTAAAACCTATTTACTGGAGCAAACCTCAGTCTTCAAAGACAAAACTTTTGTTTTATTTTAAGAAAAAATTGTTCTTGTGAACTTGAATCATATTTAGTTACATCATTATACTTACCATTCTTCATTAAAGACAGACTGAAATAATCTATACAAAATCTCAGAGGTAGTCTTCAGCCGTAACCTTAAGAAATATTGTGCACAATCAGTAAGGTTGAAGAATTTTGATAACTAAGTTAGTTAAAAGTGATCTACGAAACATACAACTATTTAGTGAGGAAGTGGGTGGATTACTAAATATCAATCAATCAATCAATCAATCAATGAGTTAGAGTTGCCCATAGCAAACAATAGTCTGCTGTGAGGCATGTAAAAACAGACACAAACTTCTTCTGGTTTAAATTATCGGAACATATGGTAAATTACTAGATTAAAAGGCAAAAGACTTTGAAAGCTCAATCTGTAAAATAATTCACTACCCCAAGGGCATCAGTTCAAACATGCATGGTATCAAGAGGAAAAGGTAAAGGATGGTGAATTGGGAACAACGTTACCAAAGCAATCACATTTTAATTCTTCATTTAGAATGACCTGCAGGCAGACAGAGCTGTGTGCCCAGAAAATAACCTTGGTTGCATGAGGTAGGTGAACATGCATTAAATGCTTAGAGCAAGATAGAAACTTTTATGTTGAAGGTCAAGATACTGTGTAAGGGAGGAGGGAGGGGGGGGGGGAATATGAAAATAAAATGTTATGGTATTCCAACATAAAATGTAAGATATTGAAGATTCATCACTGAGGCATCTGCTTTGAAAGGTGTCACACATCTTGTCCTACTTTTAATTCATATCTCACATCCATCCATGCATCTTCACCAATAATCTTTTATAAACTGATTTTGGTTCATGGATCAGTGTTGTTGCTTCACTAAACCTTAAAATGCACACTTGGCATGTCTTGACACACATGTTCTTGACACACACACAAGACCAGTGGTGTAGCCAGGAGAGGAAGGGGGAGGGAGGGATCCGGACCACTTTTTCAAGAAAATTGTCAAAAATTGGGATTTTCTTTTTTTTTAATATCTTTTTGCTTTTAAAAAACAAAAGTGCCTTTAGAAGTGGGCTAAATATGAACAATTCATATTGGGAGGGGGTCTATGACCTTCTCGGACCCCCTCACTTTTTTAAAGCTGGCTATGCCACTGCACAAAACAACAAGGAACATCTAAAGTATTACAAAATGGCAACCAGCGGGCATCAATTGAGGGACTGTTTTATTGGTTTCGATCAAGCCCTGTTGACCCTGAAAGAAAAACTAGCAGTGAAGGAAAGACTGTAGAGGAAAGTTACTATTTATGTACATATGTTTAAAAGTTCAACAGAAAATAAAATTGTTTTCAGTATGTAGGGAGAAAATAAAAAGGGAGGGGGGAAATAAAAAGGGAGGGGGAGGGGGAGGGGGGTGGGGGTGGGGAAGAAAGTATAACATAGATTTTGAGGAAACACTTAAATACTTTTGAAAAATAATGGTCTGTATCTTCAAATTTTGAAAAGCAACAACTCTTGTCTTTGCATACAAAAATTGACATATCACACATCTGAACACAAGCAACTCCTCAAAGGACAAATGACTGAGCCGTTTTAACAAAAATAACACCAAGACAGTCATAACAGGATCTGTAATATTCATATAATAACATAACATAGAACAAACAGTTTCTACAGTTTGATTCTTAAGTGCTCCAGTAAAAGCATCAGTTACCCTTGAACAGGTTGGCTTATGCAATGTGTTAAATGAAAATTAATTACCAACACCTTTCTCACATGTTGACACAGCTGCAGGTTCCACAAGATACAAAGTGCGCTTACATCAGCTCTGTCGTGACATCAAAGAGTGAAAGCTTCTCTAGGACCCAATTTGAGACAGTTCTCTTTGATCTTATAGTGATGCTTTCTTGATCGTAATATTTATGACTTTTCACTTTTCTTGTGTCTATTATATACATACATACATTTTTTTCAATTAAAGTTTCAAAACAATTTTACTATAAACGTTTGCTCTGTTATTCAATACACTATTTCAAAAGGGCTGATGCAATTCATAGCAAATGCTACAAATATTGTCTTGGATGTGGAGGGTGTATTATTATTTTATCAAAAAGAAGAAATCACAGCTAAGAAACACTGAACAGTAAAAAGTTCATCAACTGCTGATGTAAATTTCTCCCTTACATTCCATCTTTTCATAATGTCAAACATTACATATAAAAGATACAATTAAGTCAACCCTACAATAATAACCTTTTACAAATAGTTGCTGACTAGACAAATACAATTTTGGGTGCTCCCAAGACAAGAGGAAGATCTCCCTTCCACACATTTCACTCCTCTTGAAATCAACCTGTCCTTAAAATATCGTTCAAATCTGCCCAAATTTTTGGTTTGTTTGTTGCGGTTTAATGACACCGCGACAATCAGAGTCAAATATGCCAAAAGGGTAATGCAAAATCATGGTGCTAGAATTAAATGCAAGTAGAAAATAGGAAAAGGGAGGTTGAGAGGAGAAGGAATATGGTAAGGAGAGGAGGATGAGATCTCCCTAGCAGCCCTTCCAATCCATTAAATAAACAGTTGAGCCATGTATCACCAATGCACATCAATGCCCACAACAGAAGCCACCAAATATCTCTCAAAGTCTTTTTCTATTTTATGTACATGATACAATATAGCAAATATTTTGGTACATGTATGTGCCTATTATCACATTTCTAGAAAACATCAATTTATTGATGACAGACAGGGCAGTTAACACAGTAGCGGATGTCAACAGCTACCCGAGAAATATAGGTAACATAACAATTGTTTATCCACAAGAATTAACACACATTGTCAGCAAGAAAGAAAAATCAATATTGCCTTACAAATATTTAGAGTGGAAATTTTGAACATTTTATTAAAGATTCAAATAATGATAATTAACTTGAAACAACATTTACATGAAATTAAATGATCTACAAAAAAAATCAAGCTTCAATCATAAATTACAATTGTATGTTTTGGGAGGCTTTTCATTCATATATCAACTGCATTGATAATACAAAGTGAGGGAAAAAACCCAAACCTGACCTTTTCAAAATATAAATGTCTTCACTGTACTCCATGTATCTATCCTGTATCTATCTCTTATCTTGTTATTTTCATACTGATTCAACATCCCAACTTGAACAGTTGGACATGCAATTCGAAGTATTGGCAGAGGAAATCCCACCTAATCCTCCACTATAAAATGACTGATTTGATAGTTTTCTAAACATTTTGGATGTATATTATAAACATCACCCCTAGTTGTTTATGGCCTCACAAAAACTGTTCATGAGACATCTACCAGGTGTATGTTGAGCAACCCATGATAATTCCTGTGACCATGGTCGCCATAGCAATGAAAACTTCAATCTTGGCGACCAAAAAATGTTAAAATGATGATTTGATTCACCAGAGAAATAATACTTTATGTCTCACCTGGCGACCAAAATAAAAGTTTCTTTAAGGAAAAAATGTACTAAAAACATTTTGTTTATTCTTTACTACCCCAAGATTACTGGCAATCCTAATTTCAAATTTTTACACCGTAACTTTGCCCCCACAAGCCCAATACAAAATGTATGATATCATATCACCAGATAAATGAGCAACAGTATACATACTGACATACGTCAGGTACGTAGTCCCAATAGCGCACCTAATACATGCAGAGACAGAGAGGTGCCTGAAATAAGATTATGATCATTTTCCTAATGGAAAATGATCATAATGTTTGTTTTGTCAACCAGTCTTTACTTTAGATAATTGTTTTGTGTATTTTTGAAATTAAAAAGTTGTCTTTAAAAGTATGGAGTTAAATTATTCATGCAAGAAAACTGTCAAAAGCGTTTTTTCATTCAAAAATAATAATTTGGAACAGGTTTTTGTACTGGCGAGAAACTTAACAATTTTGTCAATCAAAATTTCGAAATGAAGAAACATGGTCACATCTTTTTTGTGAGTTTGCAACCACAAAGCAAACGCACTTGTCGAAGGTTGATGTCAAGTAATTGAGGTTCAAGTTAAATTACATTAATGATGCTCATCCATGACACCCACAGTACCTGTGGCAGAAGAGATTAAAGGCCTGATATCTTGTTAACATGGACAGTCATATACAATAAAAGTCAATATTTCTGATTGGTCATACACAAATACCAATCAACCAATCAATAATCACGCGAAAGTGACTAGCACAATATACATACACACACAATGCATACAGTACATATTTAATTTGAAACGATCCGCAAACAAATGTGACGTGAAAGATATGAATATCACAATTTTACTAATTTTACTGAGATGAGACTGACTCTTTAAACTTCCTGGTGCTAACCTATTGACCAGGACAAATGTCTATACATAGGACTAATAGAGAAACCTCACTCATTCAATCCTTTTCCCTTCTGGTGGAGCATGAGGCTCTGATCAAACTCCTCTATGCAGACCTGCCCTGGATGAGCCACTGAGTTTCATGGTCTGTCTTTCTTGCTGCCTTCCTCTCCTCTTCAATGGTTCTTTGGTAGGTCCTGGGGGATCTGCCTATGCTTCAGTTCCCATGGGGTGCCATGTCAAGGTATGGATGGCACTTCATCTTCATTCATGGTTGGGCCATGTTCATCACCTCTTATCAACTTCTTTTAAAAGATTGTTAACTTTAGACCACTCCCAGACTTTTGCATTGGTAATTCTCTCATCCCATCAGATTATTATTATTTTTTTATATAAGATATGCCTTTTAACTATAGATTGTTTTTAATTTCAACCTCTTTCCAGTTATTATGTAGGTCCCTGGGGTCCCTGGCAGGAGCAGTATTGCTCTGCAAAACATTGCAGAATATTCTAAACTTCATTATGCACATAAATACACTAATAAAGCAGTCAGATGGAAGTAAAATGTACTGGCGCTAGCAGACCCACTATCTTCTGAAAAGAACTTTTAATTCCCATTAACCACGTTTCATTTATCATACTTGTTTATTAAAGTATGTCAAATATTCATGCGCTGTGCATTCTAAATGAAACCAACACTGAAAAGAAAAATATTGGGGCAAAATGCCGACTGCCAAACTGTGTAACAAGAAAAAGTTCCTTTGCAATGATTTGTGCAACTAACATGCACCTTCTATTTTGTTTAGAAATATAAAGATTGCTGTTATGCCATCTGCATCAATACCTTCTTCATAGCTTGCTGAAGTTATGACCCTACTCACTGGTTGTATATCATGTTTAGCAGTCCCAAAAGACTCCCTGCAGGCAGTAATGCCTGACGATGTCCACAGCCTTTGATAAACCAATTACGGAACACTGGTTGCAGATCCGCTGGGGATGACATAGGTTCTTACCTCTTAAGACCACAGAGGTTTGTTCATCAATGAATCTGAAACACATTCACTTTGTGTCCTGATGTTTATGAGATTCGTGAATTCTAAGAATACCCCATAAGCCACATAACGGGCCTCCTTATCCAGTTGAATACAGGTGGTGTTACTCAAACTGTCTTATCAAGGATGAGCTAATAACAAAACCTGCTGCTATCAAGTTTCAAGTTTATTAAAAATCTAGTATAAATATGTATATAAAAATATATTTATAAATAGGACAAAAGGTAAGAATATATGCATGATACATAAAAATGAGAAAACATAAAATAAAACTAACAAAACTAAAAATACATACAAATTTATAACATATATGATAAAATGTTGAGAAAATGTGTCAATTTAGAGACATTTTGTAAAGGCATTTCCTGGATATACAAGCTGCTTTATACACAAAATAATTCTTGTAACGCTCATTTTTAAACTTGAGTGTGATTGCCTTAATTCTTAGATTATAATTGGCCTTTTGAAGAAGTGGCATCAGATCAGAGTGCAAAGGGAGCTGTTCCCTTTTTTTAATGATATGGGCAAGTCTTTTAAATTCTTCTTTTGCTGAATTGTAAACTTGATTTATGAGAATATTACATTGAGTCTTAAAATATTGGCACAATGTGTAAAGAAAGCTCTAAGTCTTTTCTGATCTTTGGCAAGCAGGAAGTGATACCAAACCAGTACAGCATAAAGTATCTGAGGTAAAATGTAAATATCAAAAACATTTATACGCACTTCAAGCCCAAAATATGGTACAATATGAAAAAAAGTTGAAACAATAAAATAAAATAAAATAAATTATATAGTATCATATAATCCACAGGTTAAAAATATGTACCTCTATATTCCCAAATACATTAGCACCCTAAAACAGCATTCTCAGTTTAGGGGAGACCCAGTCCCACGTGGGTGTGCTCATTATTGACGTGTCCACTCCTAGATGCTATGTTAGTACTTCCCCTCCACCCATTTCCTTTCAAAGCTTAAATCCTTCATCCCCTCCGTTCTTCATGCATGCCTTCATATGGCACCAAACAAACATAAAAAGGTCCTCACCATATTCATACAAAGAATTCTCACCTGTTTGTGTAATTCTTCCGCATGGGTCTGGAGGTCACCATCCCCAGAATGGTGATCAAGATCATGGGATACCCCATCGTCCATACTGAAATTCAACTACAAGAAGCAGAAATCATGACCATATGGTTAAATAAATGACCTAAAAAAAAAAGGGGGAGTTGAATATATAGGCAGATAAGACTGCCATTGAGAGTAGAAGTATGTTGTTTGCATCACCTACTCCTAATCAGCCCTCACCATGTATCCATCATATTGGGATGTTAAAGGCCAGTCCCGATGGTAGGAGAATCCCCACCCCACGTTGTTCATTATAAGAACCACGGTAATAATAATAATAATAATGATAATGATAATAATAATAATAATGATAATAATAATAATAATAATAATAATGATAATAATAATAATAATAATAATAATAATAATGATAATGATAATAATAATAATAATAATAATAATAATAATAATAATGATAATGATAATAATAATAATGATAATGATAATGATGACAATGATAATGATAATAATAATAGTAATAATAATAATAATAATAATAATAATAATAATAATAATAATAATAATAATAATAATAATAATAATAATAATAATTACTAATACTAATACTACTACTAATAATAATAATAATGATAATAATAATAATAATAATAATAATAATAATAATAATGATAATAATAATGATAATAATAATAACAATAATAATAATAATAATAATAATAATAATAATAATAATAATAATAATAATAATAATAATAATAATAATAATAATAATAATAATAATAATAATAATAATAAAACCAAGCCATTGCTGGTGTCAGAACTAGGACTACTTACAAAAGCTTAACCAGCATAAAATAGCACACCTCAAACACTCATGTAATATTAATGAAAATAAATTATCTTTTTTCCACATCTTTCCTTCCTTGCCGCATATCAACTGATACAAAGAAAATGTTCCCAATAAGATATAATTTGGTGCAATTTTTATGCCTTTCAGCTATTTGATCAATTTTATTGCTTTTTCAGGATTCTTTCACAGACACATTTAAAAGGATGTAACAGAAAATATCAATAAATGAGTAACATATCTTATCTGTCAAACAATTCAGACTTTGTTTTATAAAACATTAGCTGCCAGGGCTACATTGTGTGTGAAAAATCTGGGAGAAATATTTTCTGGGTTAGCTTAGAAATGATTGAGATTTGAAAGTAGAGCATTAATACAATGTAGTTCAATGGTATTTTCACATACAAACTCATCACTGATTAAACATGATTTTTGTCAGAATTAAATTTCAGTGTTCTCTGCTGGATGGAATCAAACATAAGTGTCTCTTTTCTAGAGCACTTGAAATGAAAGTTATAACTAAATTTAAATGGTTCTGGCAACCATTCAATGTTGATCAAGTAACCCTAACATATCACTTTTTTCACTATTTAAATGTGTATGATGCAGGGACAACTAGAATTCGAGCACTATATAGAGTGCATACCTCTGCCCGCTTGATAATTCCAACATGCCCAAAATTTTGCAAAGTTTACCCCCATTTCCAATACAATCTATCACAGAAATCTTGGACCACTAAGTTTTATCATCAAATCTCTTTTTCACTTTTAATCAGTATTTGCTTTTTGCATTATAGACACTTCAAGGCTACCTACCTACATTCATTGTTTTCAATTTTTATTCAAGGTAAGCATTCATTGTTTAAGTTCTTTTCAGGGAAGATTTACATTCCATCCTTTCCATTCATGCCAAAAGCAGTTGTGTTGATTTTCTTTGATACCCATTGCAACCACTAGATTTCATTTTTTTTGGAAAGATTGAACTAGAAGTATTGACAGATCTCATACCAAACCATCCCCACTCCCCCATTTGTGCCCTTTTCCTATTTCAAATTTTAATCACCTCTTCCTTAAGCAGCAAACACAACACACACAAATTTTAATTGAAATCCAATCATCAGCTCTTGAGATATCTATCTTGATAGCAAACAAACAAAGAAACAGACAAATGCAGGCAAAAACATACTTCCATCCAACTTAGTTGGCGGAGGTAAAAACAGGACATTTGGAGGTGTGGGGAGGTATGAAGGGGAAAGGTATGAAGGGGTGGGGGGAAACAATAAAATGTATTTTGTCTATAGGGTCTTGGGTTTTTCCCGATTCATGTAGAGATGCAGCAATGTTTCGATCTATCAGATTAATCCCAATTATTTCTGCATTCCAATGCTTTCACGAAACCATTATACTGTAACTATGCATATTCAGGAGAAAGGCTATGTACCTTGACCAATGAGGTCAAAGATGTCGAAGGCATCCAAACTGCACATGCATATGAAGTAAAATTCCAATCATTTTTACTTTTAAACTGGTTATCTGGATATCTTTTAATAATACTTTTGATGGCATGGGGTAATTCAACACACTACACAAATGTTTGAAGGACTCAATATTTTTACCTGAGATAAAATATTTTACAAAATTAAATGTATATCAACTACGAAAGTCATAGCTAGACTAGTCCTATTAAAATTATGAAATATGCCACACTTCCATAGACCTTTCATAAAGATAACAAAAGCAGAAATTCTCACCTTCTTTTTCTTATGGGTCCTATTTATTCTGCTTAGCTTCTTGATATCCATTTCTGTGGTGTTGACACAACCTGGAACTGGCCTGTGAACGTCCCAAAAGGCTCGCTCCTGACTATCAAGCACTTTCCGCTCCATTTTGTCTCTCTTCTTATCTACCCTGTGTAAAGGAGATAAAGGGCAATGAGGTGTGGATAGCACCAGATCAATCATCTCTGTTCCCAGGCCATTAGGGCCTTTAGACTTTCTGTTTGACACAGAATAAGGTGAAAGAACTAATTGTTGTCTTTTTCTACTCTCAAAATTTCCCTACAATTTGCAGAGATTGATCATTTTAAAGATACTTATAAATGGTGTTACTTTCTTTAGGAAAGAAGACATACCAGAAGTGCTGAGGATGACCAAAGATTTGAAATGAAGTTGTTTATGTCCCCTTTTTAAACAAAACAAAAATGTATCATAAAAACTATTAGGGTCCTCTGAAAGTTGTATCCCATTAGGGGTTAAAAAAAAACTTCCAGGAAATATTATGATCCTTTTTGACAGCTTGAGCTTGCAATCTTAAAGGAAAGGTATCATCCCATAAATAAATTCAGACGCAAACGCCCCCATGCTGGTAACATCACTTCCGCTTGTCAAATTTGATTGCAAGAAATCTGTGATGCTATCGATAATACATGAAGGCCTCTATGTTCGTTCCGACAGATGTGAGAGCAATAACATCACAGATTTCTCACGATCAATGGGAAAAATTGAAAACCAGAAGTGATGTTGCAAGCTGTTGTCACTTGTGAATGTATTTATGGGATGCTACCCTTCCTTTAAAATGAGTTTGTAGCATCTCACAATGAGCTTCAGAACCTCCTGTAAGCTATGAACCTCCTGTAAGCTATGAATCTCCTGTAAGCTATGAACCTCCTGTAAGCTATGAACCTCCTGTAAGCTATGAATCTCCTGTAAGCTATGAACCTCCCGTAAGCTATGAACCTCCTGTAAGCTAGGAACCTCCTGTAAGCTATGAACCTCCTGTAAGCTATGAATCTCCTGTAAGCTATGAACCTCCCGTAAGCTATGAACCTCCTGTAAGCTAGGAACCTCCTGTAAGCTATGAACCTCCTGTAAGATATGAACCTCCCGTAAGCTATGAACCTCCTGTAAGCTATGAACCTCCTGTAAGCTATGAACCTCCTGTAAGCTATGAACCTCCCGTAAGCTATGAACCTCCTGTAAGCTAGGAACCTACTGTTAGCTAGGAACCTCCTGTAAGCTAGGAACCTCCTGTAAGCAAGAAACCTCCTGTAAGCTACAAACCTCCTGTAAGCTAGGAACCTACTGTAAGCTAGGAACCTACTGTTAGCTAGGAACCTCCCTGTAAACCAGGAACCTCCTGCAAGCCAGGATCCTCCTGCAAAACACAAAGATCCTGCAAAACACAAAGATCCTGCAAGCCACAAACCTCCTGCAAGCCACGAACATCCTGCAAGCCACAAACATCCTGCAAGCCACAACCCTCCTGCAAGCCACAAACCTTCTGCAAGCAACAAAGCTCCTGCAAGCCACGAACTTCCTGCAAGTCACAAACCTCCTGCAAGCCACGAACCTCCTACAAGCAACAAACCTCCAGCAAGTCACGAACCTCATGCAAGCCATGAACCTCTTGCAAGCCACGAACCTCCTGCAAGCCACGAACCGCCTGCAAGCCACAAACATCCTGCAAGCCACAACCCTCCTGCAAGCCACAAACCTTCTGCAAGCAACAAAGCTCCTGCAAGCCACGAACTTCCTGCAAGTCACAAACCTCCTGCAAGCCACGAACCTCCTACAAGCAACAAACCTCCAGCAAGTCACGAACCTCATGCAAGCCATGAACCTCTTGCAAGCCACGAACCTCCTGCAAGCCACGAACCGCCTGCAAGCCACGAACATCCTGCAAGCCACGAACCTCCTGCAAGCCACGAACCTCCTGCAAGCCACGAACCTCCTGCAAGCCACAAACCTCCTGCAAGCCACAAACCTCCTATAAGGTATGAACCTGCTGTAAGGTATGAACCTGCTATGAACCTCCTGTAAGCTATACACCTCCTGTAAGTTATGAACCTCCTGTCCTGTAAGCTATGAACACCCTGTAAGCTATGAACACCCTGTAAGCTATGAACCTCCTGTAAGATATGAACCTCCCGTAAGATATGAGCCTCCTGTAAGCTATGAACCTCCTGTAAGCTATGAACCTCCTGTAAGCTATGAACCTCCTGTAAGCTATGAAGCTCATGTAAGCTATGAACCTTCTGTAAACTACGAACCTCCTGTAAGCTATGAACCTCCCGTAAGCCATGAACCTCATGCAAGCCACGAACCCCCTGCAAGCCACAAACATCCTGCAAGCCACAAACATCCTGCAAGCCATGAACATCCTGCAAGCCACGAACCTCTTGCAAGCCATGAACATCCTGCAAGCCACAAACCTCTTGCAAGCTACAAACCTCCTGCAAGCCACGAACCTCCTGCAAGCCACGAACCTCCTGCAAGCCACGAACCTCCTGCAAGCCACAAACCTCCTGCAAGCCACAAACCTCCTATAAAGTATGAACCTGCTGTAAGGTATGAACCTGCTGTAAGGTATGAACCTGCTATGAACCTCCTGTAAGCTATGCACCTCCTGTAAGCTTTGAACCTCCTGTCTTGTAAGCTATGAACACCCTGTAACCTATGAACCTCCTGTAAGATATGAACCTCCTGTAAGCTATGAAGCTCATGTAAGCTATGAACCTCCTGTAAGCTATGAAGCTCATGTAAGCTATGAACCTCCTGTAAACTACGAACCTCCTGTAAGCTATGAACCTCCTGTAAGCTATGAACCTCATGTAAGCTATGAACCTCATGTAAGATATGAACCTCATGTAAGCCATGAACCTCCTGTAAGCTACGAACCTCCTGTAAGCTACAAACCTCCTGTAAGCTATGAACCTCCTGTAAGCTTTGAACCTCTTGTGAGCTTTGAAACTTTAACTGTTTGAACTAACCTTTGTTTTGTCTGTGAGCTTGTAAATGTTTTGACTGCAAGCTTATATATCAATAGCAGGGGGTTAAGTACAAATTTGGGAAAGTGCATGTGAGGGAATGGTTTGCATGCACATTTCTGTTTTTCCAAAAGTGAATCAAACCCTTAGTTTCATGGTAAACTTTTACTGAAAACTGATCAACAACTGGCTGAGAATCAAATGTGAGATGTTTGTATCTCAAAATATGTTATGCACTCCCTTCAATGGCAACCAAATTTGTGACCAAAATTCCCTTCCCCTTTCCTCCCCCCAAAAAAAAAAAAAAAAAAAAAAAAAAAAACCATCTATCAATACATCTAAAACTATTAAAGACACAGTTTTCAGGGTATTTTCAGGTTGGAACGTATACTATCTCCTGATTTTTAATCTTGGAACTTCAAACAGCCATCATTCCCTCGAGTGCAATTTATAATTGCAAGAGTATATGTGTAAGGGTAGAGGCCGATTTAGTTTTTAAATAATACTTTACAAAATTAGAAGTGGAACATGATTAAGAATGATCCACCAGGTATTCAAAAAAGAACAAGAGAACAAAAAGTATGAAAGAGCGCTGGTTTAGGATGTAGTGCTAGCTGGCAAGTGAGAGTTTAGCCAGTGCAGCTATTTACCCTGATTGCAAACAGTACATGAAAAACAGATACTGCTTTCATTTTCTCAAGCAAAAAACTGCCAGGGAGCTTATTACAATGTAATTCAAAAGAAAAATATGAAAGGCAAGGCCACAAGAAAGCATAGAGTTGCAAAACACATTGTATGAAAAGACATGCAATGAATCAGCACGAACATTGCAATGCCAGCTTTTATGTTATCCTCATACATTTAAATATATACATTCAAATGTAACATCAGTGTTGCAATTTGTGTCTCTTTCAGCAAAAAAACAGTTTAAATCAATTTTTCCAATGAACTTAAGATTACAATCCCAAATCATTCATATTTCCCCTGGGAAGGTAGGTGTTATACTTCATTACATTAGATCCATTTTGTTCTCTTTACGCACAGTAATGAGGTATGATAAAAAGTTACACCAGAAACTGATGCATGAATACTTCTTCAGGCTGTGCGAGTAATACAATCAGTGATATTCACTCTTGCACTAAATCACGCCAAACAGTGATTGAATTAAACACTAGACGATATATTTACAAAATGTACAAACACAAACTAATGTGACTATGCGCTATATATTTAATTAAATTCAAATTTGTAAAGAAGTGTAAACCGTTTCAAAAAATAAATTGCTCATATATGAAAATTATCAATCAGGATACAATTTACAGGCCATGAAAGAGTGAATCAAAATTAATAATAAAACATATTCAGAGACTGTATGGGGAAAAAAGTGATACAATGAAATAAGATTATTTCAAAGTTTTGGCTTTGATTAAGTTTAGTGGTGTTTTGTAATTACAACAGTATCTATGTAAGACTTATTGACGAGGGTAGAGGCCGATTTAACTAATACTTATGACAATTAGAGGTGGTAGAAGATTAAAAATAATCCTGTAGGCATTCAAGTAAGAACAATAAATCGACAGAGCACAGGTCTTAATCTATTCAACAAAGCTGTTCAAAATAAGGCAGACAACATAAGATTTGAAGCAAGAAAAGTATTGGTGGTATTTTTTTTTTTTTTTTTTTCTTTGAAAGAAGTATTCTTTTTTTTCGTCACCAATATACAAGAAACCTTAAGCTATATAGGCAAACACTACTTATTCCTTCTGCAATTGGCTGATCCTAAGCCTGATGTATAAGATTGAGCATAATACCGAAAAAATTTAAAGAGATAATCTGTCTCAAGAAAATTGCTTGACCCTACTATGTAATTTTGTAATATACTACTTAGATCACTTCATTCATGGTTAATGATTGGCTTGTCAGCATGTGTGCAAATATTTAGACCAATCAAAAGTGTTCTATTGAATTGAATATTTCTGTCAATGTTAACATGATAACTGGCCTTTAAGTATAAGTTTTTGGTATATGTTATTATAGGTTTATTGTCATACAAAAAATGTGAAAAAATACTACTTTTAATGCAAAGGACAAGATGATATGTAAAAAAAAACATGGACACTTATATATATTTAGAGAAAATGCAAAATAAAAATGAAATATTAACAGTTATAGTGCAAAAAAAATCTAAACTACATTCACACTTAAATCTAAAGGGAACAATTCCCTAACAGCAACCAATACTATTCTTGTTATACTTCGGCTTTTCTAGCTAAGTCAACACTACACAAGAAATCAATAGATGATTGACAACCATCTTCGCCAAAATGCAAAATAAACATCTTCAACATTGACTAACTATCCATCACAGATAATAATTTCCATCAATCCTCACATATATTCCATGTCAACACAAGACAATTTGTCAAATCTTTATCATGCTTAAGCATTTAATACACAGGCAGATGGGAAGTTCTTAATAGTTAACTGACATTTATGTAAATGATGTAGGTTTGATTGACCTTCCAGACCAAACAAATAAACAATTTACATCATCATTCAATTCTTTTGCAATCTTTGAGGTCAATCAAAGTGTCACATATTCCATATTCTGTTTATGAAAGTATTCACACGTCTAGAAAGAGCATCCAAGTCTCGAGTAGTAGAATCTAACTTTCTGATAACGCTTTCTTTGTTTCTGAGATATAGCATGATTAACTTACTGTCAATTAGTCTTAATATATGCACAATTTATGGCTTAGTACATTTAAAGTCTTTAATAGCCAATGGTTGGGTGGTGCTATCACCATCAGAGGGGAGGTAAAGCTGTCGCTCCTGATGGTAGGAGTTCCACCCCCTGGTTCTCTGAACAATTCTCAAAAAGAGAAAAGGGTTAACACTGTGTTTGTCCACTTCCAATTTCTGGCAAATTCCTTGGGTGCACACTGTAAACAAGTCCAAGATGACTTACAGACTTAATGTATACATGTTGTGTGTGCCGCTTCCTCATTCATGACTTAATAATCATCTCCTCTCTCAAAATGTTGAATTGGGGCATGGTGAAGTTTGAGAAACTCCTAGATTTAAGTTGCTCTCCTTGAAATTATAATGGCAAAATATTTGTTTGTCAAATGATGGATTTCCAAAAAAGTAGGAAGCTATTTAACTGATGGTATCACAAATTTGTTTACTTCCCTGAAATAATGGACATGAAAGTTGCTCTCCTTGAAATTATAATAGCAAAATATTTTTTTGTCAAATGATGGATTTCCAAAAAAAAATAGGGAGCTATTTCACTGATGGTATCACAAATTTGTTTACTTCCCTAAATTAATGGACATGAAAATTGAAAAAGCAGAAATAAAGGTCTAATTTTGGTTGGATTTGTTGTTACTTTCAAGATTGTTACAAACCCACTTAACTCTTACTGTGGAGATATGTGCTTGTTTTCATGTGGATAACTTTACACTTATAAAGATATATGTTACAGATCTTCAACTGACCCACCGACTACTATTGTCATATTCAGCATACTTTATTATGTGAAATACAATAGTTTATCAAACAAAGGATACTAGAGCCTCTGGGTATCATGTAAAAAATGTAAGTTCACTTATTCATCGATGGTTAGTGCAAAATGGATTTACTTACAAATTTCTCTTTTTCAAGGATTAAAGCATAACAAAATCATGTAAAGCTAATTTTGCTAAGTATCCTAAAAGCCAATTTTACTAACAATCTTTCTTTACCTTTAAGGATATCTTAAATTCATACAAATGCACCAGGGAAGTGTCATTTTAGAACGGCACTTCTCTGAATGAGCATAAACCCATAAATGCTTGCTTTGAAAGCCCAAACCACTACAAAACTATTCTCCTTTACTATATTGAAATCCTTACGGAGTACCCTCCATCTTGTTAGAATTTCCCTTCCAAACAATTTTCCTTACATATGCAAGAATTTAGCATGCATAGCCACGTTCTCCATCATCTAGTTTGCCACTCATTATTTCATCCATACAAGGGAGTGAATAGAAGGAAAACATGAAACCCAAAGAGGCAGCGTAGATCAACTCTGATCATGCTAGCTTCACAAATGAGAGCTTACAAAGTCCTCTTGGGCTGACGGATTTTAGCATTTTATTGACTGACCTAATTTTTTTTTTTCTTTCAGGATCCAAACTTCCATGTGTGTTTATTTTCCATTTTGTCAATGTAATACAGGTGCACGCTGTGAGAATCTTTTCAGTTCTATTTTACAAACTTCAGTAACCTGGGGTTACGACATAACGTCTTGTAATATGTTTAAGTAAATCTGAGTGATTTACTCATATTATCATTATCACTAGACTTTGTTTGCTTTCTTCAGACAAGACTCTTTTTTTCTCATATTTTATCAAAAGTTGTTATGACTTGCGGTTTTTCATTCATAACAACATCAATGATAATTATATGTTCAGAGGCTTGAAATAAAGAGGATAATCTGGAACTTCAGAGAAGATGTATTTTTGGAAGTATAGCCTTTGGTTAAAAAAATATAATTTAAAATATTTGCTCTTATTTTGAATAACAAAGATGCAAACCACATGCTGTTGCAAATTATGTTAACATCCAGTAAAGAAAAAATATATGTTTCTATTTTTTTCACCAAGATCATTTACTGTTTTCTAATACCAAGTACATCAGCTTATACTCCATACCCACCACACCCCTAACACATACCTCCACCATACACCTTATTTATATATAATATAACCAACAGAACAGAGAGAAAAAGGATCTATGTAGTTATTCTTGCAAATTAATTTAACCTTTTGCTTCAGGATTGCCATCTCCAGTAGATCTGGTGCCAATGGGATGTGTGTGAGGGGACTTGAATGTCAATATGTCCAATAAGATATATAATAGATCAGCTAACAATACCCTTACTAAAAACAAAATCACACTGACAAACCATCCATACTTCTTAATATGATCAACAACATATGGAATTTACAATACAATAATCACACTAGAGAAATCACCAATTTCCAAGAAGAGATTCACAAAATGTGGAAATTAAAATAATTTTAAAACAAAAGACAAAACATCAGCCTGCAGTTATAAGACTCAAATTTTTACTGATTACAATGAAGAAGAAAAAAGAATCTACACATGAATGATCATTGATGCATATACTGAAGATTCTTCTCAAATCAATTTCATTATTCAGTCAATTTTTCTGCCTGTACAGAATATTCAAGTATACTTCTGTTGAAACTATTCCTTAGGGTCAAAAACTACAATCAGATATGGATCAGGAAACATCTTCACTAATAAAAATATGATAAAAGAATACAATTATATACATTAAGGTGCTTGCAGCAGTGTGTTACAGCATCCCATATATAATGAAATTGATACTTCGAAGATGGAATAAGAGATTCAGAGTATGTACTCTTCATCAGGAAATTGAATTCTGTTTAATCAACCAAATGTGGTAGTTCATACATAGAGTGCAGCTCTTCTTATTCATGTATTCCAAAGATGGAGGTGTGCACCCTCCCCACGTGGTGGCCGTGGGATGAGGCACTATATACACAAATACAAGTTTAATAGCTTTTATTCAAAGGGTGATAATTTTTCAAGATGGGGGGGGGGGGGGGACATACAAACTAACACAGGAACCACAAACCGGGGTTTTTCCCACCATCCCTACCACCATCGAACACATGCTTATATCTACAAACCTTGTTTCTAAGACCACATCTACAGAGTTTGTTAGGGAAGAGTTTTTCCATGGTGAAAGATACTAAAGCAATGACATACAGTATAAACAAGGGATACATATATATTTATATAATATATATATACATATATATATCATATATTATATATTCGATATTCGTTCTTACTTTCCTCAGTTGAAAAAACCAGCTTTGGTAATTTCTTGCTTCAAACCTTCTTGTCAATACTTAAAACAAATAGAAAATATTCATGAAATTTGTGTGCAGCTTTGAATTATAAATAAAAATGACTTTTTTATCTTCTACAAATATTGGGTCAGTTTCTAAAGCATAGCTGATTAAACACAGTTTTAAGATAGGAAGATTTGTTGATGTATGTACAGGTTACAAAAAGATGAACTTTATGGAATGTCCTTTAAAAACCTTTAAATTGAACCATTCATATACCTGAAATAATCTTTTACAGTAAACACTGTTGGAGTTCCAAATATCCTATGGCTAAAATAGTGTTTGAAAAAAAAAAAAAAAAAAATACTTAAGATAAAGAAAAATATGTTCCAATTTGTTTTTCCAAAAACCAGGTCTGAACATCAAAATAGCTAGAAGACCATTTATTTCCAACTAACTTTGAATGTTTTAGAGTTTACTGAATTTAAGTCAATTCTTAGGCAACTCGGAGTGTTTGCCGCAATGTTTCCCTGGACATTCAGTAGATGCTTCATTATCAGCTGAAAAACTTGTAATTGCCATTACCTGCAATCTCAGTAGCTTTTTCTCAGTCAAGAATTGGTGTCAGAGAAGGAGGTCCCTTGTAATTACGGTCACTGCTACTACTAAGAAACCACAGTGGCACTTCAGAAACATGAGATAAAGTAGCAATTCCCATGTCAATTCTACATGTGTAAATTAACGAGAACTAAATGATCGTTGTGGGTGTTTACGAGTGCCACATCATTTTATGAAATGTGCACTTTGTAACTCCTTCAGCACAGACACCTCTAGGGAGAAGTGGTAAAACAATCACAGGTTGATTTCTTCTTTACAAGTCAATTTCAAAGAGAACACAAGACCTTTGAAACATTCTCTTCAAGATGCAATCTTAGCTTCTTGGAGATGAAGGCAACTTGACATCTCTAGGTACATGTATGTGTATCTTAAGGGTGTTTCAAGGAATCTATTGGACAAGCTCTCAGAAAAATGTGAAATGTCAATGACTAGAAATGGTTGCAGTGGGAGATACCTTTATTACGTGCCCATTGGATTATCAGCTTGGGTCAAGTACAACAGCTGTGAATCACTGAGTACACATTGATTTCTCAGGAACGTGCTTCAGTTAATCTACCTTCAGAACTATTCTAATGAAATCCCTTGTGGTTGTCATACCTATTCCAATTGAGTAAATTTGCAAATAATCTTACTGTTAATTTATTAGATATTTCAGATAATTAAATAAGTATCTAACAATTTAACTCAGGCAAAAGGACATCATCATCACCATATAACACAAGACAAAAAAAATAATTTCAAGAACAAGGAAAAAACAATTGTGCATCTCTACCTCAGGAGTCAAGCTCTGGAACTCACTTGACGATGGTATAAAAAAAAAAATGTCAAACCGTAATTCTTAAAAAAAAAGTTCATCCAAAATCTATTGGCATCTCAGGTGTATTAAGATTAACTTTTAGTAATCAAGTTGTGCAAGTGTGTATTTGCCCAATCTTATAATTTCTTCTTTCTTTTCATTTTCTTTTTAATTACCATTTTCTCTCTGTTCTTAAAGGTTTTTCATATGGTATCTTGTTGTACACATTTATGTAGTTTTATCACAAATTTTCTGATTCATGTTGAAAATAATGTTTTGGGGAAAACATTTCGTAAGTATAAGACTTAAGTCTTCTCCTTTTCTATGCAACAACTTATGGCTTAGACAAGACAAAGATCAAAAAATGTATTTTGTTAATTTGAAGAGGTATACAATTTGTCTATTACACATATGTGTTATTATTTGCTAGAAACAAATTGTGTCATGGTCATATACAGATGTTGTTAATTAAAAGCCATTTTGTCGTTCTTCACATCACACTGACTCTGTAGTTGTAAAGTCCAGGTTGAGATTTCCAGTAATTGTCCAATCTTGACTTGAAACAATTAAGAGATGTAGAGGTTACAACTGATTCTGGTAATGAATTTCATACATTAATCACTCACTGAGAAAAGAACAAATTCTGTCTAGCAGAAGTATTAACTCTGCATTTATGTAATTTAAAACAATATCCATGACTGCTTGAACTAGTATTATGAAAAAATGGAAAGTTAGTAGTATCAATTCACCAGTCAAATGCTTTAATCATGTCCCCTCTAATTCTCCTGTATGCTAAACATGGTAAATTTAATCTTTTAAGTCTTGCTTCATATGCCAAATCCCTAAAACCAGGTATCAATTTGGAGGCTCTCCTTTGAACTGCTTCAATATCATCCACATCCTTAATAAAAACAGCAGCACACGCAGAGATACCATATTCAATAACTGGTCGAACCGTCGACTTGCACAGTAATAATAACGTGTTCTTATCCAAGAATATAAATGTGTGTCTGATTGTGCCTCAAATTCTGTTAGCTTTATAGATAGCACTCGTTATGTGTTCATGAAAAGTAAGTTCATTATCAACAATAACTCCAAGATCTTTTGGAAGAAAACAACAGTTAGATCCTGTCTTAAGCCAGGCTTTATAATTATTCATAAAGTAAATGATGCTGCATGTTTACCAATGCTCAAAACTTGACATTTATCAAGGTGAAAACGAAGTTGCCAAATCTCAGACCATAATAAAAATATTTCATCGATGTGAAATAACAATCTTCTCATCTACTCTTGACCATGAAAGGCAGTCTGATTTACAGCACATCCATATCTGTTTGTATTACAGACCTTATCATTAAATTCTTACATTATAGAATAAGAGGTATAGTTATAAATTTATACTGCTGGAAGATTACCCTTAGGATACTCAAAAAAGAAAGTGGCCCTACAACCCTGGAAACCTATAGGATCTCAGCTTTAAGTTATCATTAGAAGTGAGAACAACTTCAGGTAGGTAGGTAGATAGATAAATTAAGTATATTCTACATCCCTTTCTCAACAGCTAAGGTTAGGATTAAAAAGAAATTGTTTGCTTGTCATCTCTTGTGCAAAATTGTTTGCTTGCCCTTTCTTGTGGAAAATTGTTTGCTTGCCATTTCTTGTGGAAAATTGTAAGGTAGAGAGAGGCAGGCAGAAAAAAATATATATATAAATTTATATATATATATATATATATATATATATATATATATATATATATATATATATATATATATATATATATATATATATATAATATATATATATAAAAATATATATATATATATATATATATATATATATATATATATATATATATATATATATATATATATATATATATATATATATATATATATATATATATATATATATATATATATACATTTGGGCTCCCTCAGAATTAAGTATCAAGAACATTTATAAAACAGAATCAAAACACTTCACTTCATTTTCAGATTATTTTCAGATTGCTGGTTCCTTATACTTTGCTGTTTTTATATCTCACTCATGCTTTTCGTGTTCAGTTTGGTTCCTTTCATTTTGCTCAGTTTTCATCTGACTCGTGCTTTTCATGTGATTTGGGATTTTCTGTCCCTTGCCTGACTCACTCGTTACAAACAGACAGGACAACTTTGTATTCTCAAGCTCTTGTGGGTGATGGGCTTCATTTTCTCTGCAGTAAAGCAGCAGTCAACAGGCAAAAGTGGTTGCCATGCCATTTTGTAAAGATTTTTACAAAGCATAGGGATTTTTGAAAAAACATGAAATAAGATAATAATAAATTAAATGCCACCCCTATTTTTTGATGTAAGAAGGCAAACAAACAACTTTTTTAGGCCTTATATAGAGATATCCACAGCCAATTGATAAACCAGTTGTGGAGCACTAGTGAATGAAGATCAACTTACCGGTTATTGACATATGTACATCTATCTATGCCTTGCTGATATCTTTGAATCTTAAAAGTGAGACTGAGAAGAAATACCAGGACAGAAATTTGTAACATCAGATGGACCAAAACCAAAGAGCTTACAGGTAGAACTTCAAATTAACACATACAATTTGGCAAGGTAACCAAATTCTCACCTGGCTTTGGCAAATCTTAAAGTTTGCTCATGATGCACTTTAGTATGTGCTTATCTAGTTTCAATATATTTAGTAAAGGAATCATGCTAATTGTAATGTTACTTAATGCACAGTCAGTGTTCATCTTATATAACTGATGCAAATATGAAGAAGAAAATGGTGAAGAAAATATTCAAAGTTGTTGCTTTTTCTATTAAGAAGTCAACATTCAAGATGTTTGACAGATTGGTGTGAAAAGTAGTGTCAGACTAGAATTGACATTAAGCCTTGTAAGCCTATGCAGGTAAAACAGAGTGATATAGTGGAGTAACTATGACCACAATCTGAAGAAAACAAGGTTTTTACATTCAGTAGAAAAAATTACTATGTCTTCAAGTTTTTAATCTTGCACTAACAAGAAAGTGACTATTTGACATCACTTTTCCATTGTCCACTTTCAGTCAGTTGACACAACAAAACATCAGCCTAGTTTCTTGACAGTCCTATGTGACTGTGTAGAATCATACAAGATATACATTTCTCAAACTAAGCCTTTAATCATAGTGATAATGCTAGAGGGAAGGAGAGAATCTTACAGTCTGAAACCTTTTGTAAAGTTCCTTCAAAAGTTCATCATTTCCTGAGCCTTGGGGTTCTAAGTCTCATAAATTTCTTCTATCCATTCATCATTTCCTGAGCCTTGGGGTTCTAAGTCTCATAAATTTCTTCTATCCATTCAGTGCCATACATTAGCATCAGCAAGGTATACATATCAATAAAAGAGCACAATTGAAATGTGCCAAATGTATATGGTTGGGAGAAAAGTACCTTCCCGACAAATTTTATTTTTGCTAATTAATATGACCAGAATCTTAAAAGTGAGACAGAGAAGAAATACCAGGATAGAAATTTGTAACATCAGATGGACCAAAACCAAAGAGCTTACAGGTAGAACTTCAAATTAACACATACAATTTGGCAAGTTAACCAAATTCTCACCTGGCTTTGGCAAATCTTAAAGTTTGCTCATGATGCACTTTAGTATGTGCTTATCTAGTTTCAATATATTTAGTAAAGGAATCATGCTAATTGTAATGTTACTTAATGCACAGTCAGTGTTCATCTTATATAATTGATGAAAATATGAAAAAGAAAATGGTGAAGAAAATATTCAAAAGTTGTTGCTTTTTCTATTAAGAAGTCAACATTCAAGATATTTGACCAGAATTTGCTGTAAATGGAAACTTTTTATTGAAAATGCTGTAGGATTGCTTTTACACTTATACCATATCATAGCACACCCATGTAATTAATTCATCCAATTATATATGCAGTAAATGCTATTAATTGAATTCTCTGTATAGCAGGTACACTCCAAGGTCAGTTGATGTACCATGTATAAATCATGTTCAAGAGGTGAGATAGTTCCAACTCCCTTTGATGTCCTCCCCTAATGAGAATGTTGAATTTTTGAGAATAATTACTAATTGGTGTGTGGGTAACCTATCTACATAGCTTTTAGTTCAACTTCAAAGATCCAAGCATAGTCACTGGAACACTAGGTTCTATTCAGAAAGGCATATATCATTTTAGATACATTAAAACAATGAATAACAGAGAAAACTTATAGCAATTGATTGCTGTCAAATAGAAAACATTTGAAAGCTAAAATTCCACATTCCGAGAATCTTGTCACTCTCTCTTTGATATTGCTTCCAGTGAAGCAAAGCGACATTGTGAAGTGTCATAAATATATGGCCCTTATTATGGGTCTGTAAAGTTGGTTCCTAATCCCTTATTCCTAACACTAAAACCTAACCTAACCCTCACTCTAACACTTACCTATTAGACAAATAAGGAACTCTAAGAACCAACTGCACACACCTCATAGGGATATTTAAACTTAGATCATGCATGGAAGCTTTGAAACTTGTTACACTTCCCTTGCACATGCATGTATCTCAGTGTAACATATTGTGTTAGTAATATTTACGTGTTATAGCTAGAGCATAAGCAATCAACTGTCATACAAACAAAGACGCCAAAATTCACTAGAAGCACAAACTTGAGACGACTGAGAATAAATCTGCCTATACCAATTATTTTCTCCCTTTGGTAAAAATGATTTTCATGAGAAATAATACGTAGCACAAAGCAAATATATTCTATGAAAGGCAAGATCAAAATCATCTACGGGAGTAACTTTATCAAATCTCAGAGCTCTAAGCAAGAATATGATTTCTATTGCATTCCCACTGTACCAACTATCAATATTATATATGCATCACATTACAATAAAGCCTTTTCGCAAAAGCAAACCTATTTCATTTCTCAGAATGTTCATTAATATTTCAAATTGAATAAAACCGGAAATATTAAACATGGCAAGCACTCCCCATGTAAAATTTGATTAGTTCTGCAGTAGGCGGAAGGTCTTTTACTTCATTTAAATTTCTGAAACTAAATTTCAGGTCATGCTTGAATTGAAATGACTTTGATTTCTTACTAACAATTTGATCATTTATCTACCACGCTGATATCACAACAGACCAGATCAGGCAGCTGCTTCATGCTTGCGGAAATCTGTTCTAATTAATCAACTCATTGATCAATTTGGAATGGAAACATATCGCTCCAATGTAAACAGCAAATTTGAATCAATCTAACAAATGGATCAGTTTGCTACGGTATAATTATGTCAATAGAGTGGCAACAGACAAAAGATAAGTGTAGGGTCAGCATTGTTAAAACAATCCACTTTTAAGTGAGAAATACATTTTCATCTTGCCAGAAAATTAGTACATCAAATTATGTACACCATTGTGTAATAATACCTGTGGCAGAGCTGGGTGGAGGGGGAAGGGAGTGGAAGGGGAGGGGGTGGAGCCTCAATCATGTTTATCCCCCAACTTTAAATCTAATATGTCTCAAATTGTTGATAGAAAAGCATTGATAGGCTAAAAATTAACAATATTTAAATCTTAATATCTCATCTTTCAACTGAATGCATGTGGATTTTCATAAGAATTTTCAAAATGGCCAAATTTGCATTTCCCTAGTCACCCTTAGTTTATGCATAAATAAATAATATTATTTAACAATGCAGTAACAGGAAATAACTTTCCCACTGATATTGCACTGATTGCAGAGACTTTCAAAGTCATCAAATAACTAAGAACACTTGTTTTTTTGGACAATCCAACATGGTGAAAAGTAAAAATAAAGGTCATCAGACATTTTGCAGTACAAATGTGGTGTTGTAGTATGCATTGCCAAAATTTGTGCAAAATTGCCTATCTTGCAATCAGTATCACAAAGGAGTCCTTTTTGTGGGCTGCGGACCTATAGGCTTCACATTTCTCTGTGGCCAATTGTTACAGGCAAAGCTAAATTCGGAACAAATGTTCTTAACTACAGTCAAATTATGAAAAATTCTAGAAGCACGTTTTGACATAATTGTTACCACAGGGATGCCTGAAATTGTAGACCTTCTAGGGTTTGCCTGGTGGTCATTTACCAGGGCTTGCCCAGTGGTCATCCACCAGAGCTTGCCCAGTGGTCATCCACCAGAGCTTGCCCAGTGGTCATCCACCAGAGCTTGCCCAGTGGTCATCCACCAAGGCTTACCCAGTGGTCATCCACCAAAGCTTGCCCGGTGGTCATCCACCAGGGCTTGCCCGGTGGTCATCCACCAAAGCGTGCCTGGTGGTCATCCACCAGGGCTTGCCCGGTGGTCATCCACCAGAGCTTGCCCTTCAGGACCCCACCAGGAAACACACACATCATTTTGGCTTCAGGCCACATATTCGCCTCTAAAATTCTTTGGCTTTCTAGGTCCTACAGCTTATATTGGCTTGAACAAATTTTGTTGGTTATTTCAGCATGGTCATAATTTTTAGTCATTTTAACAATAAAGGTACAACAAGGTTTAAGTTTCGCCAACACAAATGTAAATTTTTGCAGAATTTCAAATAAATAACACTGCATTGATGCATAACGCAATAGTTAAGGATCATAAGAAATATCACAAAATTGTGGTATCCATGTCACGTAATAAAGCTCCTTATTCTGTGAACCTTTCAGTTATTATTTTTAGTAGTTCTTCCAGACTGTAGTAATAATATACCACTACTCCTGTAATAATTTGTCCTCCTCAACCGCCACACTTACCCCTCCCCCTCATTTTTTGTGTCGTCCTGGTGCCAATCATGGCATCTTTAGATATTTTCAACCTTTATAATGGATACACTTTTTTAGAAAAATGGTTTTACAAGAGTATCAGATTCTACATTGATTTTAAATTTGTAAATGGCTTTTTTGTTTTCTAATCAATATTTCAATTGCTTTTTTCTTCTGCCTAATTTGTGAAGTATGTCACTGCATGTGGTAAGAATTCTTTGTGCAAGTCTTCCTTCAAATTTAGGCACTGATTATTTTAACAATTCTTGAATGATGTAAGATCTATGATGCATTGTAACAGGTAGTTAGGGGTAACTCTATCAATTTTGTTTCAGTAATTGAGTTTTAAAACATTTGCTGGAAACGTTTTTGGAATGCTATTTTCATGATTTAATTTATGTTATATAATTTTGCAATTTGTAACCAATGTAACCTCTGGGTATTATTCACATATACTTAAGAACTTGCTGAAGTATCTTTAAGACTTTACAAAACTGTTGTCTGAGAGGTTCTAATCATCCCTCACTATATCCCTGGCTCCATTTATACCACCGCCCTCTACTGTGAGCCATGTATTAAAGAGGCGATATCGTCATATGCGCACAATATTTAGAATTCCTTTCAATTTTTTTAATTGGTTGAAATTTTGCTGCGTGATTCGTTGTCTCGTATTGCAAGGTATATAGTTATTTACAATGCCTTGAAGGTCACCATACGAGATAGCCTAGATGCTTGCGGCAATCGCAAGAAAGGTTTTTTTTTTTTTTTAATCATGCCGTTAGTTCAAGCCCCGGTAGAACCGTTTATTTTGACTTTTTGCTTTCATCTTCTTCTTTTTTTTTCTCAGTAACTTTCATTTGGTGACTATCATTGTAGTATCATAATACTAAAATTTCACTTTCGCTTTCTGACAAAAAAGCATTGAAAAAAACAAATAAGTTTCTCGTCACAGTAACGTAATGCGCTGTGTATGTAATTCTGCACACACAACGTACATTCTAGTGTCTGGCTGTACTGTGTAGTACAAACAGACAGAGAATCACATCTTGCCTCCACAATCGGAAGTGACGTCAAAATAAAGTATCCCCCATTTTTACCGTATTTTACTGAGACGAGCCTCCCTCTTTAAGCCATATACCAACCCTGATATCGTCAGTACTGAATCTTAGAACAAATAAAATAATCTGCATATGCTGTATATTGCATATTCTTCTCCTTGTTTCTATTTCAGTATCTTTCAGTTCAACCTAAATTTAAAAGCCAAACAATTGTTTCAGCTGCATAAGTTCACACTGATAACAAAACCTTCTTCAAACAGGGCATCTTGCAGTCAGTTTATCATGCAGGGAAGACTGTCAATATTGAAGGCCAATTACATGCAAGGACATCCAAAGCTAACATTTTCAATTGGGATTCCTTTTCAACCAATAAAAACTTGCTGAAATAGAATAACATATTATTAGACAATCATATACTCAGTCTATTTACTTAATTCTGATTTACAAGATAATCAACTTTTTACTCTTTTTCATAACAGCTTTGTAACCTTGCCCTTACATAATAATCAAAATAATAAGGTTAATAAAGTTTTAAAACAGCAGTGCTTTTTTTTTTAATCTGGGTATTGGGAATAATAATAAATCACCTGCATTGCAAGGCTTTGGAGTATAAGGTGAAACAGGACTATACTGCAGGGAAGAACAGTATATATATGGGGCATAAACCAATTTTTGCAGTCAGCAGTATCATATGTCTCATATGTCTAGTGTTACCGAAAACACACTTTGCTTTCAATTTGATGATTGGGGGAAAATTGCCCACCTATAACCCCTTGGATCAGATCTAATCTGACTAAACTAAACTCAGTGTTCAAAGTCAACATTGATAAGTTCTTCACTAACTCTGATCGTCTTCGATTTTATTTTGTTTTTAGTGTGGTTAGTTTGGGATTTGTATGGGGTGACTAACTCTTCTTAGCCCATAATCCTGTTATGTTATGTAACTCCTGGTGATGATAGTGAAGGTAATGAATGCTCACAAATAGCCATGTTTTGAAATGCTCATTGCTGTTAAAAAAAAAAAAAAAATCAAACTGTCCAACACAAGAAATTTATTGCATTGCACTTATTTTTGATGGTTATGATAGTTAGTCAAATCTTCTTTATGGAGACTTTATACAGGCCAAACACACAGGATCAAATTATAACTTAGTGGATACAAAACAAACGACAATGGCTAACAGTTATATCCATTATCATTTAAAGATGCAAAGAAAAAAAAACCTATTTTTTAAAACAAGTCCTTTATGATTATGGTTTCTACATTGCCCCAAAGAAACAAATTAACAAAAATGTATCCAACATAGGATTGTTTACTGTGTAAATTAGACACCATCAAAAATCTGATTAAGATATCTTTCATTTAATCTTTCTGCCCTACATAAAATAGTAAACATTTCATTTTGCCCACACATACCGCTTCTCTTTTGCCGTTTTATATATAACATTTATATGTGAGGAAAAGAGCACATGTGAAGGAACGGAAAAATACTTACACAGAAAGAAACATAACAATAAAAAGAAAAAACAGAGCGTCACAGCAAATCTTTGACGTCTGTACACAACATGAATATTGCCATCACAACTTATCAGGTGAGCGAGGTCTGTAACTTAATCTCCTCCAACACTTCCCTTTTAACTTCCAGTCTTAAAATGTGTTGAGTGTTAACTTTTATTATCGAATTCCAATAAGCCAATAAATACATGTACAGAAAGGAAAGGAATCTCAAAAACAAACTTTTATATCTGGATCCGGAAGTACGAAAATTATGTTGACATAAAACTACACTTTTGAATTTGAATTAGAAAACTTACATTAAAAAAATTTAAGTGCATGAATACAATGCAATGGTATTGGTTGCAAAGTAAATCCTTGTGCACCTGCATAAGAATTTGCAATTTCCTTTCACAGTAGGACCGCGAGCGTGACCATTATCAAATTAACTGTTAGTTGCAAGGCCTTGCTTACATGTGCATATATATGCATGCTTGCATGCTATATTTAAATGTTATTCATTATTATTTACATGAGTTGGCATTCATGTATTAAAACCAAACTAACTGAATTCTCCTTTTCCCCTTCAATCTGGCTTTAACTATTCAGTGCCACCAGAGACGTCTTCCACCCCCCCCTCTTCAAAAAAAAAAAAAAAAAAAAAAAGTGCACGCCAGTTGGAAAAATGAACATGACAGTTTAAAAGCCAACCATTCCTCTTGAGGCACCTTTACAAATACACCCAGTTGGAAAATGATGCCTCTACACCCCGATCAGAAAACCCTAGCGCATCCCTGCTTATATCTCCTCCAACCTACTTGTAGGCCTAAGTTAAGAAGTGATCAGGTTATTTGAAATAATGTTCATATGCACTACTTGTGTTATGTTTTCATCTGGTATAAATCACATTGAATTGTGAAATTTTACAAGGAATCATATAGAAAACAGTGGATTTTTAACATTGTGCAATGACATTAAACAGCCACAAATTGAAAAAAGTCAAAAGATTAGTCATCAGTCGCGGAACACCCATATGCACATTTGCGTAAATACTTGTTTGCCACCTTGTTGATAAAGGCGCTGCGCGAAATATAAAGGTAGTCCCTCTTCGCCCACTGGCATCGCCAGAGTTTTTTGTTTAGGGAAGGGGGCACAGCAGATCAGAGGCGAAAAACTATAATAGTGCTGCCAAAGGCGGCACTGCACTCGCAAACCATGCATGTAATGGCGTGGTGTCCAGGGGCCCGCTAAAAGGCTCCTGGTGGGATCCAGAGGGCAAAGCCCACGGAAGATCTGAAAATTTCTTGTCTTTGATGACCCATAATGGCTTAAAATCAAAGAACGAAAATTAAATTGATGAAAGGAAGAAAATTTAGATTCAAACATTAAATCAACTCCTAAAAACATTTTGGTTACTATTTCTCATCAGGCAGAAAAGCAATTTCCATTAAAAATTGAGATAATTCGGGCCCCAAAAATAATCTGTGGACCTGGGCTGAAGCCCCAGAAGCTCTGCCAATTTTTTTGCCCCAAAATGGCTTCAAATCAAACAGAGAAATCAAAACTTAAATTGACAAAAAGAAGAAAATTTTAAATTCTATACGTTAACTCTCAACTCAGGTAAGCATTTGGGTTACCATTTCTAAACTAGTAAACAGTCAATAATTTCCCCTGAAAATTGAGATAAGTCAGGCAATAAACCAGGCAGGGGCAGTGGTGTGTCAGGGGTTTGATATTGGAGGGCACAAATCTTTTTGGCATGGGGTCAAGGGGCCCACCTTAGGGGCAAAGCCCCGGTGGGGAAACATTGCATTTTCAAAGTTTTAGATGCCCAAAAAGGACTCTGAATGTGTGCAATACAGTACATGGCTCTTGTAACTAAATTAGGATGATTAAAAACGATCTAATATACTAGCATATAATTTTACAATGATACAGGCTACCACACCCCCATTAAAAAAGGTCCAAAATAAGGGTTCGATATTGGAGAGCACAAACCCTTTTTGACATGGGGTAAAGGGCCTTGGTGGGGTCAAGGGGTAAAGTTGCGGTAGGGGTTCTAGGTGCAAAACCCCCAGGAAACCTTGCATTTTCCAAGTTTTAGATACCCCAAAAGACTGAATATGTGCAATACACTAAATTAGTATAATTACGAACGATCTAGTATAGCAGCATATTAATTTACAATGGTACAGACTATCCCCTCCCTATTAAAAAGGTCAAAAATTGCCATTTTGGATATATAAAAAAATGACATTACGGACATCGGGGTGCCCCGCAGGGATGCTCCCCCCCCTCCATGACAACGCCACTGACCATGGGTCCAGTGAAGAAGTCCAGGAAGCTCTGAAGATGTCATGGTTTTGAATGGCTTCAAATCGACTCAGATAAGCATTTGGTTTATACCATTTCTAATAGGCCGAAAAGAGATTTCCCAGCGGAATAAATTGAGACAATTTTACAAAAAATCTATAGCATCCGGGGCGAAGCACTAAAATGGCTTAAAAGCTGAAAGAAAATCACAAGATTTTAAATTCTAACTGCTAATGTTAAAATGAACTCAGATAAGAAGGTGCAGAAGACATTTCCTCTAAAAATTAAGAAAATTCGGGTGAAGAATCATGATTAGATATTTGAGTCAAATAACTCTGAAAATGTCACACAAATGTAGAAAATAAAGAAAATGTCACCTGCATGTTTTGTTGGTAATTTGCAGCCAATTTTCTTTCTTGCCAAAATGAAATAAAAATCCCTCAAAATTTTGTAAGAAAAATATAATCTTTTCCGAGTCTAAACTTTCTTTTCCCTTTTAAAAATGTCCAGCCTGTATATACTTTAAGCCGAGATGCATCAGACCTAGGTTTCCGCGCAACTTACAAACTATGAAGTCTGGCACAAACCCACCGTGCATCTGTGTACATTTCTTGTATTTTGTTTTGCAATAAAATGGTGAAAGCTGAAGCAAAATCTTTAAAACACTGCACAATTTGGGTTTTCTTTTATCAATTTAAACATTATAACATGAAATAACTCATTACTAGGACCTATGAATTTGAGGATGGTGTAGGAAAAAAAGGATGGAAAATATTTCAAATTAATGTCATCTGTGAAAATTTTTAATGCCAGTTTTTTATTTAGGGGGGGATACATGAGGGCCATGGAAAAAATTAGGAGTACGTGCCCCCTGTAGCGATGCCACTGTCTTCGCCATAGCATATAATCAAGAACTAATGGCTACACCAACTGACCAAACGGTAGGACAATTATACATTATTTCGTTAGATATTCATTTGATATTCAAATGCATTTTACCATTTTTGTGATCAGGTAAGCTTTTTGAGGGAAATTAATGCCCATGCACCTGAGTAAGAACCCATTGCGTGAGCTTGTAAATAAACCGTCAATCTCTATCAAATTTTGAACGTTCTTCGTAAAATTTGGAATGGAATAATGGCATTTCTGGCCAAATTCATGATGATATCCCAAAAAGACTCTAGTGTCTCAGACTCTATTTGGAATTTTGTAATACTCTAGTCGGAAATTAAAACCGCATGCAGGAAGGGGAGGGGGCAATCTATAGTCACAAGACATCAATTACGCTAGTATATGATATGAATGCATGTGTCACCAGGCTGACATCCTTGAGTGTCACTCGGACAGTGTAATGACAGCCATTACAATCAATTTCTATTTTTGCTTTTTTCAGTAAGATAGATCTAATGGATGCTCCAATATTGCTGCAAATGAAAGCAGCTGGAAATTTGTACTGCCTGTAGATAACGCACAGAAAATAAGTATGGATTTAACTGAATATTGTTGTCAAACTTTATGCTCAAACATATATTGCAGGTTAAGTAACAATGATAAAGTACAAACTCTACACACTAAGTTTTTCTGACTGAGTAATTTTAACTATATCATATATATGATATAAATATGATATAATGATACAAGGACTTATTACCTAGAAACTAAAGCCAACAGTGTGGTACTATGACAGCCTCATTGTTTGTGTATGTAGCATGTAAAGCTCTATCTCCTGCAAACTTTTGCTACAACCTGGGTTTAGCCATTTTGTCAGCCTATTTTGTTTGTTTGATGAGGGCTTAGGGTACCACGACAACGAGGGTCAAATTGTGCCTGAGAGGTCAGATCATTCTACAGGTAGGAAGGAAAGGAAAAAGGGGGAGAATGAGAGAAATTCAAGAACAAAAAGTCAGAAAGATGGGATCGCTGGAAGAGGTACATGGGTGAAACAAAAACAAAGTAGAGAGAGGGGGTGGAAGAGGAAAATTAAATATGGTTGTAGAGGGAAGCATGACGAAGAAAGGAGATAATTTTATCTGAAGGATTTTTCTGGAAGAACTCAGCAATTGAGTTGTGGGGAGCAAGCCTATTTTGACACCCCTACGACATACGTTTTTTTAAAGGAGGCAGTATCCCTTTATAATTTTTTTTATAATTTTCATTGCTAAAACTTTCATTTTCAACGCAAAATTAGTTGATTGTAAGATGATTCATTATTTTAAATGTTTTTTATCACAATGACTTGGCAATCTTAGGATACCTAAAAATCTCTATACATATACTAGGCCTATACTGACAGACCTTGGTTTACCTATTTCAAACCAAGCAGTAACATATTCCTGGAATATCCAGCTTTTTAATCACCTCCGCTAAACAGTATTTGGCAATAACATTCAGCTGGGTCAGTAATTTGCGTTTCAAGTCAATCCCATCGCCACAAGTTATTTACGCCATTTGCTTTGTTATCATCTCTAACTTTTCTCCTTTAATGCTGCCTCGTTCAACAATATCCTCTCTATTGCATTGCAGCCTGCAAAATGCTGCCATCTTTACTTAAACACTTGTCAATCACGTATCACAACATACAATAATCTCATCCTCACGTAGAAAATACGTATTACAATACAATTCAGTGTGTACAAATGTATCACTGCATCATGCCGTTTGTTCGTTGCAGAGACAAAATTCTGATCCTGTTATCTCTTAGTGACTTACTCCCTCGGATCTTGAGGATAAAACTGCATGAGGGAGTACGTAAAGATTTGCAAAAGCATTGAGCTGATTATTTGTAACCGCACAAGATAGGGGCCCTACAGAGGAATCGTGACGATTTTCAAAACACACTGAGCTGATATTCCAAGAAACTGATGGTGATTATTTATAGCACTGAAATTCTTCTCTTTGATTTTTTTTATTTTTTTATTTTTTCATATTCTTTATGAATGGACATTTTATGAGCAGGAAAACACAATGTTCAACGCATACAAAAAAGGGGAAAAACATGGATTTTATGAACGCATACAAAAAAATAGTGGAAATCTGCGTAAACGTGGAAAATTTTCATGCCTGCACCCCACCCCAACAATTGCTTGCTTTCTTCAGACAAAACAATTAATTACATCATTTTAAATCAGTCATTGTCACTACAATATCAATGCTTACATATTTTTGGTTAGGAAATTTATTCTATTCCTTTATCAGCTACCTCATCAGTTTGAGTGCAGGAAACCCAAAAGAGGCTTCTACCTTCGATCCTTGATCCTCGTGGTGTATAATCTTACATGTGTATTGCAGATGATATTTGTCAATTGTAAGTGTAACTTCTTGTCTTTAAAGGCATGTGAATAAATAAGGCTATCAAATTTGATTTCATGATTATTTTATTACTTGGACACCTTGGCAACATTTCACTCGGATTATTCCAAGTTTTATTGATAATTATGAATAATAATTATTTATAAATAATTCATTTTACACTTTCTTTTACATATTTACATTTTAAATTTCAATGATTAGTAATTATTCAAGGAAGCCCACTTCTGCAGTTCCTTCAAATTCAGTACAAAGTTATATTAAATATTAAAGTTAATTATTGCATATTTTCTCCTATATAATTATTCCCAAAAGTACATTGTAATGTCTTTGGTAGATAAGTTGTTACCCTTGTCAGACCACGCCTGGGAAGGGAATCTGCCATTCACTCAATTTCATTCAGAGACTTCTTTTTAAATCCAATAGCTTGATGAAAAACTAGCCAAAATTCCTAATTTTATAGTTAGTTCTACTCAATGAAGCCATTTTCTATTACGCAAGCACACACAAAGAAAGCTAGGTTTCACTAGGATTTCAACATGTTCAAATTGTGACTAATTACTTAAGCTTCCATACACCTTAAAAAAAAAAACTGATACTGTTATACATAAATATTAAAGGATTAGTTCAGTGGTCAAGCAAGTTTTTCTCATATGAAAGAAGACTTTAAAAGAAACAAAATGGTAAAGAAACCATTCAAAAATTGTATTCCATTAAGGAGATGTTCAAGTTTAAAGTTCTGTCTTATCTGTGTAGAAGTGACTGGTGTAGCAAGTCTGCTATGGAAGTTTGGTGCCTTCATCCTCACATTCTTAACAATTGTGAATGTATATTAAAGAAAATATATTCAACTTTTTTTCTTATTTCATTTATTTTCCCTCAAACTTTCTTCATGTGGAAAATTATAATTATCCTTGCAAGATTTTGTTCAACTACTTTCCTGACATATCCCATGGTTTTTAAGCCACAAAATTGAAGGACAAAATAAGATAGAATACATAAAGACTTTAAGGAATCTTAGGCAGTGACATCATAACTAGTTTGAGTTCAGTCGTTTCTACACAAATGATACCAAAATTCAACACTAAGCTATCTCCCTAACGGAATAAGATTTTTGAATGCTTTTTTCACCATTTTGTTTCAATTGAAGTTCTCTTTCATATAAGATCAAACCTACTTGACCACTGAACCAATCAATCCTTTAAATGTAAAACCAGGCAGCTCCCTGGTAAGATACAAGACTGAAACTGAACACTGGATTGCTCAGGACTAAAGAGGAGCAATCCACTTGGGTTTCTTTGACTCTCAAATTGACAAAGCAGATACTGTAATTTGTAAAATTGGACAGGGAATTTCTGCTGAGCTGTCAAATTGTAGTAATAATTGGTAAACATATCCCATCAACCAGGAGACTCATTAGCATCACTGATGTCAAAAGGAGAAGGGAAGTATGTGGCACACATTGTGATTTGATCTTCTGTACATCCATAAGAAATGTACTAATTGATAATAAGTTACTGAGAGAGACACTTGACACCATTCCCACATGAGTACCTCAGACCTCATATTTATATAGATCAATTGTCACAAATCATAGAAATATAATCCACCAAACACGATTATATCAATTTGATATATCCTTGATAAAGGTTCAGAATAGGCCTGCAAACTCCTTAATGTACAGGCAGACATATGACAATGAAATGAGATGCTGGTACCAATAACGAGATGCTGGTAACAATCACAAGATGCTTGTTACAGGTACAGGGTGCTTTTAACAGGCACTGGGTGCTTGTAACTTCCAGGTTGGCACTTGTAACAAGCACAGGATTCTTTTAACAGGCACCTGGTACAGTACTTGTAAAAGACACCAGGTGATGTTTTTAACAGACACAAGAGATGCTTGTTACAAGAAAGGGGGACTTGTAACAGGTGCAGGGGCTTGTAGCAGGCACAGAGGCTTTTATTGTAACAGGCAGGGAGTGACGCTTGTAACAGACACGTGATGATGCTTGTGACTGGCATGGATGATGCTTGTAACAGGCATGAGCTGCTTGAAACAGCATGAAGTGTCTGTAACAAGCATGAGGTGTTGTAACAGGCATAAGATGCTTGAAACACATGGGATGCTTAAAACAGGCATGGGATGCTTGAAACAGGCATGAGTATCTTGTAGCAAAAAGTTGTTGAACGTCTTGGGGCAAAAATGCATTTTAAAATGTCCAAAGTGTCAATCGCAAGAACGTCATTAGAAAGGTTTAGTGAAAGTTTGCCACTTTTAAAATAAATACCCTTGCCCCCTAGAAGTATTAGATCACAAACCTATGTTGTAATCCCGGTTTGTCCACCACCTAAAAAAGCTATAGACGTTGGGAGTTACATGTTTCACTCCATTTGAGAAATGATTAAGTAGCCTAAAGACACTAACATGTATAGTACGCCATCAACTTTTCATACTTATTTATTATGAGGAAGCTAGCTGGCATTTTACTCACAATTCTCTCTCACATGACATCATAATACAGTTCTGCATAGGAATAATTTGAAGCAAAAAACTGAAAGAATTACATTAATATATTGGACTGTCTTCTACCCAGCAGCGTCAACAATGCAATGTGAATCAAAATCTTTCAACTTTGAACTGCTATCTTACTGTATTGCCCCAAAACTATTTTTTTTACAAATGTGTTCTACTCATGATTTTCACACTATAGACTTTCTTTGTAATATAATTTAATATTTCTACATCATGTGCTATTCTGTTTTTCTTGGTATATATGTAAACATATTTGGTTATGTATGAAATCAATAATTTATTCAATAGAAGAATAAATCAAATTAACTGAGCTGGTAATATATGCAAAGTTTGATGGCAAGGTACAAAGCTGTAATGAAAAACTCAAGTTGGGTAAAAACTAAACTTGGGTAAAGGTTTTTAGATAATGCTAACGGAACAATATTTATACGCTTTTGTACAACATACACAAATAAAACTTTGAGCTTCAATAAAGTAAAACTTCTGTGATCTTGACATATATATTTTCTCACAACTTTACAAGTAAATAATGTTAGGCTGACTCATCCACAACTGTGCTTTCATTGTTAAACATAATTAGCTTAAATGATTTGTAAGTCTCAACAAATCTTGCACATAACTGCTGCTGATCTTGAAGTATTTTACAATTTGATAAGTTATCGAATGCTACACAGAACAACAACTGTGATGGATGAATTTTGTATCAAACATACATGTTTGACATGCGTGCACCAAGTATTATACCTGATACAAATGACAACTGTTTGCAGACTGGCACCATCAGAATATTTTCTTCCAGGAAAGATGTTTTCCCCAGGTAAATGGTCACATGTTTGACAGGGCCTCTAAAATCGTTTCCAAATCCATTGGCCACCATATTTGTTGCCCTGGGTGAGAAAGGTAAGTCTGTATCGATATTCGCCACTGCTCTCAAAGAATGCAGTGACAAGCCAGAAAGATAAATGCAAGTACTGCAATTTAAGTTTTCTGTAATTTTTATTCAACTAACACAGCATAACAGGCTGCTAAGTCAATGAAAGGACTCGAACGCGGTTGTACGTTTTAAGTGATAGGTGTGGTTCCAGATGTTTGTGCTTATGTTATATCACAATTCATTACAACACTTTATAAACACACCAAACAATTTGTCATTGAAATGAATAAAATATCAAACTTACTTTGCCTGTGCCTCTGCTTGCATAAATATGAACTCCCATTTTCTGGAAAACATCCTCTGTAATTTTGCTAAATTTTCCTGCAAGTAAAAATATTAAACACTTTCAGACTTAAGACTTTGTTAATGTTTTGTCCAACGACTGCAGCTTCTAAAATAACACATTACAAACTCGACATAAACACAGCTCAATTAATCAAGAATGTAGAATGATGGAACCCCTCCAGACATATGGTCGTATATATGTATGCCAATTCTCTCTTTTCACTCATTATGTCTTTGAAAAAAACAGTAGGTTTGAACAATAACATAAAATCTCACTTTTACTACTTTTGTGATTAGGTTCTACTAACACATTCACTAATAATTACATATGTGACACAAACACAAATCGCACATATTTTTTATCTCAACCAAATTTATCAGAACACAAGAGTGTAAAATTAATTTCATAATGGTATGTACCTTTCCTGTGGCAACTCAAGAGCTCCTATTTCACCAATTATAACAGATTAAGGAGTTACAATCAGTTCTTTAACATACTTTTGCCTCAATGATTTCCTCTGAGAGACGGTTCACATGTGCAAGAAGAGATGAGATGAGATGAGAGGAAATGAGAAGAGGCTTCATTCAGAAGAGATGAGAGGAGAGGCTTCATTCAGAAGAGATGAAAAGAGAAGCTTCATTCAGAAGAGATGAGAGGAAAGGCTTCATTCAGAAGAGATAAGAGGATATGCTTCATTCAGAAGAGATGAGAGGAGATGCTTCATTCAAAAGAGATGAGAGGAGCAGAGATAAGAGGAGATGATTCATTCAGAAGAGATGAGAGGAGATGCTTTATTCAGAAGAGATGAGAGGAGATGCTTCACTCGGAAGAGATGAGAGAGATGCTTCATTCGGAAGAGATGAGAGGAGATGCTTCATTCGGAAGAGATGAGAGGAGATGCTTCATTCGAAAGAGATGAGAGAAGATGCTTCATTGGGAAGAGATGGGAGAAGATGCTTCATTGAGAAGAGATGACAGGAGATGCTTCATTCGGAAGAGATGAGAGGAGATGCCTCATTCGGAAGAGATGAGACGGGAGATGCTTTATTCAGAAGAGATGAGAGGAGATGCTTCATTCAGAAGAGATGACAGGAGATGCTTTATTTAGAAAGGATGAGAGGAGATGCTTTAATCAGAAGAGATGAGAGGAGATGCTTCATACAGAAGAGATGAGATGAGATGCTTCATTTAGAAGAGATGAGAGGAGATGCTTCATTCAGAAGAGATGAGAGGAGATGCTTCATTCAAAAGAGATGAGAGGAGATGCTTTATTCGAAAGAGATGAGAGAAGAGAGGCTTCATTCAGAAGAGATGAGAGGAGATGCTTCATTTAAAAAAGAGAGGAGATGCTTCATTCAGAAGAGATGAGAGGAGATGCTTCATTTGGAAGAGATAGGAGGAGATGCTTCATTCAGAAGAGATGAGGAGAGAGGCTTCATTCATAAGAGATGAGAGAAGAGGCTTCATTCGGAAGAGATGAGAGAAGATGCTTCATTCAGAAGAGGTGAGAGGAGATGCTTCATTCAGAAGAGATGAAATGAGATGCTTCATTCAAAAGAGATGAGAGGAGATGCTTCATTTAGAAGAGATGAGAGAAGATGCTTCACTGGGAAGAGATGACAGGAGATGCTTCATTCAGAAGAGATGAGAGGAGATGCTTCATTTAGAAGAGATGAGAGAAGATGCTTCACTGGGAAGAGATGACAGGAGATGCTTCATTCGGAAGAGATGAAAAAAGATGCCTCATTCGGAAGAGATGAGAAGAGATGCTTCATTCGAAAGAGATGAAAGAAAATGCTACATTCAGAAGAGATGAGAGGAGATGTTTCATTTAAAAAAGATAAGAGGATATGCTTCATTCAGAAGAGATGAGAGGAGATGCTTCATTCAAAAGAGATGAGATGAGATGCTTCATTCAGAAAAGATTAGAAGAGATGCTTCATTTAGAAGAGATGAGAGGAAATGCTTTATTCGGAAGAGATGAGAGGAGATGCTTCATTTAGAAAAGATAAGAGATACTTCATTTAGAAGAGATGAGAGGAGATGCTTCATTCAGAAGAGATGAGAGAAGATGCTTCACTGGGAAGAGATGACAGGAGATGCTTCATTCGGAAGAGATGAGAGGAGATGCGCTCATTCGGAAGAGATGAGAGGAGATGCTTCATTCGAAAGAGATGAAAGAAGATGCTACATTCAGAAGAGATGAGAGAAGATGTTTCATTTAAAAAAGATGAGAGGAGATGCTTCAATCAGAAGAGATGAGAGGAGAGGCTTCATTTAGAAGAGATGAGATGAGATGCTACATTCAGAAGAGATGAGAGGAGATGCTTCATTTAGAAGAGATGAGAGGAAATGCTTTATTCGGAAGAGATGAGAGGAGATGCTTCATTCAGAAAAGATAAGAGATACTTCATTCAGAAGAGATGAGAGGAGATGCTTCATTCAGAAGAGATGAGAGAAGATGCTTCATTTAAAAGAGATGAGAGGAGTTGCTTCATTCAGAAGAGATGAGAGGAGATGCTTCATTCAGTAGAGATGAGAGGAGATGCTTCATTCAGTAAAGATGAGAGGAGATGCTTCATTCAGAAGAGATGAGAGGAGATGCTTCATTTAGAAGAGATGAGAGGAGATGCTCCATTCAGAAGAGATGAGAGAAGATGCTTCATTGCTGAATACACACTCCTTGATGAGCTCAATTTTTTCAAGGGAATACAGGCTTTAAATTAATCAACAATAACAGCAACCTTCCCAACTGCTTACTTCCTTTTTAAGGCGAGCCGTGGACCCATTTTTTGCATGAATATTTTTCCCACATCATGACCGAAATAATACAAACGGCTTCGTAACTAATACGAAAGCACATTTCTTTACTTTGCTAGACTGAAAGCAGATTATCACATTAATTGACTGCCAATTTTAGGAATGAAATGTTTAGCATATAACCGATATGGACATCCTAATGTACAAACTGTCCAAAATTCATTCCAAGGAATTTACCAATTTTTCAAAAAAGTAATGTACTTAGTTTTTCATCTCCCAACTGATAGGTCACCCTGTCTCCCACCCAATCTCCGGAATTGCAACCCAGGACTACAGATGACAATAAATAGCAAACCAATGGTGGTAGTGTATTTTTCTACTTGCAAGATTTGCTACTGTTGTCAAGGGAACTTGCACCACTGCAATTCTCCAGACCATTATTTTAAGCTGCCTCTGATAATTAGTAAAAGATATCAGTGATCTGACAGGAATGTTTTCCTTCACATTCCTTGAATTTTAATAACTGCCTAACTTCCAATTACCCTACTGACTTAGACGAGTCCCTGGTTGCTCACAACTTAATAATAGCTGCTTTTAAGTTTGGACTCAACGCGGGACCAAAAATGCTTCATTACACCCCAGTTGTCAAATACTAAACCAATGAAAAAGATAGTATATCCAGATTACTTACTGCTTCGTAATCTGCTAATTCAAGTCTGGATTTGTTTTGCATAGTACGCTTGCACAGGTAGACAGCTGCAATAAAAGAAAATAAAAGAATGGATGAACGAATACCAGAACCAATAAACTGTATAATTACCACCATGCATCTCAATTGCTTTCCAGATAAAATCAACCTAACACATGTGTCAGATAAAAATCAATTTTACTGCAGCCTAGAAGTGAGACATGGTAACTGTACAAAATATAAACAGATATTCTCACAACGTGCAACCACTGGAGGTAGAACAAGCTGAAGTCACTCATACTGTACCAGCCTTTGTGGACTTACTGAAAAATCTTCAAAGCAGGCAAGAACAGGTTGATACATAGATCTTACTGAAAAAGCTTCAAAGCAAGCAAGAACAGCTTGATACGTAGATCTTAGCTGATGAATATTGTTTTCAATGTACTTTAATCCCTATATATTCGTCTTTCAGTACACACATACAATCCTTTTTAACATCACTTTGCTGATTTTTCTCTACAAACTTACAAACTTTTGTTGACGGTTTTTAATTTCATGTGCTGTATATCTGTTTCATTTTGTTAGGGTGTGGTGCACTCTTGTGTTTCAGGCCATTAATTAAATACTTTGTAAATATACCTAACAGTACCACAAAGAAAGTCCATCTGAAGTCTAAAATTCTTGTTTTCATTGTTGAGATTTATTATCAAATCAGAGCACAACAAAAGAGACTCAAAATCAGCCCACCAATCACACTCAACCCACCAATTACACTCAACCCACCAATCACAATCAACCCAACAATTACAATCAACTCAACAATCACAATCAACTCAACAATCACTCCAACAATCAATCAACAATTGCAATCACAATCAACACAACAATCACAATTGACCCACCAATCAATAAACCCAACAATCACAATCAACTCAACACTCACAATCAACCCGACAATCACAATCAACCCAACAATCACAATCAACCCAACAATCACAATCAACCCAACAATCACAATCAACCCAACAATCACAATCAACCCTTCCTATAACAACCAACCATTGCAATCACAATCAGCCCTTGCAATCATAATCAACACAACCCAACAATCACAATCAACCCAACACTCACAATCAACCCAACAACCACAATCAACCCAACAACCACAATCAACCCAACAATCACAATCAACCCAACAATCACAATCAACCCAACAACCACAATCAACCCTTCCAATAACAACCAACCATTGCAATCACAATCAGCCCTTGCAATCATAATCAACACAACAATCACAATTGACCCAACAATCAATCAACCCAACAACCATGATGACCCCAACAATCATGATGAACCCAACAATCACGATTAACCCAACAATCAGTCAACCTAACAATCACAGTAAACCCTTGCATTTTGGTATTGTGCAACTTTCAAGAGACTAGTAGTCTTAAACTAGAAAATGCTTTTGAGAAAGAGCACTGTATACTTAGTAGAAGTCTTAAATGTTTGCACAAAGCTATGGCTTAGTCATGTAACCATCCAAGTATGCAAAGTACCACATGATAAAAGGACTGAGAGAATATAAGTCCATCAAAAATGTTTATTTTGCTGTTTTACCAGGAAATTTAATTATCTAACTTCATTTTAGTGGTTGCTTTTCATTGTTGCACCTTCTTTTTTCTCCTTTAATGCAAGTATTGAAAGATGCACATGATCATGGACAAAATACAGCTTTCTCTTTAAAACTGTTTTCTTCAATAATCATTTCTAAAATTAATGAGTGTAAAATGGTCAAAATTTAATGGTAATTTGTTGCATGCATTATCTTCACAATTTCATATTTATTTCAAACCAACCTGGTTTATGTCACTAGTTGTATAAAAACAATCTTAAAGCAATCCATGGCCAAGATCAAAATCATCAGGAGCATGGGCAACCTTCAAATGGCAAACATTTAGGAGATATTTTAGAACTTTGATCAGCCATTCATTGGAAACTAAAGCACATTTTTATATAATATAAAAGGCATTTGACCCACAATGCCAGTCTTACCAATCATAAACAAAAAAATCGAGGCGATGATAGTTCTTTAAAACTATTAAAGAGGGCATGACACCAAAAAATAAAAATTGAGCTTATAACAGTTTTGCATAGCTCATTAACATCAAAAACATAATACGTAATCAAAAGTCCTAAGAGGAAACCATTTGCATGAAAAAAAATCAAAACTAATCAAGTAATCAACGCTTCCCGACAATGCAAGAATTAAAAACTGCTACGCAAAACTGGAATTTGTGTGACGTTACTCTCAGAACAATTCATCAGCCAGCAAACAAAATACAGAACAAATACCTTGAAGCAGTTTCTCCTTTACATCGCGATTAAGCTTGCACGGTTTTGCCCCAACATGAAACCGGTCGGTTTCCAAATCAACAACCGTTTTTTACCCTTAATGTAAACAAGCTTTGAACTTAAAGTGCATTACAGTAACTACAACTGCACTGTTATATGATAGCAGCTGACGATGTTTGTATCACAGTATTTTCTGTAAATAATGTTGAGAATGATAACGGCATTGATAAATAAAATGTATTATTATAAACTTTAATGTTGTTTGCATGTAAATTGAGTTTATTACCCCCATTTGGCCCTCAAGTGATGTCGATTTTCCCCCTTTGTCAGTCTAGGTCCGAAACAGTTCCCAAGGTCCCAAGGCAGTCACATAAAAAAGTTGTGAAAAAGGCCGTGTCAACAGACCATCTTATATGCCTTTATTTGCTCACAATTTCTAATTCATAGTTATGATTTCAATTTCCTTTCAAGTAAAAAGAAATGATATTTTATGGAAAGTTGTAAAACAGATACAAATTAAGTCTCTAAATGCACCATCTTACACTGCGATGCTAGCCATCGTATACTTGACCACGTAGTACAATTGTTGCTGATTTACATTTATCAGCCTTCTTCAATATGCTATAAAACTGCACGAATGGGAGTGTAATAAGGCAGAAAAGCAAATCAAAGCAAAAGTAGTGTCCCACTCCCAACCAAATTCATATTCCTTCACCAAAAATGAAAAAATATGTGTATAACCTGCAATCTCTATACGAATAATTTACCCCGCCAAGCATAGCGGGATATTTACGAGAGTTATACTTACCTTCCATGCTATAAATATGCAATCTGGTGACATGACCTGATTCTAACACATTTCTAACCGACCTTAAGAAAGTAGTTACCAGCCAAGCCCTGGCCTCCATATAAGTTCTACTAACCCCCACTTAACATTCCACCGAGGCCTGAACGAGAGGGGAGATGGGCCGGGATGCATGGAAGGTAAGTATACCTCTCGTAAATATACCCGCTACTCAAAGTGGGGTATATTTACTTCAAGTTATACCTTACCTTCCATGCTATAAATATGCAATCAGATTGCAACCGAGGATAGGAAGGGAGGGAGTTCAGGTCACAGCACAATTTTCTAAAGGCTGGTACTAAAACTTTTACTAGTCTTATCCCACTTAAATGACAAAATTCCTTCTCCTCTTAAGAACAAAAAACCTTAGAGTGGGAAGTACTAAAACATAGTAAACCACTTCTAGTTACAGTCAAACAGTTACAGTAATTGAGGCAAACGTCGCATAAACCTGAGTTAGAAACTCAGAAAACCTGCCAACTGGAAGAGCGTTTGGACACGATAAGAATATCATAGGAGTGTCTACAATAACGCCCCAAAACGTACGAGTTTGTCCACAAAAATGAAACCGGCTAGTAAAATACGATTGGGAACAAAGCGTGTACTAGCTAAAACGAATTGAAGAATTTCCAGACCGGGAAAAAATTTATTAGCGTGTAACTGCATAGTAAGTCAGACAAAAAACAAGGGAAAAAACGTGATAGCATTTTCCCGAAAGGCAGCACAAGAAATCCCGTGAAAGGGGCTATGCCTCGAACCCAATGCATACCCCGGCCATTCCATGAACAGTGTTGACTACTTTAAGAGATTGCCTCTGGACAATCCATCGGAGAAAAATGTCTCATGACACAGTACGATGAGATCTCCGTGTATCTTACCAGTGGTCGCGAATCAATGACCGTCAACCCGACTGGAAACCTCAGTGGATGGCTGCAAGCTATCCCAGAGCCCGTGACTGAACCAACTTTGAAAAGAGGGCCCCCCTCCAAAACAGGGAGAGGGGTGAAGAACTCCTCAGCAAGTTTTGCTACGCCAAGGATCAGCGGACAAAGGCCACACAGTCAAAAGTGCTCTGGGACTGTGATGCAGTTTGCCCGAGCCCGGGAAAGAGACAAAAGTCGCCCCTGACCCGAGGCTTATACGGGAAGCCTGCAACGTCTTGAGCAGCTGAGGGAATCGCAGTTGGCCGGGCCAAGTGGGCACTATCGGTCGTATGTCGCCTTGCTTAGCATACTCGATACTAGCGTGTAAGGCAAAAAATGTAACTCACATAGTGAGTCCCTTTGAAAAGTAAATGGGTCAACCCGAAATCCGCAAAGAATCGATAGCTTGGGATCGTCCACGGATGTGACAGACCTACATCCTGGGAGACCAAATAAGGTCCTGGTCACTTATGGGAAGCACGCCCATCCTGTGGGGGCTCCACTGAAGCAAGACAATGGTGATCATGTTCTCTTAGTCCAAAGTAAGCGGCCTTAAGGCTGGCATAGTTCCTCCTGGGCCGAGACGAGAGGAAGGATTCCAGAAACTCTTGGGAGTCTCTCTGTCCGAAAAGAGACCACAACAGTGGTGTAAAATTAGCGCGAATCTGAACTGCCTTGCTCAGCACTAGCGGTAAAAGGTAAAGAATGACAGGCATACTGCCTGTGAAATAGGCCAAGTACCTGTCCAAATGTCTGTCATAGGGGTCACATGAAATGTGCCCCTACCCGACCAAGACGCATCCATCGGCACTGATGGTGATAGTCTGACGGGTGGAAACTTTGTTCCTCACAACAGGTTGGAGCGTCCGCACCACCACCAAATGGGGGTGGCCACCGACTAAATGTGTAAAGCGGAGGTACTGAATAAGACCATCTTCAGCCTGAGGGTAGACTTCCACTTCATCCTCTCCATGACTCGCCAAGTCTAGGGTTTTCGAAAATACGCATCAGTAGCTGATGGCCGGTGGTGTGTGGGAGGCAACAGCCTCTCCTCCATGGCCTGTGTAATCCAAGATGGAAGTCTGGATGTAAAGAGGTCCGTAAAGGAAGGAAACATCCTACCATGGATGGAACTAAAATTCTTCCCATTAGAGCTTCCAGCTTCTTTCTATGTCCTTACTCCAGGACCTGCTTTGTTGTGGAGAGGACAGGGGAAGAGAAATGAGCAAAATGCCGAATGTCAGTGAAATGCCCAGGGTGAAGTGCCGTTGAGCGGTTTGAAGAAGCGTTTACATGTGACACATTGCGGAACACCTTGGGTGCGTGATGCACCAACACTTGGAGACCTGTCCTCCGTGTCCATGATACTGGTGAAAATATTGCGCAACTGTTATGTTCAACGCGACAATCTTATTAATGCAGTTCACCAGGCCGTTGAAGTGCGTAGCTAATGGCTACAGGACAAAGAAGGAAATAGCTATCGTGATGCTATATTTCTTGCAAAGATTGTAACCTATCAACTGACCACGTAGCTTTGTAGCTAGCGGTCTATTTCCGGGTTTATCGTACGGTGTACGTTATCCCGTTACAAAACTCTGGAGTCATATGGACCCGTTCACCAGAGCCGTATAGAGCCGTGAGCCACGGAGCCATCCAATGGACCCGTAAACATGGGCCGTGGAGCCATTCGATGGACCCTGTACGACCCATAAACACGTTGGGAGCCGTTCAATGGACCCATATGGACCCGTAAACACAGGCTGTGGAGCCGTCTAATGGACCCGTAAACATGGGCCATGGAACTGTCCAATGGACCCATAAGGACCCATAAACACAAGCCGTAAAGCCGTATGGAGCCGTCCAATGGACCGCACGGACGGAGCCATAAACATGGATCGTGGAGCCATATGAAGCCGTCTAATGGACCAATTCGAGCCTTCACGGACCTGTGCGGAGCCATGAATACGGGCCGTGGAACAGTATGGATCCAATCACCTGAGCCGTACGGACCAGTGAAATCACTTGTGACTCACGTGTAACCCCTTGGGCCTGCCTTTATATGGCTCTCCGGTCCCTATCCAAACCGTGGGCCACAGCAGTGTACAAAGGTTTACCCACTAAAAATACACGCCACTAACAACTCAGTAATCTTATCGAGAAGGGGGCGCTTCTCTACAGTGGTTTATTTTAAGTGACGTCTTTTTAGGACGCCACTTAGCTTATCAATACATAGACTCAGGTAACTTACGTCTGATAGACTGCACCCGTGGCCCTGCCAACTCAGTAATCTATTGAATCAGGGGCCCCAGGGGTTAATCAGGAAAATGTTAACAAAGTAAACTACAAACACAGGCCCCCACGTAAGTAGAAAGTCTAAGACTAATTGATTTATGTTGCCTCTTGATGTTTATCTGAAAAGTAAAAATATATATATGAATGCATACATAAACACTTACACCAAGACGCCCCTACGGGGATATACCTAAGACCCTTCGTCAAACATAGAGAGGCAAGCCACAGCAATTTAGTACAACAACAAAAATTATCAGAACAATTTTTTAGACCCGAGAAAATGCACCAACATAAATTCTTTGAAAGCGTTGGGGTAGCGTGGAAAACACAAACCTAAAAAGAAAAGATTAAATGTCCTGTAAATAGGACGACGGAGAGACCCCCTCAAGTCTCTCCAATGCCCCAAAATTCAAGCTTGAAAATGAAAAACTTTGTCTTAATCATATATGCGAGAAAAACAAAAACATGATATGTACTGGTAATGTTAAATAAAATATAGGCTCTCTTGTGACAACTGTAGCTCCTTGGAGCTGTGAGGAACCGACTCCTTGAAGACCCTGTGGTGACGTCGACCCAATACGCATGCGCCAACATCAATTAAAGAAATTGGCCTAATGATTACGAGAACCTGTACTGAAGATATCCTGAACATGTTAATACAATATATAGTATAACGCTAGGCTCTCCTCGAGGAAGGGCGGGGTTGAGGGTGAAAAACACTTAAACCCAGGGGCAAGTGGTCCACTAGACATTCTATCCTAAGTGTAGGCTACACTGGAAAGTCCTGTGAGTCGGACCGAAGAAATCCTGGACCCATGGCTACCTCGTCTTACTTCAAAAGACTTGCAAATGGAAAAGGCGAACCTAATAGGATAAAGCAGCGTAAAAACCTGCCTGGTACAAGCTGCAAAGGGAGACAATTGTTAGAAAAAGTTTAAATTTATAAAAGAAAATTTGACCAGTTTCAGCAATGTTGTGATAACAACGTGCAGAAAAGAAGTGAGGGTTAGTAGAGGTTATATGGAGGTCAGGGCTGGACTGGTAACTACGTTTTAAGGTCGGTTAGAAGTGCATTAGAATCAGGTCATGTGACCAGATTGCATATTTATAGCATGGAAGGTAAGGTATAACTTGAAGTAAATTCGATATGTGATTTAAATTCATCGCGATTGGAAATTAAACTGAATTGTATTGTATTCTGTATTTAAACTGGACCTTGTTTCAGCAAGAGCTATAAAAACATTTTCTTTTTACAACACAGGCTGCGCACCCAAGCAAAAGCAATTCTTCTGCACTATGAAGATAAGATTTAGTTCAACATTTATTTGAAACATTTAACAATGATTTTGGTCATTCAGAATCATATAAACGGCAAAACACATCTGTATTTGAACATTCTGTTTGTACTTTCTACTTGTGAGATGAAATGCAGAGCGGAATGCAGAGATAATATCATTGAATTTATGGCATACCAACAGGCTATTATCTAGAGTACAAAGAAACATATATAAACTCACGCTCCACTTCCAACCAATGAAATCCTTTCAGCTTGAACCATCAACTGACTAACACGTGCCATGGGTCAATTACATACAACATGTGATTAATCACTTCTTCCTTAAGCAGTAATAAAATCACACACCAAATTTAATCCAAGTCCAATCATCAGTTCTTGAGATATCTTGATGACAAACAGACAAACATAGAGGCAAAAACATAATCTCTGTCCAACATCTTTGGCAGAGGCAACTATCACAAAATCTTCGTTAGCCAGACCAAATTATGCAAATTTAAGGATGTCACAAAATTTGAATAACTTGAGTCTTTAAAATATCTAATAATTTAAAAAATATCTTACAAATAATGAATCTTGCTCCGATGCAAATAAAAATACATTTTGGTCTTGACTCTTCGGAAGTGGTCATGCTGTGCTAAAAAATTACATCCTAGTGGGGAAACTATGTTAAATTTAGTGTTAAATAAAAGAACATCTAACATTCTATTCCGATTTTGGGGTATGAGAAATTACTTTTTAAAAATTTTGTTACAAAATGGACCGGAAATCATGAAAAATGTAAAAATTGCTCCAAATTTTAAATTTTTAATAGGTATGAATAAAATTTGATTAGAATTGCAATGTATAATTTTACCAAAGAAGTTGAATGGAAAATACAGTTGTAATTAACCTCCTTTTAAGTATACCCTGATTATTTTAATTTCTTTTTTTAAGTTTTGGCAATTTAGGAGAAAAAATGGAAATTATTCATGCACATTTGGCCCTAGTTTACTGTGAAAATCTTAATATGACCCCAATAAAAAATAGTTAGTATATGAAGAAGCAATTGAATTCTTTCAAAGTATTTAAAAATCAACCAATGTGAGTATACAAAAATCAACCGATGTGAGTATACAAAAATCAACCGATGTTAGTATACAAAATCAACCGATGTGAGTATACAAAAATCAACCAATATGAGTATACAAAAATCAACCGATATGAGTATACAAAAATCATCCGATGTGAGTATACAAAAATCAACCGATGTGAGTATACAAAAATCAACCGATGTGAGTATACAAAAATCAACTGATGTGAAATGAAAAAACACTCAAGTAATAGCACACTCCAAAAGTGGAATTATTGTACCCTTCAGTATGTAGGTAAATGAAACTTCTATTTAATCTTTTCTTCATGTTGTGTTCGAGTTTTTTCTGTGCCTTTAAATCTGATGGTTTGTTCATTAAAGATGTTTACTTGAAAATGTTCATGTTTACATCATGCTGTCTGTAAACAGATGGCAGATACTACTAAAATTACAAACCATACTCCCCTCGTTGAATGCTGGAAGAATGTAAGCTAGGAATTAAACAGCAATCAGAACATTAATGAAGAGAAATAGAGCTTGAAGATCAATCAGGTGGACAACACTGATTTCATGTCTGCCATAGTATCAACCAGTCTTTAAAATAGGTTCAGCCAACAATCTGTGCAGACTTTTTTTTATGCCAACAAGTTTGCAAAATCTAGGTCATGATACATATGGTGTGACTTTCAAGTTGCAATTATATTCATGAAAGCTAGGCATGGTATTCTGCTCACATCAGAAAATCTATTATTTTTTGCTGTCTACAGTCATGCAATTGTTAACTTGCCATCTGTGTCTTTACACATGTCAGAAAGAAGGATACATGGCTCAAACAACATTAATCTCATCTCCTCATGAATGTCAAACAAGAATCAGTGGCAGTCAACTATTAACAATATACATGCATTTCTAAAGAATTTTCTAAGAAAATGAGAACATAAATGATCCATTGAAGCAGCAATGCGGTGAAGTGCAGAAAATGAAACATTCACACTTTATTTGCGGCTTTACTTCCATGTGCACAAGTGTGACAGTACAGTAGTTGAATACTAGTAAGCCGAAGACACTGACAAATACAAGAAATTTTCCATTGAATACAAGCATTCAAATTTAGAAGTTGCACAGCTACAAAGATGTAGAGTTAACAATAATTGGAAAACCAGTTTAAGAAAAGCACAAAGAAAGAGACAAAAACTCCTACTGTGATTCTGAATGAGCTGGTGTTCTTTAAATATTGACTTGACTATAGTGAATTTGATTAGTTAATTTGCAAAAGCTTTCATATATATATTGTCAAAACTACTGTATCTATTTATATGGTTAATTGTAATCATGAAATTATCATAAATCACAATAAGCAAATGCTTTCAGATGCCTTCAAGTCCCTCAGAAACACAGCACTTACAACACTAAAATTCAATCAATGATAACATATGCTACAAAATCTTGACAGGGATTTTCCCTTTTCAAGAAGGATATAAAGCTAAATTCCCTCCTTCAAGCAAACATCTGTTGCAAAACCCACCCGCTACCCCCCTCACCTTCAACAGAACCTCACACAATATGTTCTACATATAAAGTTTCAATATAACTAAGTTTAAAATTACAACTTAAAAATAGTTTGTCTGAACAGTTAGTTTACTTGAGCCGTTCAACACACAATGTTAATTACTTCATCACATTATTATATTACTATTCTCCATGCTGAAATATTTCTGCCTAGTAAGAGGAAGGAAGCCAGCATCATCAAACAATAGATCAAATTTACATTAACATTCTGTTTTTTTCTTCACAAAATGTGCTTCTATCCTCAGCATGATAAGAATATTACGAGCTTGAGAAGCTTGTTTTTCCTCTCTGTGATCCAGACTCTGACGTCATTCCTCGTGCACTGCAAACTCAATTTTCAACATGTTTGCATTGTAAATCAATGGCGAGGAGGACATCACAGTCTCTGCGTCTCAGAGCAGCACTAACGACATAATCTTGCATTGTCTCTTGTTGCTCACTCGCATCTGTGTGTAAGTTTCTTTGCATCCAGTTTGTCATAAGAGCCTTACATATCTGTGTGTGAGTGAGTTTCTTCGCATCCAGTCTGTCATAAGAGCCTTAGCACGTTTTCTACTTCATCATTTTCCCCTCTGTAACTTCTGCTTATACATCAATGATGTTGATGTGATTTTAACATTCAGGGGTGTCTTAATATGTTGCTCTCTAACAAGAATGTTTCTGTATAGCATACTGGTGTGTTGTCATAACCCACATCTCCATCAATTAATTAAAACTGACATTGCACCTTCATATCCCTACCTTCTTTCACAATCAAAAATGTGTAAAACTAGAATTTTAGCACTATATAGAGTGCATACCACTGCTGCTTGATAATTCCAACATGCCTAAAATTTTGTCAAATTCACCCCATCCCCAATACAATCTATCTTAGAAATCCTAGACTCACTTAGTTTACCCACAAATCTCTTCCTCACTTTTAATCAATATTTGCTATTTGCATAGACACTTCAGGGTTATCTACCTTCATTGTTTTCAGCTATATTCAGGCTAAAGCATTCATTGTTTGAGTTCTTCTCATGGAAGATTCACATTCCATCCTTTTCCATCATGGCAAAAACAATTGTGTTGATTTTCTTTGATACCCAACCACTAGATTTTTTTTTTTTTTAAGAGTCCAGAAAATGGATTGTTTGGGTTCTTTCAGAGCATGAATTCATTGTTCAGCACATTCCATTGGAAAGTTTGAACTAGAAGTCCTTGACAGATCTCATCCAAAAACATCCATCCACACCCCTCCATGTGTGCCCTTCCCTGTTCCAATATGTCTCAAATTTCACCTCTTTCTTCTTTAAGCAGCAAACACAACACACAAAATTTAATCAAATCCAATCATCAGTTCTTGATATCTCAAAACAGACAATCAAACAGACAAACACAGGCAAAAACATAACCTCCATCCAACTTTGTTGGCGGATGAGGTAAAAGGTTTCAGTGGTTAAGCATTTTTATCTTATATGATAAAAGAAACTAACAGGAACAAATGATTAAAAGAAAGTATTCAAATTTCAATATTCCTTCAAGTTTAAAAAATATCAAGATTTGTACATAACTAACTACTATCACTAAGGTCACACACTCACATGCACCCCCAAAAGTGCAGGTGCATAGCCAGGGGTAGCACTCCCAAAAATACCCCCCCCCCCCTCCCTCCCTCCCTGCAAAAGGACCAACCTTTTCAAATGAAGTAGTCGTTGACAGTGGTGAATCGAATACAATAGTAGACGTTTTTAGATAGTTTAAGGCACCCTCTAATCCACCAAAATGCATAGCTTCTAGGGGCTTCGCCTTGGGTGGGTCCTTAGACCCCATGCTGAATGCACAAAACATATACAGCTGGCAGATCCACCCCTCCTAAACAAAATATTAAAAAATGAAATGAAATGTATGAAACTTTTTGACATTGAATACAGTTGAGACTGCATGCTTGTTGGGTAAAATGATGGTGTTTTCACTATTAAATAATTCTCAGCTTTTTATCACTTTCTTTGATTAAAGGAAGAGTGTATAGTCCAAATTGATAATTTCTTCATGAGTTAGTACTCACCATCACTGCTATAATAATTTCTTTATGAGTTAGTACTTATCATTACTGCTATGATAATTTCTTCATGAGTTAGTACTCATCATCACTGCTATAATAATTTCTTTATGAGTTAGTACTCATCATCACTGCTATGATAATTTCTTTATGAGTTAGTACTCATCATCACTGCTATGATAATTTCTTTATTAGTTAGTACTCATCATCACTGCTATGATAATTTCTTTATGAGTTAGTACTCATCATCACTGCTATGATAATTTCTTTATGAGTTAGTACTCATCATCACTGCTATGATAATTTCTTTATGAGTTAGTACTCATCATCACTGCTATGATAATTTCTTTATAAGTTAGTACTCATCACCACTGCTATGATAATTTCTTTATGAGTTAGTACTCATCATCACTGCTATAATAATTTCTTTATGAGCTAGTACTCATTATCACTGCTATGATAATTTCTTTATGAGTTAGTACTCATCATCACTGCTATGATAATTTCTTTATGAGTTAGTACTCATCATCACTATGATAATTTCTTTATGAGTTAGTACTCATCATCACTGCTATGATAATTTCTTTATTAGTTAGTACTCATCATCACTGCTATGATAATTTCTTTATGAGTTAGTACTCATCATCACTGCTATAATAATTTCTTTATGAGTTAGTACTCATCATCACTGCTATGATAATTTCTTTATGAGTTAGTACTCATCATCACTGCTATAATAATTTCTTTATGAGTTAGTACTCATTATCACTGCTATGATAATTTCTTTATGAGTTAGTACTCATCATCACTACTATGATAATTTCTTTATGACTTAGTACTCATCATCACTGCTATGATAATTTCTTTATGAGTTAGTACTCATCATCACTGCTATGATAATTTCTTTATGAGTTAGTACTCATCATCACTGCTATAATAATTTCTTTATGAGTTAGTATTCATTATCACTGCTATGATAATTTCTTTATGAGTTAGTACTCATCATCACTGCTATGATAATTTCTTTATGAGTTAGTACTCATCATCACTGCTATAATAATTTCTTTATGAGTTAGTACTCATCATCACTGCTATGATAATTTCTTTATAAGTTAGTACTCATCATCACTGCTATGATAATTTCTTTATGAGTTAGTACTCATCATCACTGCTATAATAATTTCTTTAGGAGTTAGTACTCATCATCACTGCTATGATAATTTCTTTATGAGTTAGTACTCATCATCACTGCTATGATAATTTCTTTATGAGTTAGTACTCATCATCACTGCTATGATAAATTCTTTATGAGTTAGTACTCATCATCACTGCTATGATAATTTCTTTATGAGTTAGTACTCATCATCACTGCTTGATATTAAAAAAAACTATTTTGGAATCTATTGCAAGATATTTAAATTCAAGTTCTAAAAAGATAACCTATTTCACTGGCAACAATCCATTGAAATTGTAACTTTCAGTCCTCCAAATGCATATGTGGGATGGTCACATGTGGGATTGAGTTGTCCTTTACAATGTCTACAAAAACGTTGCATATATTTGCTTCCCAACATGTTCAAGTGAAAAGGGTATCATTACGAAGGCATGCAAAATTAATGTACCACATGGTATGTATTCCGTCATTCTGATATAGAAATTTGATATTGGAATGTGAATCCAAGAAAACTGCATAGAAATACTGTACAACATTTAACTGTTGTTTAAATAAAGGTCAAATACGAAACAATAAAAAATGGGAACAAGTAACTCACAGAAAAAGTATTCATCATTTATCTACAAGGAAGCTTACTGAAGCACAAGGTCAATATAACATCCAATATATAGATTCCTAACAAAAAATATATCTTATAATTACTCTGCCACAAATATAGTCCAAATGTAATCTAAAATTCACTGTTCAAACAATTAGCATCAAACTGCCCTAGTTCTCACCATGTGTGTCTTATCTACCAAGATGTATCAATCAAGAAATCCAATTCAGAAAACAATTTGAAGTTATCAGCAATAGGATATCTAAGTATCTCATCACCCACATATACATATATATATATATATATGTGGGGGTGAGATATTGATGTTACTTTGCTCTATAGGCAAATACCTCCTACACTACATGGCCACCCCCTTGGAATTTGGGGGCTGGTGGGGCCCACCAAGGGGTGTCACATGATGACCACATATTAGGGATTAAGGGGTCATAAATGTTTGGGATAAAACTAATTTTGGTGATTTTTGCGTCTGTGTCTATTTGTGTGTATGGGTGTGTACAGTGCGTGTGTATGTGCATATGCAACAATTAATTTTGTGTCGCTTATAACTTAAAAACTGTAATACACACATGAACCAAAATTGTTGGGTAACCCTGGCCTGGAACTTTGTCTCCAAGCTTTTTGGGGTACAAAGGTCAAAGGTCACAAATCAAACAAAACAAATTATTGGTGATGGCTGTATCTTTTGAGGAATTACTTGGTATCTTTACAAATTGCATAGGTGGGTAAGGTTTAACATTCTAACAAATGTTTTGAATATTTGGAGGTCAAAAGGTCATGGGTCAAAGGTCAAAAAGTGCTTTTTATGCAAAATGTTACACCACTTTAAACTAAAAAAGTACAACCCTATGTTGCACCATGATACCTTGGTACATGAATTTGTGTCCCTTAAACTCTGGGGTCAAAAGGTCAAAGGTCACAGAGCTATTGACCACTTTCACCATTTTCCGCTATACTTATGGAATGGTAAGTGTGACCGGAGCATAAATGGTGTCATACAGTAGGGTACGATAAATGTGCAACATTTCAGAAGTTGTTTCAGTGATGAGGGTCAAGAGTCAAAGGTCAAATATGTGGTTTTAGGGGGTAATTATATTAATTTGTACAAATTTTGTGCCACCTACAATTCTGAAAGTGCAAGACCTATACCAATCCCATGTATCGCATGGTACATGAACTTGTGTCCCATAAACTCAGGGGTCAAAATTTCAAAGGTCAAAGATCACAGAGCTAGTGACCCCTTTCAACCATTTCTCCCATAGTTATTATCATTAGCTATTTCCCCCACTATGTTGTATGCTTGAGATCAGCAACTCCATGGATTGGTTTCTTCTTCCCCTTGGCCACAAGAAAGCTAAACAACCTTGTCTGACATATGTCATATGTCAACAGCAGTGGCAAAATAATGAATTATAGGTATACCTTTTAGAGGTGGAAACCACACAACTTACTTAGGTGTAACATTTATCTCTCTCCCTTGCCGCACATGCCAGCAGTACTAAAATGGTGAACATAATATGGTAAGAGTTAAGATTCCACAGATTTCAAATTGACGTTAAAAAAAAAAAAAAACGTAAAAGATTTGACTCCAGGCCCATTCTCTTGAGTGGTGGATATTTGAAATTGTTACCATAATTAATAAAAGTAACATGTGGCATCTTGTTTTCCTTTAAAATTTATAAACAACTTTCTAATTGATTCTGCTGTCTGTTCATCAATATTAAACCATTGTTTAAGACATTTCCACTTCTTCATCCTAAAACATGGAGGGACACTACCTCTCTGGTATTTACAATCGGCAAACACCTGCAATCTTGCGGTAATCAAGTCAGTCCTTTCAATTCATAATAGTTGAAGTTTTTTAACTACTGTATGAAATATACAATTAGGAATTCAGATATTGAGCGAACATGTAACCTAATTACTACACTGCAATAATTCGCGCAGAAGACTATTTATTTGCAACATGGCAAGTTCTGTTTATCACAAGTGCTATGAAATTACCATACTTGATTACAGTCCTAAGTTTTAACCAATTAAAAATTTGTTAAGATCTCTGAAACATACCCTTCCACAACGATTTCGCACCTCTGTCAGAGAGCATTGCTACACTTGCATAACAAGCACATACACATATCCTTGTTTATTGTTTGATCATTTTCCTTGTTAAGTAAGCTAAGCTGACTATCAAACATCTCAAACCACATACACAACAAGACAGACATGCAAAAATTGACAGCAAATCTTTTTGCTTCGCCGATCATTATTTAATCATCCATAGAGCGCAGAAGTTAATTACCAAGATATATCTACTACTGCGACTGAAGTATCACTTTCTTCAGTTCAGGAGAAGCATGTGTAAGTGAAATATGCATGCAAATCTATAACACGTACTGCATCATGTTTCATGGAAGACTTATCTTCCTAATTATTTTCAACTTCCAAGTTCAAAAGTTCAAAAATGCATCTTAATCATTTTGCTCCCTTCAGATGAGTCCCTTATAAACTATTTATTTTAGTTAACTCTTCTGTTACAGGGTAGCTCAACTTAGCATGAAGAGCTGGTTTACAGTGATGCCCTGTTATACAACATTACATAAACAGCAAAGATACAAAATTAAATCAAATACACATAGAGAAACATAAGGAGACACATGAAAGCGAACCAACTAAAATTAAACTATGCTAGAAACAAGGGTGAAATGCTTGTTACTAAAATATAACTTGCAATTATTTTAAAATCAATTTCAAACATTGGTACAAAGTATTGAAATTGAAGTATATGAACGATTGTAAACCAAGCTCATAAAAATTCTTTCCTTAGTCTCTCAGTCTCATGGCTGACACAAATTCAAGTACCCACTTTAAACCATTTTAAAACTATTTGAAACCAAGATATAGTGTAGCATACTTAATTGACATCCTCTGACATCAAATCCCAAGGTTCATGGAAATTCTCCTCGTATGATTTGAACTACAGAGGACAGGACATGTGACCCATAATGAGGGCCAGAAGTGGGGTGAATTACGAAAAGAGTATAACAGTTTTCTACAGTTATCTACTTTGGATGGTTTTCAGTCTGGCAAGTTATAAAATTCTCAGGTTCAGAGGGTTAACTTATTCTCAGATCCAGAGGGTTATCTAGTCTCAGGTCCAGAGGGTTATCTTAATCTCAGATCCAGAGGGTTATCTTAATCTCGATTCAGTGGGTTACCCTAAACTTAAATCCAGAGGGTTATCTTATTCTCAGGTCCAGAGGATTATTTTATTCTTAAATCCAGAGGGTTATTTTTCTTCAGGTCCAGAGGATTATCTTATTCTCAGATCCAGAGGGTTATCTTATTCTCAGGTCCAGAGGGTTATCTTATTCTCAAATCCAGAGGGTTATCTTATTCTCTGGTCCAGAGGGTTATCTTAATCTCAGGTTCAGTGGGTTACCTTAATCTCAGTTCCAGTGGCTTATCTTATTTGCAGATTCAGAGGGCTATCCTATTCTCATATCCAGAGGCTTATCTTATTCTTAGGTTCAGTGGGCTACCTTAATCTCAGTTCTAGAGGGTTATCTTAATCTCAGGTACAAAGGGTTATTTTATTCTCAGATCCAGAGGGTTATCTTATTCTCAGGTTCAGAGGGTTATATCTCAATCTCAGATCCAGAGGGCTATCTCATTCTCAGGTTCAGAGGGTTATCTTATTCTCAGGTCCTGAAGGCTATCTCATTCTCAGATTCAGAGGGTTATCTTATTCTCAGGTTCAGAAAGTTATATTATTTTCAGATTCAGAGAGTTATCTTATTCTCAGATTCAGAGAGTTATCTTATTCTCAGTTAGGTTCAAAAAGTTAACTTATTCTCAGGTTCAGGAGGTTATTTTAATCTCAGATTCAGAGGGTTATCTTATTTATGTCCAGAGGGTTATCTTATTCTCAGGTATAAATGGTTATCTTAATCTCAGGTGTAGATTGATATCATATTATCAGATTCAGAGGGTTATCTTATTCTCAGATTCAGAGAGTTATCTTATTCTCAATCAGGTTTAGAAAGTTAACTTATTCTCAGGTTCAGGAGGCTATCTTAATCTCAGATTCAGAGGTTTATCTTATTCTCAGATTCAGAATGTTATCTTATTCAGGTTCAGAGGGTTATCTTATTCTGTCAGATTATGATTCTCATCTTATATTATTCTCAAGAGGGCTATCTCATTCTCAGATTCAGGGTCCAGAGGGTTTTCTAAGATTCAGAGAGTTATCTTATTCTCAGTCAGGTTCAGAAAGTTAACTTATTCTCAGGTTCAGGAGGCTATCTTAATCTCAGATTCAGAGGGTTATCTTATTTACATCCAGAGGGTTATCTTATTCTCAGGTGTAGATGGTTATCTTAATCTCAGGTGTAAATTTATATCATATTATCAGATTCAGAGGGTTATCTTATTCTCAGATTCAGAATGTTATCTTATTCTCAGGTCCAGAGGGTATATTATTCTCAGGTTCAGAGGGTTATCTTTTTCTCAGGTTCAGAGGGTTATCTTATTCTCAGATCCAGAGGGTTATATTATTTTCAGATTCAGAGAGTTATCTTAAATCTCAGATTCAGAGGGTTATCTGATTCACGTCCAGAGGGTTATTTTATTCTCAGGTGTAGAGTGTTACCTTATTCTCGATGTAGATTGATATTTTATTATCAGATTCAGAGTGTTATCTTATTCAGGTTTAGAGGCTTATCTTATTCTCAGGTCCAGAGGGTATATTATTCTCAGGTTCAGTGGGCTATCTCATTCTCAGATTCAGAGGGTTATCTCATTCTCAGGTCCAGAGGGTTATTTTATTCTAAGATTCAGAGAGTTATCTTATTCTCAGTCAGGTTCAGAAAGTTAACTTATTCTCAGGTTCAGGAGGCTATCTTAATCTCAGATTCAGAGGGTTATCTTATTTACATCCAGAGGGTTATCTCATTCTCAGATTCAGAGATGGTTATCTTAATCTCAGGTGTTATCTTATTCATAAAGGGTTATCAGATTCAGAAGGGTTATCTTATTCTCAGATTCAGAATGTTATCTTATTCTCAGGTTCAGAGGGTATATTTATTCTCAGGTTCAGAGGGTTATCTTTTTCTCAGGTTCAGAGGGTTATCTTATTCTCAGATCCAGAGGGTTATATTATTTTCAGATTCAGAGAGTTATCTTAAATCTCAGATTCAGAGGGTTATCTGATTCACGTCCAGAGGGTTATTTTATTCTCAGGTGTAGAGTGTTACCTTATTCTCGATGTAGATTGATATTTTATTATCAGATTCAGAGTGTTATCTTATTCAGGTTTAGAGGCTTATCTTATTCTCAGGTCCAGAGGGTATATTATTCTCAGGTTCAGTGGGCTATCTCATTCTCAGATTCAGAGGGTTATCTCATTCTCAGGTCCAGAGGGTTATTTTATTCTCAGATTCAGAGAGTTATCTTATTCTCAGTCAGGTTCAGAAAGTTAACTTATTCTCAGATTCAGGAGGCTATCTTAATCTCAGATTCAGAGGGTTATCTTATTTACATCCAGAGGGTTATCTCATTCTCAGATTCAGACGGTTATCTCATTCTCAGGTCCAGAGGGTTATCTTATTCTCGGATCCAAAAGGTTATCTTATTCTCAGGTCAAGAGGCTTATCTTATTCTCAGGTTCAGAGGGTTATTTTATTAACAGATTCAGAGGACTATCCTTATTCTCAGGTTCAGAGGGTTATTTTATTCTCATATTCGGAGGGTTATCTTTTTCTCAGGTTCAGAGGGTTATCTTATTCTCAGATCCAGAGGGTTATATTATTTTCAGATTCAGAGAGTTATCTTAAATCTCAGATTCAGAGGGTTATCTGATTCACGTCCAGAGGGTTATTTTATTCCCAGGTGTAGAGTGTTACCTTATTCTCGATGTAGATTGATATTTTATTATCAGATTCAGAGTGTTATCTTATTCAGGTTTAGAGGCTTATCTTATTCTCAGGTCCAAAGGTTTATCCTTATTCCCAGGTCCAAAGGGTTATCCTTATTCTCAGGTTCAGAGGGTTATCTTATTCTCAGATTCAGAGTTATCTTATTCTCAGGTTCAGAGGGTTATCTTATTTTCTGGTTCAGAGTGTTATCTTAGTCTCAGGTTCAAAGGGTTATTTTATTCTCAGATTCAGAGTTATCTTATTCAGGTTTAGAGGGTTATCTTATTCTCATGTCCAGAGGGTTATCTTATTCTCAGGTTCAGAGGGTTATCTTATTCTCAGGTCCAAAGGGTATATTATTCTCAGATTCAGAGGGTTATCCTTATTCCCAGGTCCAAAGGGTTATCCTTATTCTCAGGTTCAGAGGGTTATCCTTATTCTCAGATTCAGAGTTATCTTATTCTCAGGTTCAGAGGGTTATCTTATTCTCTGGTTCAGAGTGTTATCTTATTTTCAGGTTCAAAGTGTTATTTTATTCTCAGATTCAGAGTTATTTTATTCTCAGGTACAGAGGGTTATCTTATTCTCAGATTCAGAGTTATCTTTTTCTCAGGTTTAGAGGGTTATCTTATTCTCAGGTTTAGAGGGTTATCTTATTCTCACATCCAGAGGGTTATCTTCTTCTCACATTCAGAGGCTCATCTTATTCTTAGGTGCAGATTGTTATCTTATTCTCAGGTGCAGATTGTTATCTTATTCTCAGGTTCAGAGGGTTATCTTTTTCTCAGGTCTAGAGGGTGATGTTATTCTCCGGTCGAGTGGATGGATTATCTTAACCTAGGATCTGGTTGGTTATTTCATTCTCAAACCCAGTGAGAATGTTATTCTTAAAGTCAATTTTACTTGAAAGAGATTATGTAACTTATTGCTAAAAGTACTCTTTACATTTGTTTATAGTGCACAGTCAGGTACCTCAAAGAGTAAATAAAAAACACTTCTAGCTGGGCTAGGAATTCATTGCACTGGTACTAACCTAAATACTTCTTCATCTATACCAATAACAGACTACTTTAAATATTTAGACACAACTGGTTTAATAGAGACATGCCTAGAAATAACATGGCTGCAGTCAGAAATGCGATCATTTCCGGAAAAGACTGCCAGCAGATGAGATTCAGTATCAGTAGGAAGACCAATTAAATGGGTAACTTAATACTGCCACAGCAACGTGACTGAAAACAGAACGAGGGAAAAAATCAGGTATGATCAATTTTGTAAGGAATACCAGGCTACCTTGACATGTAAGGCTGATTGAATTAAAATGAGTAAATGTACACACTTCAAGGACAATGTTAGTTCAGAACCGGATATATATTATTCACTTAACCAGAGCTGCAACCTACTTGTTGGACGTCATTTAATTTATATCATTTTCAAAGTGCTGGTGACACCTATGAAATAATTATAGGATAGCCTAATAGGATACAAAATCCACACCAGCAAAGTCTTTGAATTTTGTAAACAATTAAAAACAGTTAAAATTTGCACTATATGCAGAATTTGTACTCTTATGAAATAAAATAAACCAAAATATTTCAATGCAATTCTTCAATCTCTGCCGTTTCTAAACATGAGCCATCGGTGATTTTTACATGTCTTTTTAGCTAAACATTGACTGGGTATACCTGTAAGGCTAACAAATATTTGCCACTTCAGTACCCATTGCCAGAGGATTAAACTAACACTGGATTTACATTCAATGATGGATAATGACATAAGAAATTTGCAATTTTTTTTTAAAATTAGACCAAAAAATTAAAAAGCTGTAAAACACCCAATATTTACTTGATTCTGATGAGCCTTCTTAGTTATTATGGGTAAATGGAAGGATGATGCACCATTTGGGCAGCTCTTCCTTATTCTAAAGCCCCGATATTTGTAAAGCGCTCTTGAATATACTTGAATAGAAAGGGTGCTATATAAAATAATTACTATTATTCTAATGATACCAAACTTGGCTGCCAACAGACTTACATCTTATGATATCTTGACAAGAAACTTGAGCCACTGAATATTCCATCAATACAAATGATGACGAGTTGAGGGTATAATTGTAGATGCAAATACTTGTACAGAATTCATGTATCCCTGTGCTACCAATCTTTCTTATGCTGTTATCATCATAGAATGATACTAGCCGTCTAAGACGGAATGGTTGTATATTCCTATATTTTTTTTGTGATGAACATAAAATGCCTTACAAAATATCAGTACTTGTATGCAAATGTTTGTTGGTAAGGTCACAAAAAAAAAATCACTTAACAAAGATCTCATTGGTTAAAACAAACAGTCAAATTTCACTTATTTTCTGCCAACCGTAAACAAATCTGGCTTACAAACGTAAAGCTTTAACCCTAGGAGACAACATTGGAAAAAAGAAGTGTATTCCCCAAAAGAAGATCTATTTTAATTCTTAATAGCATCATGGTCTAATGAATCTTCACTGCTCCACATTGACACCTGCATGCGGAAAAGGGCAATGGGGCAAAACTCAAGAAGAGGGCACTTTATCAAATCACTCCAGGTGTATCTTTTTTAGAAAAATTGGGTACACTTGCAAAGAGCAACACTTTTTTTGTGACGAAAACAATCATTATTCCAAGTGAAAAAATGGTTTCGTAGTCTAAGAACTAGTATTAGGTAACAAAGTGATGAAACCCTTTAGTTTCAATGTTTCAAAAAAGGACAGACCAGCCTAGCTAACATGGCAACGTTATTACTAGGGTTCTTAACTTTATTTAAAATATTGTAATATATATTGTAATATATGTATTGTAGTATATTGTATATACTGTCAAGGGCGTAGGAAGCGGGGGGAGGGGGGCTGGGGAGGGCTTTAGCCCCCCTGTCAAAATTCAGGGGAAAGGCTAAACTATGCTTCAGCCCCCCATCTCCTCCCCCTACTGCTCATATACAGAAATCCCCTTATAAGACTTATTTATACCCACTTTAAATAATATAACTTTATAGGATATTGTCATATGTTCTGATTTCTTCGATTATGTTGAAAAAAAAGGTAATGCAATTTTGATGGAGACTTTATTACTTCTTAGCACCCTCATAATCATTTTGAGCTGATTGGAGCAGTATTAAACATAACATTTGCGTGCTACCGCAGACTCTGAGTGCGGGCAGCATAATTATTTTTCTCAAGAGTGTTTGAATATAACTGTACATGTATAAAGAAAAAGAAATGCATTTTCATAGAGAAAGAACTGTTTTGTTATAGGCTGGACAACCCCTTACTTAAATTGATCCTATGGGCTGACGGGTTATACCTGAAAACAGCTTTCCTCATGCTCAGATATGTCAAAGAAGGTTGTTTTATAGATGTAAGCTTGGACATTTTGAATAAACATGTTTTACAGACTAACATGTGTCTTTTCCTTTTGCGTATCTGCCTGGTCTCTTTTTTAGCTCCATGGCCTGGAGTCTACGATCGAATCCTTTTTGTAAAAAGTGATAGACCTATACAAACATATTTATATATTTGAAACGGCCTCTTATTGGCTAGGCTTGGGGACCCCAACTTGTGCCTTTCATGATGACTGTTAGCAAGTCTGTTAGAGTTGAAAAAGAAGATAACAAGAATGTCACTTTTTCATTCTTCTTTGGAAAAAAAAAGATGAAAAATGCCCAAAGCGCCAAACATGCCTTAAAAACCATGCCAAAAAAAGGCTTCTGGGTGGGGATGGGGGTCGAGGTCCTTGAAAAAATAAAGCCTCAGCACCCCCAAGAAAAAAATTGTTCCTACGCCACTGTATACTGTAGTATATTGTATATACTTCTTGTCTCCAAAGGTGAATAATTACTTAATACGTTCTGTTCTATTCTGTGAAATCAGTTTTTATCACAAAATAACCAAATCTAAAGGTATCAAGAACAAATCTTAAAAAACAATTAATAAAAAAAAAAAAAGACAGACAAGCCTATTTTACAGCATAGAAACCTGCAGCATCAGATTCTGTGGATTCCTACACACTCAAGCAAAACGAAAGTATTCAGGATCCCCTGGATGAAGCTGTTCAAAAATGTTGGCAGAAAAATATCCATGGAGGGACACTTCTTTCCCCATACCCTTGTGGATGGAGAGAACTTTTGGTCCTGTTGCCTTTGTGTAAAAAAGGGCAGGGAGTGATTGTTAATAAAGGTTTTCTTGAATATAGCACCTCCCTGCTTCCACACAAATTGTGGACAACAGATAAACAATCACTTCTGAAAAATATATCACTATGCAACTTTCAATGTGAATTTTCTTCAATGCCAACCCTGTCAAGTATTACATGTCGTGAAGTTCTATTATATAAACTGAAACACATTCAAAATAGGTGGGGCTATGAAAATATTCAATTTATCTGAACTACTGAGGCAGGTACCAAACTGAAAATGTGACATATTTATAAGTTGCGGTTTACCTTTATCTAAGAACGTACGATATTGGTCCTGAAGAGTTTTAAATATTCACACTACCATTGAACTAATGTGGCCATTCTTTTCTTTTATTTTTTAGCCATTGATGTAATTTTACTTGTTTTTACTCTCTCTCCATGCAACATCTTAAATCACAGCTGCAGCTGGTAATGAAATTGTTAACTCTTCATTGCAATCATTATATAGAAAGGACAAATAAAAACTACATTTTTGGCAAGCAAATGACTTATGGATCCTAATTTTCTTCCACATATACTATGTATACATCTCACAAACCACTTCAAGCTTTGATCAGTCTTACCTGAAAAATTATTCAAGGTAGAACAAAATAAAAAGTTCTTCAAATTTTACTGAAATGGACCAAAAATACAACTTGGGTTCATCCTATGCACGGCCCTTAAAAATTTAGTTTAAACAGTTGAACTTTCAAGTAGATTCTCATTTATTTTGTCCTGGAAACATAAACAATGGACATCTGAGATGTACACTAGAGATGTACTCTAGAGATGTACTCTAGAGATGTACTCTAGAGATGGACATCTGAGATGTACACTAGAGATGTACTCTAGAGATGTACTCTAGAGATGTACTCTAGAGATGTACTCTAGAGATGTACTCTAGAGCTGTATTCTAGAAATGTACTCTAGAACTTTTTATGATCAGCTGGACAATTTATCTTGGTTTGAACTTTGCACTCCCTTAATGCTTTCACCTTAGTTTGCTCCCATTTTAACTCTAAGATGTACTCTAGAGATGTACTTTAGAAATGTACTCTAGAAGTGTACTCTAAAAATGTACTCTTTCAAGAAAACCAGGTCTTTGGCATATCCTGCTTACCCTATATTTCCCTTATTATTCATTCATAAATATATACTAAATATTAATAAGCAGTCACTTCATATTTTACGATGACTTTTTATAATCAGCTGGACAATTTATCTTGGTTTGAACTTTGCACTCTCTTAATGCTTTCACATTAGTTTGCTCCCATTTTAATGTACTCTAGAGATGTACTTTAGAAATGTACTCTAGAGGTGTACTCTAGAGACGTACTCTCTAGAGATGTACTACTCTAGAGATGTACTACTCTAAAGATGTACTACTCTAGAGATGTACTACTCTAGAGATGTACTACTCTAGAGATGTACTACTCTAGAGATGTACTCTAGAGATGTACTCTAGAGATGTACTCTAGATATGTACTCTAGAAATGTGTACTCTAGAGATGTACTCTAGAGATGTACTCTAAAGATGTACTCTAGAGATGTACTTTAAAGATGTACTCTAGAGATGTACTCTAGAGATGTACTCTAGAGAGGTACCCTAGAGATGTATTCTAGAAATGTACTCTAGAAATGTACTCTTTCAAGAAAACCAGGTCTTTGGCATATCCTGCTTACCCTGTATTTCCCTTTTCATTCATTCATAAACATATACTAAATATTAATAAGCAGTAACTTCATATTTTACAATGACTTTCTATGATCAGCTGGACAATTTATCTTGGTTTGAACTTTGCACTCCCTTAATGCTTTCACCTTAGTTTGCTCCCCATTTTAATCTTTTTCAAATATTTGTATTTTTATCATTGTCAGGCTTATCTTCGTCAATGTTGTCCTAATGCTTGTTAATCTTTTATCATCAAATCTATGTATGGCAACCCATGTAAGATAAGCTTAGTATTACACTAAGTCACCCCGCATAAAGTTGAAAGTAATTTGCATACAGAAATAGGACTTTAAACATAGATACAACAATGATAGTCATATTCATTTCAGAAAAGTGTTTCATCTACCTACTTAGGCTAAACCTACTTAAAAAAAACAGCTATTTCAGTCATTGAAATACTAATAAAATTACGCAACAAGAGAAAGCAAGTAATTTGTCAACAATAAGCTTCTTGAAGCCTAGAATCATGTGCTCTAGAACTACATAATAATAAATAAGATTTATAACGCGCACATATCCATCCTAATGGATGCTCAAGACGCCGTACATATAACATTAAATTTTATAGATAAAACTGTTTTTTTTTTTTTTTTACAGCCACTCTTATATTTAGGAATATATTCTTACACCCACTTACATTTTGCTATCTTCATTACAGCACAAAATTGTTATAACTTAACGTGGTGTAATTGTCTTGATTTGATTTTCAGTAGTGAAGAAATTATGGTTAGAAATGTGCTAAGAAGCGGTAAGGTAGGATTTAGTGATCATGACCTTATTAGTTTTCGTCTGTATTGTTTCACCAATGTTTCTCCAGCTAATAAACTGGTTTTAGATTTTAAGATTTTTGCTGCACTTCAGGATAATTTGTCATTCGATTGAACTTCTTTGCTCTGTGATTTAGATCCTTCTAAAGCATAGGATGTTTTCCGAACTAAAATTTTGCAGGGTGTAAATAAGTTTGTCCCATTAAAGAAAGTCTGTAGGCATAATCGGTCAGTGTGGATGTCTCAGGAGGTTTTGCGGGCTGTTCGGAAAAAGTGTGGCATTGTTATAAATACCGTGGGTGTCCTGCAGAGGTTGTTAGGTATAAGGATCATGAAAAGTTCACAAAGGGTTTGATAAGAGATACTAAAGTGCTTTTTGAAAAACGTTTGCCCAAAGAGGTTAAGATTAATCCTAAGTCACTTCATTCTTATGTTCGCTCAAAGCAAAAACACCAAGGAGGTTGCTGGTCCCTTCAGGGTAATGATGGTATTACTATCGATAGTAGTAAGGATATGGCTGCGGTTTTGAATAACTACCTTGTGTCTGTTTTAACTAAGGAGTCCCCTGCTGATGATATTGTGGATTATCTTAGCGTGCACTCTCCGGTATCCATTAAGGACAGTATGCTCAACTATTCAAAGCTAGTATAGAGAATGGGCTTATTGAAGGGAGTATATACAGAAATAGGGTAGCAGGGGCAGATGATTTCAAATTACTTGAGCTTTGAAAGATGGCACTTACATTTCATTTGCTTTGTTAATTTTCACATTTTACTACAAGCTTTAAAATATCTTTGAATTTTCATAGAGATATTTGAAGACATAAATAAAAACAAGGTTACCTTACCCATGCAGTAACTCAGAAAACATGTAAAAGCTAGCATTCATTATAACCATAACACCTCTTTTAGTTCTAATAATTGAACAGCTAAGAAAGGAGAGGCCCCAACTTGCCAATGTCAAAGAATGTCCTTAAGCCCCATTTCCAACCTGGACCCTCCCCCAACCCCTACACATTCCTTGAACTATATCCTGGATTGTAATACAACTTCCAATTTAAAAAAATATGTGTGTCTAGCAAAGTCAAGCAACATGAAAAATGTAAAATAACATTAAAGCAAAATTCTGCGAAACAATATCGCCAAAAAAAAAAATCATGCTTAACCGAGTAGTACTAATATCCTATCCGACTGAACCAAGTTATTATCTCAGGTTAAGTATTTTGTACAAAAAGTCTATTGTTATGCAAATAACCAAATTAATATGCACACTACACCTCACCATTAAGTGTAGACAATGCCCTCCACATATATGATCAATTGTGTAAACAAAATATCCCCACTCCCTCTTTAATTTAAGACATATCATAGATACAAATATTTTCATTGTTATGCAAAAAAGCTAATTAGTATGCACCCACTACCCCCCCCACCCCCTCCCTCCAAAATCATTCTACTTGAACAGTACACACCTCCTCAACCACTGTGCCTAGTTGATTAAACTAGTTGATTCATAATGTGAATGTTATCTATTTAGACTTCCAAAAAGCATTTGATAAGGTTCTGTTAGGCAGGCTCATGATGAAAACAAGAGCACTTGGTGTGGAGGGAAAGTGTGCCAGTTGGATATATTCTTGGTTAGTTGACAGGTCACAAAGAGTTATTGTTATAATGGTGAAGTATTTCCATGGAAGAAGGTAACAAGTGGTGTTCTTCTGGGTTCTGTGTTGGGTCCGCTTCTTTTCTTAATCTTCATTAATGATATTGATGTTTCCCTTGGCTCCAGGATTTGTACAAACTTTGCTGCTGACACAAACTTATGCAGGATTGTTGATGATGCTAGGGATTCTTTATTTTTGCACACTGATCTGGATAAGTTAAGTTTTTTGGTCCCAAACATGGCAGATGTCCTTCAATGTTGATAACTGCAAAGTTATTCATTTTGGTCAAAGCAATTTAGCTTTTGATTACTACACGAATGGTTCAAATCTTGGTTGTGTTGAGGAAGAAAGGGATCTAGGTGTTGTCATTACTAGCAATCTGACACCTTCTAAGCAGGATATTTTAGAAGCTGCAAGGGCAAATAGGATGCTTGGTTTGATTAGAAGAAATATTTTGTTTTCTTGGTAGAAAGGTTGTTCTTAATTTGTATAAGCAGTTAGTGAGGCCTCACCTTGAGTATGCTATTTAGGCTTGGAGTCTCTCTTATGAGAAGAAAAGGTTTATTTTGGAGCAGGTTCAGCGAAGAGCCACTAGGCCTATTCCCGAAGTAAGGAATCTCTCTTATGAGTCTAGGTTGCAAATTCTTGGTTTGACCAAGCTTGAGTTGAGAAGAGTATGTGGCGAAATGATTCAGGTTTTTGAATTCCTATCAGGTAGTGATGCTTTGACTTCCTGTTATTTCTTGCATGTTTCAGCTTATACTCATGTGACACATGGTGACAGATTAAGGTTGACCAGAGTTCTGATAGATAGATATTCAGTGGTTTAGCTTTTCGCAAAGTTGTAAATGAGTGGAATGGTTTGCCTGAATTGCATGCTGAAAAGTTTCTCTTTAAGCCTACCCGCACCTGACACAAGGCACTTTTGTGATTGGAATCACTCATCTGTGTTAAGTGTCTTCGAGGGAGAAGTTTTTTTTGCAAACCGTTGATCAAAATAGCTGTGTATCATATGCCTGAGGAACAAAGTGCATTAATTGTGAATGCTAATCCTAAGAAAAGATATTGCCTTATGTAGAAGTTAGCTCCAATTCTGTTCACAATTTCAAAGTCAACATTGATAAGTTCTTTACTAACTCTTTTTTTTTTTTTTTGTGGTGGTGTTAGTTTGGGCTTTTTATGGGGTGATTAGCCCTTTCTTAGCCCATCATCTTGTAATGTTATGTTACATATACATTACACACAACACACTTTAGAAATTGTCTATTTAAACTCACAAATGGTAAACGTCACCGAGCTTTTAACACAACAAATTGTATCTGAAGAGAAAGATGCAAAATATTTCCCCCTTCAACATACCTGTAAAACAGAAAGATTTGTTTTTCTATCCCTAATATGCATGGCTAGTACATCTTTCAGTTACAAACTTTCTTAATCATCAGAATACCAGACATCGCAAACGATACAAATCCCCTCACCGCTAATAGCATGCTTTCCACCCTATGTCACAACTGCCATCCCTTCCTCTGTTCTGCATGTTCCATCCTATATCCCTCCTTACAAGAAATCATACATGAAATCCAGATACCATTCCACAACATGACCTGTATGTCATCCCACCTGCAATCAAGATGATATTCCACCATATACCTTGCCACCATGTCTCATATACCACGCCACCCTGTCTCACATGCCATCCCTCCCTGTCCCATATACCATGCCACCTTGTCCCACATACCATCCCTCCAGGCCATATGCCATCCTACCCTGTCCCACATGCCATCCCTCCATGTACCATCCCACCCCGTCCTACAGGCCATTCCATCCTATCCCACGTGCTAACCCACATTGTCCCATATGCCATCCCACCTGAAATCCAGACAACATGCAATTCTGTCTCACATGTCATTACACTCTGACCCTTATGCCATCCCACCTTGTCCCCCATGCCATCCCACCTTGTCCCACATGCCATCCCAGCCTGTCATAAATGCCATGACTCTACCTTATTCCACATTCAACACCACCCTGTCCCACATGCTATCCCACCCTGTCCTATATGCCATGACATCGTGTCCCACATTCCATGGTACCCTGTCCCACATGCCACCCTGTCTCACATGCCATTCCACCCTGTCCCACATTTCATCGCATCCTGTCCCCCATGCCATTCCACCTTCATCCTAATTCCTACATCTACCATTCGTTCTGCCATCTTTATCTTCTGCCAACATTCTTTCCTCTAACTCCCATCCCCTCATTTCTATCAACTCAACATGCCCCATTCACCTATCACCCCACCTGCCATCCTCCGTTCATCTACCATCCTCCGTTCATCTACCATCCCCCGTTCACCTACCATCCCCCGTTCACCTGCCATACCCCGTTCACCTGCCATCCCCCGTTCACCTGCCATCCCCCGTTCACCTGCCATCCCCCGTTCACCTGCCATCCCCGTTCACCTGCCATCCCCGTTCACCTGCCATCCCCGTTCATCTACCATCCCCGTTCATCTACCATCCCCGTTCACCTACCATCCCCGTTCACCTACCATCCCCGTTCACCTACCATCCCCCGTTCACCTACCATCCCCCCCCGTTCACCTACCATCCCCGTTCACCTACCATCCCCGTTCACCTACCATCCCCGTTCACCTACCATCCCCGTTCACCTACCATCCCCCGTTCACCTACCATCCCCGTTCACCTACCATCCCCGTTCACCTACCATCCCCAGTTCACCTACCATCCCCGTTCACCTACCATCCCCGTTCACCTACCATCCCCCGTTCACCTACCATCCCCGTTCACCTACCATCCCCTTCACCTACCATCCCCGTTCACCTACCATCCCCGTTCACCTACCATCCCCGTTCACCTACCATCCCCGTTCACCTAACATCTCCCGTTCACCTACCATCCCCCTTCACCTACCATCCCCGTTCACCTAGCATTCCCCTCACCTAGCATTCCCGTTCACCTAGCATTCCCCGTTCACCTACCATCCCCAGTTCACCTACCATCCCCGTTCACCTACCATCCCCGTTCACCTACCATCCCTCGTTCACCTACCATCCCCGTTCACCTACCATCCCCGTTCACCTACCATCCCCGTTCACCTACCATCCCCGTTCACCTACCATCCCCGATCACCTACCATCCCCGTTCACCTACCATCCCCGTTCACCTACTACCCAACCCACCTTTTGCCATCCACTCATCTACCAAATATACTCTTAACCAAGTCACCATTCCAACCCTCACTATAACCTCCACTCACTCTATTGCACTACAGCCCCCTCCCTTCCCCAGCCTTAAATTATATCTGACACTTCCAATAGAAACATGTTCAACTTTCCCCTTATCAACCAGATAGAGCTAATCTTATCTACCAAATCAGAATGAAAATTCATTGTCAATTAATTTTGAGTTAATCAGAAGTCTATTATGATCAACTCTATTCAAGTGAAGACTTTTTCCCCAATTCATTCTCAAAACACTTCTTCAAAAATTTCATTCAGCCATAAACTCTAATATTCAAGTGTTTTTCATCCCAGAACAAATCCTTTAATTCCTGATATTCAAGTCTAGAATGCATTTGTTCTCCTTTATATAATATTTTTCTCATAAAAATAGTTGTAATTCCTTTCCTTAATCTTGTGTTTCCTAGTAGCTGGACAATGCAGGAGTACGAACGGACAATAAATGTGGACGGACGGACGAATTGTAAAGATGCTATATCCCCTCTTCACCAGCTTTGTTGGCAAGGGGATGATAGGAGATTAGACACCTTGATTAGTGTTCATAAAACAACTTGATGAAATGCCCACCACAAAAACCCATTCAGACTTTACTTATGCAGGGTAGGTCAAAACCCCTCAATGTGTGTTAATTATATACTACATCAACACATAGTTTAAACACGTAGGCAAAAGTAATGCATTTCAGTTCACACCTTCTTTCTCAGCTTGCACAAGAAGCAAGTTCTTGAACTACCCCCTCATTTTTACAATTGTCTCCAAGTCATGAATTTTGAGAATATTTCAGTATGTTTCATTTCAAAGAAAGATAGCGGGAACTGAAAAGATTCTGATAAGTCATCCCAAGCATACAAACATCATTCTTCTCGAATTAATAAGCAAAAACAGATTTTCCGTGGAAACAATGCACATGTATGTATATTCTTTGTAAATGGGTCAATGCTTTTTAAGTAAAGGTAGAAAATCTTTTTCTTGGAAAAGATCTCCACTGTATTGATTACGGTTTAAAAATCGTTCATTTAGTCATTAAACTACATTTGACTTCAAGTGTTTAAAGCAAATAGGCATGGCCTGAATAAACATCAGTGTATTACCATACAAAGCTGTATAAGGAGAATTCTCAGAAAAAGTCTGAGTAACAGAAAAAGCATCCCAATTACACACATTTTACATACTGTAGAAGTCAGGTGTTCGACTTATTAGTTTTCATGGAATATATAGGTTACTCAGCTCTGTAGATCGGCAGGTGCAACATCAAAACATATGCTAACCTAACTATTTCCAGCTTGGAAAGGATTTCATGAAAAACAACCATCATGAAAATGATCAATTAAAGGTAAAATACCACATCTTGAAAAATCTCTAATCTAGAACTTAATTTATGTTTGAACTAAATCTCATATCATCTTACCCCTTAAATGACGATGCGGTCGTGACACGACCGATTGGAGGTGCACTTTTCAAAAAATTATTTTACTTCGTCAAATAGGTGCTCAGCGGTGATTCTGATATCATTTGAAAGAGCTGGAATAGTTCTTTCAGAAAATGTAACTTTTTCATGGCTTATAATAAAGATTTTTGAAGAAAAAAATGGGTTGAAATAATAGAAAAATTCAAAAAATGCACAAAATTTAAGTAAAAAGCTATTTTATTTTTTCAAAAGCCCACTGCCATACTTCCAGACCTTACTTTTGCCTGAAAACCTGTGAGGAACTTACAAAAATATCAATGCATAAAATTCCGGTCAACTTTTGACTGCCCTTATCATCAATATCTTTTTTTGGCAAAAGTTGTGAAAAATATCCTGATTTTTAGCCTTTTTGAGACCAAAATTTGGTAAAAATTGAAGCTTCTGATCGTGATACAACTCCCCTAAGCAAAATATACCATCAGAAAGGCACATTCACATACTTTCAATTGAAATCAAAAAGAGCAACTACCCCCTCTTTTATTTATGCCAATATTTAAGTATGAAAACAAATCCTGATACCAAGACGTACGCATTGTAATATTTCTTAGAATACATTTTTAATTTGTAATACGTTCACAATTTGCTTCAGCCATCCAATTGAGCACATCTAATTCCTGTTTAGTAACATTTTTCTCTTTGGGGAATAATGAGAAACATGTTGATAGTAATGCCTGTCTATCCTAGTTTGATTTCTGTAATGATTCACCTCCCCACCCCCACCCCAACCAAACATGTGTGGTAAATTTTCATATGATAGAAATTATGCTGTAATGAAAATTATAAATGATAAAATTATGATTTACACACTTTTCTGCACATTTATGTTTTCATAGGTGTCCTTGTTCCATGCAATGAAGCAGTTACCTCATCCATTTTCATAGAAATTAATAACATACATAAGACTGTGATATTTGGTTCAAGTACCACAGAGTACACAGTATTGCACAAAGAATAACAACTAACTCCAGCAGTACGAACAACTTCAGATACAGTGGCGGTGCTACAACAGGGGTCATGGAGGGATTTTCCCCCCACGAAATCACTTTACCCCCCTTTTTTTTTGTAAAGTGACATATTGTCTGATTTATAGGATTTTCCCTCATGAGACAAATTTTCCCTCCACTTTACCCCCTCCCCACCCCCTTCCCCCCTCCATGACTAAAATCCTGGTGCCCTCACTGTCCACTTTACTTGTGGGCACTTCAAGGGTGATTGTAAATCTAATGGCAGCTTTAAAAGTGAATGAAACAAATGTCTTCCCCATAAAATGTTACACAAACATAAACAAGATGCTTAAATTAAAAGTTGAAAGAAATCTGAGAGGTAATAATGCACTTCCAAATTTATTTATATATGCATAATGCCTTGTAATTGTAAAAGTAAAGCTCTGCATGACAAGTGAGTGTTATCCATCATGGAGTCTGAAACAAAGATGATTGGAAGAGCTAAGTAATGTTTACATTGCTGTTACCATTCATCTTACTTTGACTTAACACATCCTGAAAAGTGATCTGGATGTGACTAGGAAGTTATAAACTAATAAGAAGGCACTTTTTGAAGATAATTGTAAACTTATTAAAATAAGGAATTGAAATTGTCCTGGTGTGGATAAGCTTGGGCGATATTTCAATATTTAAATATATTTTGATATTGACCCATATCAATATGGCCGATATTGAGTTCAAGGGTCAATTCAATATTTCTATATTACCGATATGACCCTCGATATTATGATAAGACTCAGGAGATTATACATGATACATGGACTAAAATGGAAACAAACCATGTAAACAGATGGATGTTGAAGATAATTATGTAAATACTTTGCAAATGATTTCTGTTAATTTACACCAAAAAATTATTTGACTTTTTTTGTGCTCAGATGAGATGTCCTTGTACAGAACAGTAACTATGATTGAAGTATGATGTCATATAATTTGCATATCGATATTTGGATTATATCATTATTTTTCAGGCAATATATCAATATAGTATAATGATTACTAATGACCAAGCTTAGGTATGGGCACTTAATTGAGTAATCAGATCTAATGTTTCTCTTTTTAATGTCAGATATGTTAATGTGATAATAATTAATTTATATAGCGTTTTATGTATACAATCATATTCAAAAATGCTTTACAAAGAAAACAGTAAATGAAACTACCCTTCACTACATAAAATGCTGATGAAAAATAACTAAATTAACTATTGAAATAAGCTTTAAAAAGATGAGTTTTAAGAACTTTTAGAAACGTGGATTGATTTTCGGTTTGTCTGATTTTAACTGGAAGTTCATTCCACCAAAGTGGTCCCACCCTAGAAAATGCCCTTCCACCAAGTGTTGTGTGCTTTATGGTTGGTACCTAAAGCCAAACAGCTTTTCTATTATGAAGATAATATTTGGAGTGTTTAGAAAATATGATTTCTTGAAGATAGCTTGGTGATTTACAGTGAATACATTTAAAAACTAATACTAAAATCTTAAATACAATTCTCAGAGTAATTTCTCAGAGTAATGTTATGCATTTCTAAATGCAAAATGACATCCTTCCCTCTTTTTCAAATTTGATCATTATTGATCTTCTAAATGTATGTCTTCCCTTGCATTTACATGTCATGTCCCCATGTGTCATGTCTTGCCCCCATGTGTCATCTCTTGCCCCATGTGTCATTTCTTGCCCCACACCCACTGTCATCCTTCTTCCCTCCTTCTTCCCTTATGCCACCCTCTCACAAATAATATCGCTTTCATCCTTATATGTGTACTTCCTTTCTTTACGCCACTGAGCACCTCTCCCTTCCTGAAAATAAGCCCATTCTAACAACATCTTTTCCTTTTGAAATATCTCCATAAGGATATCCCCCATAACTCCCTTTCCATAGCCAACTCTCTCTTCCTCTCCCTCATAAAACCATCACCCCTATCCTACCACCATGTTCTTACCCCACGCCTCCTCATAAAATATCATCCCCCCTGAACTGGCATCCACCTCTTTCTGGGTTGCACCACAGCATACCAGAAAGCACACTTAATTATCATACACACTTCTTGACTGTGGTGCATAGTGTGCTTCGAATCTATTAAACACAACGAAGTACAAGTGTTATGAGAACTGCAAGTGAAAAACTCTTGGGTGAGAATGTAAAGGGTGGCTCCCTTTGTAAATTGGAAATATACATCAGCAAATATATTACTCACTACCAATGGCAGTGAGAAATGTCAAAGTGATGTTTAGATATGTTACTGAAATACAAATCATTATATTTGTTTCGTATTAGTTGAATACCACCTTATGGCTCTTACAATCAATAAACAAAGAAAGAGACATAATGTAGTTAAACAAGTTTCCTAAAAACTAAAAAGATACAAAAAAGATTTCAGAGGTGCAACTAGAGTTATGGGGGCCTGTGGGGAGTTCACCGTAACGGCCCTATAACACACATATCGCAGTGTCATTGCTTGGGGTCTCCAATATTGATTTTTGGTCATAGCTCATAGAAATTAATTACTCTTTCAACCCTATTGTTGCGGCCGCTGGTTACTTTGCATTATCATATGAGGACTTTAAAGTTTACGCTGTACGAAGTACCATATAACAAGAGCAGTAAGATTCAACAGATATAAAACCCTTCAAGAAGTTAGGTGAAACTCAATTCAATTTTTTTTCTTCAAAGGATTGAGACATCTGCAAAAGTCCTAAACAAAACGGATACTTGTTTTTGTTTTGCAGTACAGTAGCAGAGTGTCTTCATACAGATACAAGTTTTGTTACGACTCCATTCTGTCCCCTGTTTTAAATCGCTGAGAACCCCTCTCACAAACAAAATGACATCATTCAAAATCCAGAACCAAAAAGTTTAGTGGTTTCGATGCTTTTATTCTTCATAAGCTGATTGATTTGCCTAATTTTATTAACTGTCATGTCATTGCATATCATGAATTGGTTGCTCATTTATCCTGTTTCAAGAATTTGTCAGTAAGCCCCGCCCTACTCATTAATATTCATGACATTACTACCACAACATTAGAAGATGTGTACTGACCATGACCCATCTGTATACGACATATGGCATAAATCCGATATACCGTTCATGAGATATATAGTGTTTTCATCATTTTGCACTTTCACATTAAGCCACACCTACCATGCATTCTAATGACATCTGTTCATATAATAAGCATGTACACAATAAACAACAATATTACCATGCCCAATATGATGCAAAATGGACAAATAGTTGCCCATTTATCACTTTTTCAACATTTTCACTTTAGGCCCCACCCACTTATTGATATAAATGAAAACACCACCACAAACATTAGGGCACATCTGCAGACCATGAACTATCTATGTACCACACATGACATGAATCCAGTTCATAGTTTTTTAGATATCGTGATTAATTGTGTGTTTTTTTGTTTACAGAATTATATTAAGCCCCACCCACTATGCATTTTAAAGAAAATCAAAGTTTTTATACAATAAAAACATACACACTAGCTAAAATCATTTTCATTATAAATATGAGACAAAACAGAGATGTGATTGTCAAAATAGAAGCATTTCAAGATTTCTATATTAAGCCCTACCTACTAATTAATATGCATGATATCACCACTAAAAACAATAGGGCACATCTACAGACCATGAGCAATCTGTGTACCACACTTAACATGAATCCAATTCATAGCTTTTGAGATATCATATTTACAAGCTTTTTGTTTACAAAGTCATATTAAGCCCCGCCCACTAGGCCTATAAGGGTGTTTCAGCTGAAGTCATGTGATCACATGTTTAAATCGCCATTTTGTAGGATAAGAACACTTGTCATCTGTTGTACACTGAATTAGACTTACATTTGCTTACATGTTCTTATATAAGATTATTTTTATAAGATGATTATGCCGGAATCTTGCTGTGCCATTGGTTGCACTAATAGCCGTCTGCCGGGCCATTCTGGATTTCAATCTGATCATGATTGACGTTCAAAGTGGGTTTTAGCTGTACAATGCAATGGTTCTCACTAGGATTTGCAGCAAGCACTTTATATTGGGTATGTAGGCTTTGTCTGAGTATAACGCACAATCAGATATCGTTCACATAAAAGTTTCTCTTCGTAAATACCCGGTGAATATATAAAACTTGAGGAAAATATTATGTAAAATCGTGAGCGAACTGTAATCAGTAAAATTTGATAAACTGGTAGGTACGTTAACACGCAGTATGTTAGTTGTACGTGTGATGTGACTGAGCTGTGTAAAGACACGTGAAATGCAACAACACTCTGCCCTGCTAAATGGCTTCCAGATGAGTTACTCACGTGATGAAATCACTCTATCAAAGGAAATCAACATCTTTATACAGTACAATGAGCACATACACACCACCTAACATCATTAATAAAACAAATATGAAATCAAACAGACATGTGACTGTCAAATAAGAGTATTTCAAGATTTTTATATTAAGCCACGCCTACTCATTAATATGCATGATATCACCACGAAAAACAATAGGCAACATCTACAGATGATGTACTATCTGTGTACCAAATATGACATAAATCCAGTTTACCATTCTTGAGATACCGTGTTTACAAGCTCTTTTCAGCAAAATCATATGAATCCCCATCCACTATGCATACTAATGAAATTCAATGATTTTGCATCATGAACATGTACACAACAGCTAACATCATAAATATACCAAATATGAAACAAAACAGATACGTGGTTGTTAAAATATGAACATTTCATGATTTGTACATTAAGCCCCGCCTACTCATTAATATGCAAGACATCACCATCAAAATCAATATGGCACATCTATGGACCATGGGCTATCTGTGAACCACATATGACATTAATACAGTTTACTGTTTTTCAGATACTTGTGTTCACAAGATCTTTTCAGCAAAATTATATTAAGCCCCACCCATTATGCATACTAATGAAATTCAATGTTTTTATATCATGAACATGTACACGCCAGGTAACATCATAAATATATTAAATATGAAACAAAACAGATATGTGGTTGTTAAAATATGTACATTTTAAGATTTTCCCATTAAGCCCCACCTACTCATTAATATGCAAGATATCACCATCAAAAACGATAGGGCACATCTATGAACCACGGGCTATCTGTGTACCACATATGACATGAATCAGGGGTATAGTTCTTGAGATTTCGCGTTTATGAGCTGGCCGCACAAACACAGACACACACACATGCCATCATGACCGCATAAGTTCTTGATGCTTTCTCATCGGAACCTAAAAAACATATCCTCCAAACGGACGATGCACTGGAATCTTAATAATAGGCATATGCCCCTCCATAATGCCCTATCTACGTCCTCAGAGAACTTGTAGACAAAAATATTTGATAGCTTCAATTAAACAAATAACTTTTTTTGTTTAAATAATGCAGTGATAATTCTTTTTGTCACAACAGTTTGACAGCAAAACAATTGTATTCATTCTCTGAGTGAATAAAGAGACATTCAAATTATTTTTAACTTATGTGTTTTTAGTCACAATTAATGTACCCTTGAAACTTATTAATTGAATTAAAATTAAAACATTCTCACTGTAACTTACCATAATCTGTGTTCTCCGGTTCCCAACAATTGGATGGCCAGAAATAAGGTGTTTGGAATCTGTAGAAGGTGTTATCATCACGTAAAGTAAGGACATGGTCCGTGATAGGAAAGAAATAACCATGGGCAGCGACAAGGGAACCAAGGTGTATTGCATTAGCTACAAAACAAAAATGAAATCAGTAAGTATGAAGAAAATCCAGTTTGAAACTAACACAAAGATTTGAAAAAGATCTACAGGCAAAGTATAAAAGGCAGGGCTTCATGCTCCACCAAAAAGAGTACGAGACTGGAGGTGATGCGAGTTCAGAGTGGAGCACTACCCACCTTCCCCCCTCCCCACGAAAAGTGTTGAAGACTTGAGGTCATAGGAGTTCAGAGTGGAGCACTACCCACCACCCCCACAAAGTGTTGAAGACTGCAGGTGATGGGACTTCAAAGTGGAGAACAACCCCCACCCTACAAAGTGTTGGAGACTGCAGGTGATGGGAGTTCAAAGTGGAAAACTACCCCACCCTACAAAGTGTTGGAGACTGCAGGTGATGGGAGTTCAAAGTGGAGAACTACCCCCTCCCCACAAAGTGTTGGAGACTGCAGGTGATGGGAGTTCAAAGTGAAGAACTACCCCCTACAAAATGTTGGGAGACTGCAGGTGATGGGAGTTTAAAGTGGAGCACTACTCCCCCACCCCCCTCATCCCCACAAAGTGTTGGAGACTGGAGGCAATGAGAGTTCAGAGTGGGGCACTGCAGTACCCCCTCCCCCTCTCAAAAAGCGTTGGAGACTGGAGGAGATGAGAGTTCAGAATGGAGCACTACCCCACTAAGTGTTGGAGACTGGGGGCAATGCTCTACCCCCTCCCCTCCCACAACGTGTTCAAGCCTGGAGGTGATGGGAGATCAGTTTGGAGCACCCCACTCCCCAGCTACAAACACACGCAACAAAGCATTTCAAAGAAAAATCTAATTTTTTTTTACCCAAAAAATGTAATTCTCATCTGAAAATGAGGTGCACAGAACCTCCCCCTCCCCCAGCCAAATAAAGTTTATTTAGCTAAAATGATAAGAATTTCCTTCCATAGTGACTTCACTGTGATAACTTAGACAAAACATGTAATGCTATGAAAGGACTGACACTTGTTTTAGATGAAGTACTGTGTTCCTCTAGCAACAAAAGGCAGATGTAGAACACAATGTGGGAGGAAAACAGTACATGTAGTATCAAATGCATGCTTTCCTGCATGTGTGTTATCTTAAATTAAAATTTCTTTTCAATCTGTTCATATTTTTACTGAAAAGTAATCAAAGTAAAAATAGATTTGACTTTTAATACACAGAAACTTGAAGATTACTGAGAGAAAAATAAATTCATCAAAATAATAAGTCTAAATTTAATCGCTTATTGGAAGTGTTCATTTAGGGACTTTTACCTAAATTACTCCTTCATTTTGTTACAATTCTCAAATTATATTCTGAGTTAACATGAACCGAATAACATCCAAAGAGAGAAGTAAATAATTTATTAAAAACTTAATTAAGGTAAGTTTTAAGGTAATCATTATATGACTTACTAAACAATTGGATAAAAAAAATATGCACCAGTAGAACTTAAGTTTTATATTTGGTTTTTCTCCCATTTTTAACAACTTTATCTTTGGTAAAAAGTTACCTTCAAAGTTTAATAATATTTTTACCTCTCAAAAGAATGATCTGACACTCTTGTAGCATCAAACATGAACCCACCCCCATACACAAATATTGTTAAATCTTTACTACTGCACTTGGTTCAATGCTCTTAACTGACATTTTAAAACATGAGTGCATTAATGATGCCATAGCTCAACAGATGGTGAGTATGTTATTTTCTAACGTAATTGAAATGGAGCCACGTCCAAATAGTATTAAATTCAGTTATTGTTTTCATTTAAAATCTTTGTTTTGATATTTTTCTTATTGCTCTAAATATAATATATACAGTGATAAGGTATTGTACTCCCTTTAAGGTCACATTTTGAAGTTTTTTGCCAATTGCCAGTAATCACGACATTTTGGGCTTATTCTGAGCTGTACTGGAGACTGCGCCCCAGTCACAGTGCCCCCTATTTAGGTATCTGTGCCCCCATTTTTTGAGAAAAGTTCTGGCTATGAACCTGCATCCCTCCCCCTAATGTAACGCATCATCCCTATCACTCCCTATTATGCACCTATCAGTTGAATGTCCCAACCTCTATACCCTGAACAGGGTGCGTCATTGGACAACCTGCTTCATGCAAGTGGTTTATTTAGACGCACCCCTCAGTAACACAAATGTCTAATATCTCGTCTCAAAATGACTGTATTTGCATCACAAAAGTAACGCACATTTCAGTGTAATTTGACGCACACCACAATCATGAAAATGATGGACATCACACTAACATTGACACACATATTGACGCATCAAAAAAAAAAATACAATCTTATATTTAATGGAAGGAACAGACTACAGCAGCTCAGTATTCGAGAACCTCCTTCACTGGGCTCTGACAAACACACCAAAATTAAAGTTCATCTCAAAAGTACTGGTCATTTATTGATAAAGGATCAATTGAAACAACTGGTGTCAATTTATTTAGTTGTGATATAAACAATACTGGAAAATTTGAACTGTCCTTCAAACAGCATAAAACCATACAGTAACAACAAACAATCATAATATGTTCACACAACATCATTCATAAATATAGTTACACATAAGTAACATACATACATACCAAATGGACATGTTTAAAAGTTTGTCTATAAGCCTAGCTGCACCTGACACCTGAGTTAATCCTAAAAACTCAGGTATGGCAATTACCAACCCGACTTCCTGTTCAGCGTATTGTGTTTCCACTCAAACAATGATTGTTTATCTGCCATTCCCATGCACACCACAGTCAAGCAGCCCAAGATTTGTGTGTATAAGATTACAGAAGCCAGTGCTGAGTAATCAGGGCACTTTGTGATTGAAATCACTAATCCGTGTTAAGTGTCTTAGTGGGAGAAATTTGTTTGCACTGGTGATAAAATTAATTTTGTATTATATAATGTGAGCATTAACTGTGAATGATTGACAGACCATTTCTGCTAAGGAAAGATATTGCTTTATGGAAACGGAATTGTTTCAACCTAGGGTACACATGCGTAAAAGGAAAGAACAAGGGGAATCCCACCTTTTAGCTAGCGATGTTTTAATCGGGTAATGGGTTCACTCATTGCTCCTCCCTTGCTGTGCTGTGTTCAATGTGTGTAAATTCTGTCCATGCCCTCGCATGTGGTAGGATTTTGGGCTGTTCTATTGCAACACATACTGCTCCATACAACATGGTACAAGGTGTTACTACAACACACAGTTCTAGTTACCACACTAGTATTACTAATAAACCATAATGGTGTAGCTCACCAATTGGATGTTCACGAATCGTGCATGCTCAAATCATTATCCTAACACATGAACCACAACCAGTGCCTGGATGAATGAAATGGAGCTTAACCAATGCACTCAAAAAAAAAAAGAATGGTCAAATTTGACCAAAATATGTTCAAAATTTGACCAAGTGAGGAAGTGAATTATGCGCCAACCATGTGGTCAAATTTGACCAAGTTAGCATGGTCAATATTTTTTACTATATGCCAACTTGGTCAAATTGACCACATTTGGTTCGGTGCATACAATAATTCACTCCTCACTGGGTCAAATTTGATCATTAAACACTTGGTCAATCTGTTGACCACTGCAGCTTGGTCAAATCTTCTGACCATTTTGTGGTCAAATTGACTACAAAAATGGCTCCAGTTGACTAAATCCTTGGTCAAATTAAAATCCCTGCTCTACAAAAAAAACACCAGTAACAACACAATGTTTCAGTTTGGAATTGTTTAATTTCATAAAATTCCTGGGTAACCGTCAACGATACAATGTTGGTTTTCTCTATAATACAGATAACAGAGAAATGAAAATATTAATACGTTTACTTTAAGAGATGCGCAAATTAAAATCTTCTGAGTCATTGAACCTGAAATTCAAGGCACATGAGCATGTCAAGTTATCAGCATCGGAAATGATTAGTAACTTTTTGATTGATATCTGGTGATAATTTTCCTTTAACAATTAAGTTAATTGGACTATAAGACAGGCTTGAAAAATCACCCGCCTACTCGCCATGGGAGAGTAAAAAATAATTGTGGTGAGTTAAAACATCATAATATACTGTGTTACTTGCCACACTTAATAAAGCCATGGCGAGAGAAAATTTTGCTTTGATGAATAGTTTTATTTCGTGTAACATACTTACAATCTGTCTTGTTATTTTTCTCTACTAAAAAATGCCTCCACACTTAAAAACAAGTGATATTTCCATTAAAATCTAAAACATAAATCAATATTTGGCCGATAGCTGTCAACTTAATTGCCCAAAACACCACCTATTGTGTGTAGCCATATACACTGTTTGCATCCAGTGAACGGCATGGTATAAAGGCAACAAACGTACCTGGGGAAGTTGTTCAATATCTCGTTGTTTTCAGCAAGTTACCACGTGACCCAGCTACACAGATAAATCTGATTGGTTCACGTACCTTGCTAGTAATGCGTTGGTGTCAATATGGGTGGGAATGCTATATCCTTCTAAGTAATGTCTTTGCTTGACGGAAATGGAAAGTTTTAGACTCGCTATCTCTATCGCTATCTTATTTCTTTTAGGTGGGCGGAGCTTCAGAGCTCTCCTTATGCATAGAAAACTGTACGCTCCAAACTATTCCAGAAACAAATTCACTGAGCTGCCAGTAGTCCTGAAATTAATGTTTAAAAATCCAAGTAAGTTTGTGCATGTTAATTTAATTTGTTTTTTTAAACCTGGTCCACCTACTTTATTTTATTGTACAAGTGCGTGTGTAGTCTTGCTATGTTTTTGCATACACACGGTCATGAAGTCAGGCCCAGGAAAAGGGCAATACAGAGGCATGCTAGTTGCACGAAAATTGTCAAATTTTAGTTAAAGTATTGGCGAGTAGTTGAAAATACTTGGCGGGTGGAAATACTGGTTTCTTCGAATTTACTCACCAAGCTGTATAAGAGGCTGGCGCGTGCCTTTTTTTGTATTTTTCCAAGCCTGTTCTAAGAAAACCTAAATAAACTATGTCCAACTAGCCATCAACTATGAATCAAACATGAAAACAAAGTTTCTATTCCAACTTAACTTACGATTTGTTTATGAAGTCTTGTGAAACTATCTTAAAAATGCAGTAAAAAAATCCTGTACAAACATTAATGGTAAGGGTTGCAATATACTGGCCTCCAGTTAAAACATATTGGTATTTCATAATTTTAATAGAAGTTTTCTAATATTGCCTCTACACATTGAGATGTCCACACAACAACAAAATTATTCAAATTATAACTTACGCTGCTCTCATGTATAAAATTGTCAGTTGTAAAACTGTCATATCTCTTCAGGCCAAGCGCGGGCAAAAGCCAGACATTTTGTACAACGTATCAAACTAATCAGTATCTTCCTAAAAAGACAATTAAGGTTTTCTGCATTTGACATCACATTCTAAGAAAGACTTTATTTTCTGTAAAATTGTACCCTTAAAAAAGAAAACTGCCCGGACACCTACATAACAATTTCATGTGATTAAATGAACATACAAAACTCTCGGCAGTTCAGTCTTTATAATTTCCAAGCTAACACTTTTAGTTCTGGAATAACAAATGATAAATGTTTTGAATTGATTTTTTACGCATGACATAATTTGACGACCATAAAGATTAAAATTGTTTCAAATGACTGACAGATCTGTGCATGGCAGAGGATAAAAACTTACTTAATATGTGGATCTCCCTGGTCAAATCAACATTCACAAACTTACTTGGATTTTTAAAGATTAATTACATACAAATTTGCATATTAAGACTAAAACATTAAAAGATCTTTAAGGTCTATGGATGCATAGCAATTTGTATACTGATTAAAATAGCTTTAACATCTTAGCACATCCACATCAGTTTTTGTGAATTTTGAAAACAGCACAAACTTTTGGAGCTTTTTTCACTATATGGATATGGAAACAGTCTGCAGTCCGACCAGTTCAATATTACAAAATCTTTGTGTAATTCTTTCAGTTTATTTCCCGCTTTACTGTCCATTTGAATTATTAGAAGCCTATTCCTGCAAAGAATTTGATTGATGGTATGGTGAGCACTCAAATTGATTGCAACCTCTACAGAAGAATAATGCTAAAGAATTTAAAAAAAAAAAGATTTACATTAAAGAATACCAAGGGCACAAATACATCACAAATTATCTATAGCTATAAAAGTTTACATATTTCAAGCAGTAAAACGGTCAATTTCTTGATTGATTTTGTAAGTATTTTTAAACAATTTATATATTAATTTAGTTAACGTTGCCTTTGAAATGTTTATACACCTGCAAAATTTTTAAATGGGAATTTTATTTCTATTTAGTAGATCTTAAACTTATTCAGCTAAAATTCTTCAACAATACATGAAAGTTCTTTTCGATACAAATCGCATCAACCCCTAATGTTCTTGGAACGATCCTCCAAGTACCTTCAGTGATGGGTTACTCTAGCGACAAGCGTCCATTCCATTTTAATGACCACTGTTGGTCTACACTTCAATACATTCTTTGGAGCTGTAGGCCTATTGGTGTTTCATGAGCTGCAATGGCATTTCATAGCTAGGCTAGATCAGCATCTGTTTAAAAAAATAAAAAAATGATAATAAATGAATAATTAGAACAACTAAAAATCATTAATGAAATTGAAGGTCTATGAACGTGTAGAGACAACATTACTAAATTGCTTAAGAATATATTAAAAACCATAGAAGCAAATAACATCATCAAGATTGGTTCTAAGTTAATCATTTTACAGCATTTTTATATCTGTCATCGATTGGCATAATAATGCAAAAAAAAATATTACTGGGCTACCATGGAATTTTCTTTGTAAATACTTTTGTTGGATTAAATGTGTATCGTAATTCTTTGGAGTGGTGTAGCAAATTCTAATAAAAAAAAACGTTTATGAATCTTTACCATGTCTCCAAGTAAATAAACTTTTCCATTACTTTCAGTAACTAGGATTTAGGAAAGAAATTGAAAAAATTACATAAAGAATTTGAGCATTAATTTAAAAACTGATCAAACTTTGATCAAGCATATACTATATCTCTAAACCTAAAAGTGCTCCTTTCAAAATTCAAAATACTGATCTGCTCAGTCAGATTTTAATAATCTTTCAATCAGTATAGAAATTGCTATATGTCCATAGACCTTGAAATAAAAATGCATTTTCATAAAGGGCCCTTTCCATTCTTGTATTGTTTTCTTTTTGCGTAAGTGCAAATTAGCACCAATAAATGGTACTTGATTAATAATTGCCATGTATAAAGTTGGCACCATGATTAGACCTTTTGCCATATCATCAAGATTTAAAGCATTTACAATCTGACAATAGAGTAACTACTACCATATATAAATTATTTTAAAGTCATGCTGACTTTTTTTAAGTGACACAAATTTTCCACAAACTTTCTATCTTATAACCAGGAAACAAGACATCAGTTTTATTCATAACTTGTTGTGCTTCCTCTACTACTCCCATCTCGTTCTGGAGCGAGGGGAGGAGTCTGTATGTGAGGTACATATATCAGGGCATAAGAAGATATTCTACATTGGGAGCCAGATTTGTACATAAAAGTACAAGTCTCTTATCATGGTAAAACTATTTGTAAAGGGGGAGGGGGTCATATAATTATTGAAAATTTGGGCTTCCTGAAAATGGATGGAGGACATTTCACAAAAATTGAAGCACATTTCCTGAAAATTAATGAAAATTTCTCAAATTAAAGATAATTTCCCATAAATAAAGGAGATTTCACCAAAATTGAAAAAAAAATTCTGAAAATTGATGGATTTTCATGAGAATTAATGCAGATTTCCTAAAAATAAAAAATATATCCCAAAATAAAGAAAATTTCACAAACATTTAGGGAATTTTTATAAAATTTGATAGAAATTTCCCAAAAATGAAGACAATTTCATGAAAATTAATGAAATATCATAACAGTTGATGCAAATTTCCCAAAAACAAAGAAGATATCCCAAAATTAAAGGAAATTGAAGCAAATTTCACAAAAATTGAAGGAGATTTCTCGAAAATTGAAGATTTACGGAAAAAAAGATGCCATGATAGAATCTGACTCTTCACAATCAATTTGTTAGACCTTGTCACACTGCGGATATGCTTTTTAATTGATGGGCTTCTCACCCCTACCACTTTTAGTATGAGTGGCCCCTCACCCCCCCCCCCCCCCTTCTCCTCCCTGGCATCTTGTGTAACCCACTACATAGATATAAATCCTCTGAAAGTCTGCATAGCTTGAAATGAATGCCTGAATGACATACACGCATGTCCACCATCAAAAGCTAGGAGGATATACTGTATGTGTAATTGTAAATATATATAAATATCTATCTATCTATCTATCTATCTATCTATCTATCTATCTATATATCTATCTATCTATCTATCTATCTATCTATCTATCTATCTATCTATCTATCTATCTATCTATCTATCTATCTATATATATATATATATATATATATATATATATATATATATATATATATATATATATATATATATATATATATATATATATATATATATATATATATATATATATATATATCTATATATATATATATATATATATATATATATATATATATATATATATATATATATATATATATATATATATATATATATATATATATATATATATATATATATATATATATATATATATATATATATATATATATATATATATATATATATATATATATATATATATATATATATATATATTAACATGTGTTTAATACCTGGCATGATAAGTCTTCTCCATACCATTCTGCAAATTCGAAGTTGTTCTTCAAGATAACCCACTTCCAAATTATTGCCTCTGGAATACCTGTAAATGTATGAATAAACATAGATAAATAAACATGTACTATATCACGATTAAATACTCTCCTGATGCTTGTATATATACATTTCTGCTATAGAATCCTTAAATATTTTATCAGATCAATGGTCCATGCTTTGGTCCATCACAAAACAGGTGATAATGTGGCGAAAATGATCTCGTTCGACTTCTGTGGCTCTATACGCCTCTTGACCGCCTTCAATGATAATGAAGTGCTAAATAGTCCACCATTGATCACAGTATGTAAGGACTTAAAATTGTCCTCCTCTGAGGGCTGCCCATAAAGGTGATTTTTTTACTGTAGCTGAAGTAGGCCTATAAGTAAATCCTTAGTTTGTGTTATGGAAAAAATATAGTACCATTTTGTTTGTTACAATTTTCAAGTTTATCCACAGATATGTATTGCAATGGAGATGAACATGTCAAAGGTGCATACCTGAAATATTCAGCAATTGAAGTTAGAAGAATTACTGCAGTCCAGCTCCAATCAAAATACTTTTCTATCGATGCAACTAGCTGTCAAAGAGAAAAGTTGTATTGTTTTTTAAGTTGCGGTACATGGACTGAATAACCCGCTTGAGAGGTGAAATTGGCAAATTCTTAACATCAAATTGAAAAATTAGGTAAAACTAAAGAGAAATTAGGTAAAATAAGAACAATTTGGCTAAGTTATAAAAAATGTTAACATTTCCCAGAGATTGAAAAAAACTTTCCAAAAAATTGAAGAAAATTTTCCTAATTTTGAAAAAATATCCCAAAAATGAAGGAAATTTCCTGAATATTGAAGAAAATGTTCCGAAAATAATGGAAATTAAACTGAAAATTGAAGAACATTTCTGAAAAATCAAAAAAAAATAAAAGGAAATTTCCCAAAAATTGAAGACAATTTCTCAAAAATTAAATTAAATGAAGGAAATTCCCTGAAAATTGAAGAAACTTTCCCAAACATCGAAGAAAATTGTTCAAAAATGAGGAAAATGCCACGAAAAATATTAAATCACATTTGCGGAGTATTTTGCAATTAAGCCAAACGTTCTTTCATCAAATTAAACTTAACATTTGTTCGAACTTAGTTAAATTTCTACATTAAATCTTTTTAAATGCCCTCAAAGTGCAGCTTAAAATTTGTTTTATCATTATTTTTCAGTAGGCCTATTGGAATCTTCTAAAAATATTTATGTTACAAGAATTATTATTAAAGTTCAACATGGTAAAACACCCTACTACAACTATGGCTAAAATCCCAAGTGTTTCTAGCACTTAGTCAACCCAGCACAGTGTACAAACTCATAAGGTCAGGGTCGCCTTAATTTTATCAACCTTACCTTAAATAAAAAGCAGAATACGAGAAAATTAAAGTTGCAATGCCAGCGAGTGCTAAATAGGCCTAAATGCTACTGCGTTCGCCAGTACCTTTCCAGAAAAGCGTTTCAAAGACAAACATTCACGAAAAAGCCTTAACGTAACATGGTAAAATTAAAATCCTATACTTGAAAAATAACACTAGGTGTACTGGGAATCAATGCTGACGAAACTGGGCATAAATTCAACAAATAAATTCCACTCACCAGAAAACGTTTCTTTCACTGTTCATCTAAATTCTACTTCTAAAGTGTTTTTGCAGCAAAATCTTCCTTAACTGCGATAAATCTGCTTTAAATTCGGATCCAATGCACGCAAGTTTGCGACTGAGCTGGTCTTAAATATGGCGTACTAGTCGGACTGCCAGGTCATTGTGGTCATTTTATTTCAACCAATGAAAATATATGATATATAATATATGATCTGACCACGCACGATGGTCAGCAGTACGACTATATGACTGTGAGATATGACTACACTGTGGTCAGATCGGAACAAATCTGAGCTGACCATGTATAATGGTCAGATATTTGACCATGTACAATGGTCAGATATTTGACAATGTACAATGGTCAGATATTTGACCATTCCTTTTTTTAAAGTGCTGGGTGAATAATTCAGATTTGTTCGGATATGCAACGAATGAAATTACGATGCATAAAATTTTACTGAATATCTTTAAAAATAGATATAACAACAAATAATAAGTGCTATAATTTGAAATCGCATACTATATGGAATCCTGTGCTAAAATATGGCTTGTCAAGCTATAGAGGAAGAATTTCAACTAACCTTGGTCTATATCTAATGTCTTCATTAACCATTGTACAAGATCAGTCCCTGAAAGAGAGAAATCAGGAGAAACATCGATTAGAACTATGGATCAAAATATAAAAAAAGCATGTTTCCAGCCCTTACAAAATTAGAGCTCCACATACAAGCTCATACCTGATCAAACAGGCTCATTTCTTGTTCTACCTCATCCAAACTACGTAAAAATCCCAATAACAAGATTGCAGCAAAAACAGTTTCCGCTTGTGAGCTTACAAACTTGGTGGGAGTTAAGCACAGCACAGTACATGATAAACATGTACAGTTCCCTCTTTGAAAGAATCTCCTGTTTCTGGTTTACTTAGATTATACGAGTTGAAAGACTAAACATTAAAACTAAATATAATTTTTTCTTCTTTTCCTTCGTTACCCATACACATACCGTTTTTTTCTAAAACTATTTAGCTGATGTTCCTTCAGAAGAATCACTGGTTCGTTTACACAGCTGGGGCATCTAGAATTCTGGCAAGCACAATGTAGCACCATGTTTATCTCATAACATTCCTAGGCATTACTTCTCTATCTCTGTTTTCTTTATTTTTAATTATATGCATTGCATTATCTACCAAATGCAATTTGTATTTTCTAGCCCCAATGCAAACAAAGACTGCAATCTGCTAATGGGTTTTTACAGGATGAATGATGTATACCAAAGAGCTTACTATACCATCAAATCTATCCTATAATCTATATAAGCATGACTATCATCTCATTTGCAAGTCATCAACGGCTCATTGAAATGGATATTAGCTCTCACTACAATCAACACAGCTATGCTACAATGCAGTGATACTTAACAGGCGGCCCTCGTGCCAAATCTGGCCCACCAGACAATCCAATCTGGCCCACGAGCAATAGTCATTATATAATGCGATACAGTGCATTGCATGTAAGATCAATCCGAATGAGACGGTAAAAATCGCAAAATACTTTCTTTTCTTTTTTTCGAGGCAGATCAGTTCACTAAAACATCGCAGTTTATTAAATAAAATGCTATCTTTAGTTCGGCTATAAATTGGGCTCACGGCTTGTCAAAGGAAGGAGGATAAGAGAACCACTGACATCTACTGTACATCCTTCTAATCATGCACGCTTTTAACTTGTTTGTATTCAGGGATTGTTTTGAAGGGTTTTCTTTGTCACATGACATTGGTTTTGCCACACATTTGGCCAATAGTCTACAGCTGTTGTGAAATGATGGCCCTTTGAAAAATTAAATTAAAAACCCTTGTTATAATGGATAGGATTTTGATTGGTAATGCTCCTGCATAGGGTAACATGGGTAAAGCTTTACCCCATTTGTTAGTAGGTTCACCTGCAACCCACCATTGTGTAAACTTTACTCAATATGGTTCAAAATTTTACCTGTGTAGGAAGCTGAAAAGAAACATTTCCACTACTTAAAGAGGGATCCTATCTCAAGAAAATTGCTTGACACATCACCAGTAAATCTGATACATATTACTGACTCACTTCTACAGCAGCACTTGATTGGCTAGTCAATGTAAATATCTTGACCAATCAGAAACAATGACACATTACCCGGCCTTTAAATGCACCAAAGTCTCATTCACACACAAATATTTTCTACATTTCTTACATCGTATTGAGTCTACATATTACTAATCATTCCTTGCTGTGGACCTAAACACTCTTCAAATGGGGATGATAACAACAATAAACCAAACAGTTTCTTACCTAATTGTTGGATATATGTTTCACATTATCAAAAAATTGGATTCTTGATTTGGTTATATTATTTTTCACCCTCTATCCTTATTTTTTCCACCTAAATTGTATCGTAAAACTTCAAATTTGATGTGATAAACAACAGATGACCAAATTCATTACAATCAAAACATGTTGTGCATGCACCGATGAAACCTTTGATCAATTTGCCAATATTTCATCAGACCTTTCTTTTATTTTTAATTCTCTAAAGTTTATTCAGTTTATCTTCAAAATCTTAAGTTTTTAATTCAAACTTGAATTTGATTACAATTAAAAACTAAAATATTTTTTATGAGTTACCACTACTTTAGATTTATCACCTTTAAGTGGACAGGGAACTTGACGAATAAAAAAATATATATACTCTCTATTTGAACAAGCAAATATCTTTTAACTCAAGAATACAAAGGTTTTGATTTGCAAAAAAAATTATTCTGAATTACGTTACGCTTGAAAACTTACAAAAGATCACATACAGAAACCTTAGTATTGAGTTTTCTAATGAGTTTATACAAAAATGAAAGGTTTGAAGCAGAGAAATTAAAAATGTCAATACCAACTAAAAATAGTCAATCTCTGTATTAAACATTGACACAATATTTATCTTCTTGTTACATCATATCACTTTCACAGACATACTCAACAACTACCATAGCTTAAAACTGTTATCTATAAGAAGAAATTGATATTTCTACAGAACCCGAATAAAATGAGTAATAATAATTGATCATACCAAATAATTTGAAATTTTATTTCATAACTGAAGCAAAATAGCTGCAAATTAACCTTAAGATTATTAAATCAAAACAAAAATAGAACAAACGTGTTGAATAAAGTTATTATAAATAGCCACATAATAATATCTTCCAATATGTATTTCTGAACCCTTGTTTTGTAGAAATTGCTTCATGTTTGCTTGCTATCATAATCTAATACTTCAACATTTTAAGATAAGGTTCTTGATATAATCATCATTACAATCTACATACAGTTCTGGTAAATTGCATATTTCTACATGAAAACAAACAGTGGCATCATCAGTTCGGTCCATGCACCCAAATGGGAGATCTCCCAATCGGGAGATTTTTGTCATTATAACACACAATGCATCTTTCCAAAATCAAATCTCTTTAAAGAAATACATAACAATAAAATATGTTAAAGCCAAAGGTAGGAAAAATGCATGCAAAATATTCTAATTTTATTGGTGCAACAGAACCATGATATTATTTTGACCGTTTTCACCAGCCTAAATTTGACTTTCACCAGGGAATTCTAAAGTATCCCAAAAAATTGTTTCAATAGTTTCTGGTGAGCAGATTTTAACATTTTAGTCACCAGAAACCGCTCTAATTATACAGAAATATAAATTTCAGTATCACTTGCAAAGTATTCAAATTTAGAAATATAGAATTTGACAAGCAAAAACATTCTAACAGTTGAACTTGTTAGCAACAGTTTAAATTATGGTTAACGTGCGCAAGTCTCTATCTCCCAATCAGATCTCCCGATTAGGAGCGTGGACTGGACTGATCATAAAAGATGGACATACTGTAACAATTAGGAAAGAGGAAAATAGCCATTACAGTAGACCTATTCAGAAGGGACCAAGGTAATACAAGTTCATATTTTATTTGGATGGTATGGATGTATGGGGAGAAATTGTCCCACATTACTTACACAACTCTGAAAAACACAAAGTATTTGCAAACACAAGTAAAACAACTTTATCAAAATTGAAATAAATAAAATGAAGGGTTTTATTACTATTCTACCACAATTAAAATTCCAGTTGACTTAAATCTCATTTCGCATCAGAATGCTAATTCTGTAAGACAGGCAGAAGTTATTAAGTTTGTCTAAACTAACAAATATGCTACAAAAATATCAGTGATATTTCAGCTACAACCTGCATTCTCGACAAAACTTTTTGATTGCCTTATCATTAATGTTGCTGAAAAATCATCACCAGGTTTTAAAATGCTCCAAATAGTTATCTATTTGGGGCATTTATTGGAGGCTTTATTGCTGCGAGGTCATTTTCCATGTCATGAATGGGAGAAATGGTAGGGGTTAAGCATCAAAAGCATTATCCTGGAGAAAATACAGAGGAAAATCAATTGAGAGTCCCAACAGTTTTGTCACGAACTGAAACCTTGAAGTTTTAAACCAATCTTATCACCTTGTGTTTACCTTCTTGTGGTTTCCAAGTTGGTAACTTTAAATTCTTCTTAAAAACTGTTAACTTAAAAACTTCAAAAGGGTTTATCAAGCTTTCTAGATAGTGATTGGTTTTGCCTATAGTGTATGCTGTTATTAATAAATGGTTTTGACCTTGTATTTGTTTTATTCTTTCATGTCTGGCTCCCTCTCTCTGCTTTCTCTTCTCTTCAATTTTGTGGGGTGAGTACTGAAAAGCAATCAACTATAACTTAATAACCATTATCTAATAGAACTCTTTTTAAATGTTGAACACTAATAACATGCTCTCATTTCTATTTAGTAGCACATAATTATACTTGCACAAATAACATTGATACTCTACCTTACTTTGCAAAGAGGCCTTAATTTGCTTGTCAAAATGCTGCACATGACAAAAGAGATTGTGCAAATTGAATTGTACAAGCATTCAAATCAAATCAAGTTTATCCGCTATCTCAGATGAGCACTTTCTTTTCCATATGACACATGTTAATATCACGTTTATCACAAAATGATATTATCAGTTTTTATTTTATTTGAATGTGTATACAGGAACACTAACATATGAATGTGAGAGCCAAAGAAAAACGTGTTCATTTCTTCTATAATAATTGAGGGTATAATTAAATCTCATTAAGTTCGTCATCTTTCCACACGTGCAATCTATTTATTCAGTATAATCAAACAATAATAAATGAAAATTTACTTGATGATGATGTCTGTGAAATATTGAAAGATACAATATTACTGACCATAATTCAAAATAACAATATTTACCTAAACAGGTGGGACAAATTGCATTTAACTGTGTTAAACTTATTGCAGATAATATGATCATCAATAATAAATAGCAGACTGTAAAAATTGCTGACTTAGAATTCAATCTTAAAGTTTATATGCCAATGGTTTTAAAGTTGCAATATGAGGATGATACAACGCCTTCACTGTAAATGTTATTATGATTTTTAAGTATACTGCTTTAACTAAAGATTAATTTTGAGGTGGAGTGTTTATATGGGTATTTAATGCACGGGGCAAAGGACTTGGACTGAGTGGAATGAGCCTTTAGGAGGGTCATTCGTGAGTGCAAAGTCCTTTGAAGCGTGCATTAAATACGCAAATAAACATGATGTCAAAACATAAGTCTTTTTTTAAATTCCTTGTTACATAGTTTAAAATGAATAAAAAACAACAAAAATGAATGAAAATGAATTTCTTTCTTAAGAAATTCACCTGTTGTAAAAATGGACTAAACCAAATACTCAGGGTAGTGCATTTCGGGGATATAATACACAGGTTATGACCATGCAAATACTCCAAAGAAATTGTATGAAATATATTATTCGAAGTATGAATGAAGATGGAACTCAATTAACACATGGATATAGGTTTGTTTGCTTGTTTGCTTGTTTGTTTGATGAAGGCTTAATGGCACCACAACAACAAGGGCCAAATTTTGCCCCGCAGGTTAGATCATTCCAAAGGAAGGGGGAAAAAAATAAAAGGAGAAGTACGATAGAAGGAAGGGGGCTAATAGCGAGGAAGCTGGGACCGAAAGAGGAAGTGCAGGGGTGAAAAAAAGTGGGGAAAGGTGAAAGAAGGTAGGAGGATGGGAAGGAGGACTAAATATGGTTGTAGAGGAAGGTATGGTGAAGAAAGGAGACAATTTTATCTGGAGAGTAATTCCGGAACAGCTCGGCTATGGAGTTGTGAGGGGTGAAGAAAGCTTTGGGGAGGTTGTACAGGGGGCAGGCAAGGAAGACATGGTGGATGGTGACAGAGCAATGGCAATTATTGCAGAGGGTGTGGGGACGCCATTAAGGAGGTGGGAGTGGGTGAGGTGGATGTGGCCTATTATAAGGCGGGTAATGTGAACGTTGTCTATTCGAAGAGGTTGTGGATGATGGGTTTGTTTGGAATGGTGGGCTGGATGTTGTGGAGTTTGTTTTTAGGTTGGGAGTCCCATAAGGTTTGTCAGCGGTCACGAACAAGGGAAGTAATAAGCGGTTTGATGTCAGAATGGGTTTGGGGGAAGGGGTAGGGGGGAAGTTGAGAGCAAGCTTAGCAGCTGAATCAGCTCTGTCATTGCCTGGGATGCCACGTGGCTGGGTATCCAGAAGAAAATAATACTCTTCCTGCAAAGGGAGAGGGTGGGGTGGGGGTGGCAAAAAGAGTTTGCGGAAGAGGAGGTGGGACATGGAGTTATCCCACTTGAGTTTGAGTAAAGAAGTAAGGACAGACTTGGAGTATAAGAAGATGCCAAAGTGTCTGAGCAGGGAGTACTCAATATAGTTGAGGGCAAGTAGGATAGCCTTGGCATCAGCCGAGAAGATGGACGAGTAGTTGGGAAGCCTGCTACTAAAAATAGGACGAGATGTTGCTGAAAGAGGCGGCGAGGCAGTTAGCGATATCCCTTTTCTCAGTCAGTAAATTGCCATTCCAAGAGAGAAGGCAGATGGAAGACTTGCCCACCCTACCATGGAAGCTGTTTACTATACTCCAAATCTTCTTAGTGGGTGTGTTGGTAGTGAGAGAAGAGATGAAGTTGATCCAAATGTAGGTTTTACTGTCTTTGACAGTGCGCCTGGCTTTGGTACGGCTGATGCGAAAGAGGTTGAGGTTGTGGGTAATCGGGTTAGTTTTAAAGTTCCTGAAGGCTTTTTTCCTATTCTTGATGGCAGTTTTGCAGTCATCATTGAACCAGGGGTTGTGGATGGTTTGGGGGCTTGGAGGTTTTGGGAATGGAGCAGGTCGCAATTTTGATAAGGATGTTACTGAAGTTAGACATGGGATCCTCACCCCGAGAAGATGGGGGAGAGGTGCTCTCTACGGTGTTACACATGTGGGTTTGGATAGTGGGTTGTATGTTGATTTGTCGTTAGTTGGCCAGGTTGACTTGAGTTTGATGTTTTTGGCACTATGGGTGTTGGGGTAGGGGACGGGGGAGATCTTAGCAGAGGCAGGAAGGTTGAAGAGAGGTAGTGGTGGAGGTGGTTTGCATAATGGGTGTGGTTGAGCTGTTGGCAAAGGCGATGGACTTAGAGCTTGGTAAGAAGAGCCAGTCATTTTAAGTGGTGTTAGGGGAGACGGTATTGGTGTTTGAGGAGACTGTGCTCGAGTAGGAAGGTTTGGTGTGGAGAAAAGAGAGGAATTGCTGCTGGCCTCTGGATAAGTGATGCTGGGATTTTTAGGGTTTTCAGTTTAGTTCAGTTTAGCCAAGTGGGGCAGTCTTTTGAGAAGGGAGGAGGGGGTTGGTTGGGTGAATACCATCGCAATTGGTTCAGTGTGGGGTGTTTGTACAAGAGGCGCTGTTATAGTCCGAGCCTCCACAATTGCCACAGCGTGCTTGGTTGTGGCAGGAGTTCTTTCCATGGCCATACCTCTGGCACTTATGACAGCGGAGGGCGTTGGGAATGTATGAGGCGACGGGGATTCTGAGATAGCCGGCAGTGATGTGGGAGCAAAAGGTTGGTGAGGCAAAAGTCAGGAAGATGGTATTGGTGGGTGTTTTGGTACCATCTCTCTTCAGGATGAGATGACAGGCCTCAGTTATGTGTTGGCAGGCAAGTTCCTTCACAAGGTCTTCATTTGTCAAGTAGGCAAGGTCCCTAGTTCTGATGATGCCTTTGATTAAGTTCAGGGAATGGTGGAGTGGAACTGCTATGTCAATACCAGTGTTAACTAGGGCTTTGGTGGAGAGGAGAGTGATGGCTTGAGTGTCCCTGGTGCAGTGCACCAGGAGATTGCCAAATCTGAGGGTAGAAACCTTGGGGAGGGTGCCAACAAGGCTGTGAAGTACCTTATGAATGAGGAAGGGGGAAACTCTTTTGAAACTGTCTGGTTTGTTGGTGGCCTGAATGATTCAAATTTGGGGAACTGGGGCTGAGAAAAGGTCTATGAAGGTAGCAGGTAGGTCACAGGAAGGGGAGAGAGAGAGTCAAGGTCAAAGTCATTGCAGAAGCATTTGGTCATGTTGGAAAAAAATACTAAGGGCCAGGAGACCTAAGGCAACTACTATAGAGGAACCACTGTACAAGTACTGAAAGGGCATGTGGGCAGGTCACAGGGGGAGAAAAAAACCCAAAAGGAACGATCTAACCGAAATAAATCACCTATCCTCAAAGAGAAAATCCCCCAAAAGAAAACAAAAGTGCAAAGTTATAGGTTGAAAGTGCGTGATTTAGGAATATCCAGAACAGAAATTTGAGAGAACAAATTCTTTAATTCACGTTGTTCGCGTAACTGATACCAAAATTAGAATACAGGTCCCTAATTTTACATATCATTATAGAATTTTATGTACATTGAAAAAAAAAATGTCTACTAACTGTGGTGTAGCGGTTATCATACCTGTCTACAGAACACCAGGCCCTGGGTTCAAGCCTGGGTTGGGTAGACACGCCAGTGCACCACAACTGGTTATCAAAGGCCGTGGACATTGACTTGGTTGTTAATGTTATGTCCGTACGTCGTACCTGTGTTCTCATCCGGGTCTTATTAAGCGTTTCGTGATAGCATTATTACTATCATAACCGAATACGCAGGCGACGACCCTGTCATTGGAATTGTGTGTTCATTCGTCGTCGTCGACACTTATAAATGAGAGTCCTTCAGAGCCTATTGGGTAACCAAAATGTGACACTTTTCATGAGCTAAAAAGGAGTCACAAATGGGTAATATAGTTAAGGAGATGCACAAGGCAGTCCAGAATAGGGAGACCTCCATGTTCTCCAATTCTAAAACAGCATTATGTACCCAAAAGTGCTTGTAGGTACAGTCATTTGTGATCAACAGACCAAAACTGTTTTAAGAACCAGACACGAGTCTCTTGTATGAACTGACCTAGAATTGAATATAGAACTCCAGACTAAAAAGCAGATGTTTTCTGTCATGGCCCTCAGGAAGCAACAGGTTTAGTATTGTAAACTCCATGCTCAAAATCTGCCATCCTAATTGAGAATTATATTTCAAATTTGATTAAATGCAGAAAATATTGACTTCAAATTAAGTGCCATTTATTGAAGGTTGTATTTTAATGGTTACTATACTACAATCAATTTTAGCAACGCTAATTATAGAAATTTATGACGTTATTTTTATTTGTAAAAGTCATGTAATTGGTAACGTTGAGGAATGTAGACAAAAACTTCCGGTGCCAATCCAATATTTTAATAGCCAGGTCTAAAAAGTGATATGAAGAATGATATTATTTAGACATTTTTACTGTTTCAGATACATAATAGAATATATCTATTACACCAAAATATTTTGTGAAGAGTCACAAAGAGATAGTTTGTTTGTTTGTTTGATGAGGGCTTAACGGCACCATGACAATAAAGGTCAAATTGTGCCTGAGAGGTCAGATCATTCTAGAGGTAGAAAGGAAAGGAAACAGGGGGAGAATGAGAGAAATTCAAGAACAAAAGGTCAGAAAGCTGTGATTGAGAGAGGAGGGGCATGGTTGAAACAAAAACAAAGTAGAGAGGGGGTGGAAGAGGAGAATTAAATATGGTTGTGGAGGGAGGCATGATGAAAAAAGGAGATAATTTTTCAAAGGATTTTTCTGGAAGAACTCAGCAAATAAGTTGTGGGGAGCAAGGGAAGCTCTGGGAAGGTAGTACAGGTAGAAAACAAGGAGAACGTGATGGATTGTTAGGGTGCAATGACAATTGTTGCAGAGGGTTGGGGGGAGCCAATAAGGAGGTGGGAGTGAGTGGGGTGGGTGTGACCAATTCTAAGACGGGTAATATGAGCGTTGTTGATACGAGAGAGGTTGTTGATGGTGGATTTGATCAGAATTGTGGGCTGGATGACATGGAGTTTGTTATCAATTGAGAGTTCCATGAGGTTTGCCAGCGGTCACGAACAAGGGAAGCAATTTGCATCCATCACGTATACACTGTAATCTTGCAACCTGTCAAATTCGGTGTGGGTAGGATTTATTTCAGGAAAACCAAGTTGCAGATCGTCTTAATTTATTGTATCTATTCTATTTTATAATGAACAAATTAAAACCTACATAACTTTGTTCTCTTTGTTTAATGGTCGTGTCTAGCTTTTTATTTTTGAGGGGGCTTAAGCCTCCCCCTCTAAAAAAAACAACACTGAATGCCGTTGTTAGATTAGGGAGGACAGAGGCGTAGGAGTAAAGGGAATCTATATCCCAGTTGCATACATGCTTTAGTTTGAAGAAAGTGTGAAATTATTAACATAAATTTGAAGGAAAATGCGTAAAATTGTTGGAAATTTTGTTCGATTTTCGCAAAACCTTCTGAGAATTTCTCGAATTGATAGCTTGCTTTACTGGAAAGTGAAGAATTTTCCTGGAAATTGAAGAAAATTTCCCAGAAATTGAAGACGATTCCACCAAAAAGCTTCAAGCTCTTTGATTTCACGAAAATGAAGGAAATTTTCCCAATAATGAAGAGAGTTTTTTCAAAAATTGACGAAGATTTCCTCTGAATTTATGAAGATTTTGCAGAAGTTGAATATTATTCTCTTTTTTCTAGGGGAGGGGGCTATGAATTTTTAGGGGCTGAAGCCCCGCCCCCCTTAAGACACGCCTCTGCTTTCTTTATTACTATCCAAACAAAAAAAATCAAATGCCACGATAGCCCTTTTTAAAGAGTGCTCTTGTAACAGCACATGTCAATCAATCAGCTTAACCACGGACTAATGGATCACAATGTGTTGTATATGCATTTTTCACAACACACTCGAACGTGTTACAAACTGTTTTGTGGACAATTACCAGGGAATTACAACCAAAGAACCCTCTGAAGAAAAAAAAGTTCTTGAAGCTACTCTGATGATGATCTGATATAATAAGATGTACAAACTGATTGGTGTGCCTAACTTTATCTGACCCGTATTACAGGGTTCCTTTTGAATCAAGAAGAGAGCTAAAATAATCATGGAAAAAAAAAATTAAAAAAATACATTTACACTGGTATTTCTCATCACAAATAAACTTTTATATTATTTATCCCAATAGATATTTAAATTCCACCTAAGATTATACAAAGTCAAATTGCTTCCTAATGTCTATTATAAACACTTACATAGAATTTCTTGGGGTTCGTGATTAACCTTTTGAAATTAATCTGTCCCTTGGAGAATCCTAAAGCATAGTTTATCCAACAACATGAGAAAGTGGAAAATCTATACATTTCTACATATTTGTACATGTAGTATTCTACCTAATTATCCACTGTTCAATTAATATAATACAAGCTAAAACACAAAATACCTGTGAATACGCTGGGCACTTTGGACATGAAACTTTTAACAGTTCGGACAGGCACACCATTTTTCTCATCTTGCATTCGCTGGATAAGCTTTTCAATCTGTGTAAAAGAGAAGTAAAAATTACAGATTTAGAAAATTGTGGAAAAATGATTAATATCAGAATAAAATTGACATCACTGACTCATGCACAATCATTAATTTTTTTGTTTCTTTGTTAATTGACTTTGTTTCTAATTTTGTGATTTAAAATCACAACACAGATTAAGAAATAGGTAAAACAATCAACTGAGGTACCTATGATTAAACAAGAAGATAAGTGAACAACTTTTACGAATTTGTGTCTTTTGTAGAATCGCTACACCAGTCATTTTTTGAGGATACTTGTGAGATCTTTAAAATACAATGTTCTCATCATTCTGTTTCTTACAATATGGACATGTCTGAACAATAAATCTCTGGCAAAGGGGCATTGGCATACATTTGAATAATGCCACAACAGATCTAAAACGGGTATACATAGTCGTCACCAGAGAATATAAAAGGGGGTCTTGTTACCAGAGAATATAAAAGGGGGCCGAATAACAAAATAATGGCGTCCTACTTTGCTTTTTCTCCATACGCAAAGTGCAAGATAATCGGCATGGGGTCCAGGAGCCTGCTTAAGGGCCCCTGGTAGGGTCCAGGGGGAAAAGCCCCCGGATGCTCTGCGATTTTAGTCAATCATGAGGGCTTAAAAGTGGATGGAATTTGACATGTCTTTATGTATCCTTGCATGCTTTTTTCTACACACCTGGCCCTGAAAGTCTGTGGGAGTTGTGCTACAGCATTCAAACTATTGCATCATTTCAGCAAGTTTTTCGTGCCACACATCTTATTTCTATGCTTTCTGTGAATATAGTATAATTGCTGATAGGAACTAGACCTATATACCAGGGCATATATTTCATAGTTTTGGTTACTAACATATAGGTACAATCATGGGGGGTTCAGGGGTGGGTAGTCCAGGGACTCCCTTTAGAGCTAGAGCTGTGTACAGTACAGCATACTATCATTGCATTTATATAATTTGTCGATGTAATAACGTGTAGAAATACGTCAATTTTTGGATAGGCCTATTTCATAACTTCTTGAAGGAATATTTTCTGATAGGCGACCCACCCTTTGTGGTGACGCATGTGATTTATTACATCATCTTTAAAAACATAACATTAAAATTTTGTTAAACGAAAAAAGGTGAAGGTCATTCGCACCCCTAAATCCCTCTTGGTGGCGCCTATGGGTACACATGAATATTCTAACAAATCAACCCTCTCTGACCACAAAAAATAATAATGTCCTTTTCATCTCACAAAATGAATATTCATTGAAAGAAAAAACACCATGCAATTAACATATATATAGTCATTCCTCTCCCAAAATCATACCTTTCTTCCAAAGAGAATTCTGCGCACCAGAAATTTCTTAGTTTATGTACAATGCCATGCCTATCATACAACTTGTTACAGTTCAGCATATTTTCTCAATGGCTTTCCTTTTATGCAGAAAGATAATGCCATGAAACAAGACAAGCAGTCAGCCCTTAACATCACTGCTCTATCAAAATATTATCAGTCTTAACTTAAAATCACCTTCTATTATTACTGACTTCTCTCTATATATTAAGTATCAATCAAAAGAGATCATTACCATACCTTCTTATGATCTACAAAGATTTTTTTTTTTTTTTTTGGGTATTGGTGCAAAACTTAATTAAATTTTTGTTCACCCATTTTCTGTCTCATTTAACTCCCAGAGTATTTGTTCTGACTGGTTGGCGATATGGACGATATGAGTGTGTATCTAACCTTAAATGACTGTGAACATTTAGCCACTAAGTGCTCCACATGCCTGTGGGTACAGTGTGTGAATTGTTTACATAAACACATGGGAGGAGTTACTTGAACCAAGTCCCAACTGACTGTGTATCTCTTTAATAACAGCTTTAATATATGTTCAGATATATCCAAGAGGAGGCGAGTTAAAAGGAAATATTTCAAGCTTCAATACAGTCTTTAAGTGCCAAAATGACATAAATGAAGTGTTAAGGTTCTTAACTACATTGTAACAATATGTGAAGATAAAGAACAGTAGAGGCAGCTATTAAGATCAAGAAGATTAAGAGTGGTGTATAATCAGCTGGCAGTTGAACATTATTGTTACGATTCGTTATTTCATCAAAACTCCCACTTATTTTCTGTTCATTGTGTTGAGATAAAACAAACCAAATGCTAGTATAAAGACAAATAGCAACAAACATTACTGTCAAAAGTTGACTCAAAAGGATCAGTTCAGTGGTTAAACAACTTCATCTTATATGCATGTAAGAGGACTTCAAAAGTAACAAAATATGGTGAAGAATGCATTAGAAATTGTTATTCTGTTAAGGAGATATTAAAGTCTTATTTGTGTTGTACAGACTACAGAAGTTCTGGCATCACACTCACATTTTCAATTCTTTATGTATTCTATATTCTTTTCAGAGATTTGGAAGCTTAAAGACCATTGGATATGTTAGAAAAGTAGAAAACGGAACCTAATCAATTTAATAAAAAATATATAAAAAGCATTTTAATATATATAAATATATAAATATAAATATATATATATATATAATACTAATAAATAATTGCTACAATTCTTAAGAGAGTTAACTAAAATAGTGTAAAATGAGGTCAAAATGAAGGAAAATATGCTATTTAGAAGACCAAATATGAAAAACAAACAGCAATTTTTGTTATCAGATTCTGTTATTTACAGCCATTTTCAGATACTCCATATAATATGCAAATCTGTGCCATAGCCATCTCTTTGCTTCTTGAATGTGAATCTACAAAATCCATTGTCTTCATTGTTTTGAAAGAAATAAGCTTAGGTGACTTTGCTACATAGTTGGAAGTTGCCATTTTAATTCTCCTAACTCAAAATGTAACAATTCATCTCATGGCCTACTCACTGTATATACACATAATATGATGGTATACCTATCCAGCAAAGGTTAAAGTTACAGATGAAAAAAGTAAAAGGTCTTTATTTTAAAGATAGGAAAGCTGTAATTTTAGATTTGAAGGGCAATTTTGATAAAAGTCACAGTGGGCAATATCCTAGGAAATTTATGGACATATCAGTGTGATGAATGGCTCTTATTATCATTGCATGGTATACCTGTACTAAGAAAGTACCGGTACCTAACAATGCCGGTACGGTACGATACCACCAAATGAAAAATTCTGAAATACTGCCGAGTACCGTCAGTATCGGTACTTGCAAGAATAAGTTATAAAAGTTACTTTAAATCACTTAGATATCGGCAAAAATATGATTTAGAATTATATATGTATTTGAGTATATTACATTACCTACAAATTTCATAAGAACATAATATTCATGGCAAGACATGGTCGCAAAACTTGTGAAGTTCATAAATATTCCCGCTACTCCTCAAACTTTCAATAACAGCCGACCTACAGCAACAGTAGTTGTGGTGTGCTACTAGTTTCGCAAATATGTAATATAGTATAGTAACGTTAGTACAGAGCGGGAAAGTACCGATTATAACTTTTGTGCAAACTTTCTAGATCCAACTGTCATGAAATATGGTTGTATTTTTGAGTACTATACAAGAAAATTTCATAAGAACATAATTCTTTTGAAAACACATGTGTGCATTCTCTTTCATCTGATAATCGCCTCAGTCAATAAATAAATGTTGCAAATTTAAAACAGTGTTGAACATTTTTAATGTAAATTTTTCCTTCCAACACTAAAGGGCAGGTTAAAAGAAAGAAAAATAAACTCCCTTCCCACATTATGTCACATTTACCTTAAAAATAATAATCTGTAAGTCACATAATGAAAATTCTCCTCACAAACAGCAACTATTATTTCCAAACAAAACTTGAACAAGGAACTGGAATATGTCACGATTGTCCCAAGTGGTAAAAAGCCAAATCATTTTGAAAAAAAGTCAAAGTAAGCTACAGTATGAAAGCCAAACTGTAATCAACTTGAATTCCTAGTATACCAACTAATATACCAACTTTTATACCAACTGCCTGGCCCACATACAAGTATTGCGCAATGTCATGACAAAACAAAATGTGCTCTGGACGCCGTTTCAGTCCTTTGATGGCTTTGAAATAAAAATCTGGGAGTTGCTTTGTCATTTAGATGTGGAATTTCAGTAATCCATACAATTTATTCATGGTTTAAGCCTCATTTAAGTTGAGTTTTCCAAAGTTTCAAGGACTTCGCCGTAACTTATTGCTACTTAAGTGTATAAGTTGTTATGTGTACAGTTAATGTTGATTTGTGTACAAAATAGTCCCAAGTCAGTGGTGAACCACAAAGGTTTTCAGCCCATTGGGGATTTTAATACTGATGATTATTGTGCCTTAAAGGCATGAACAGACTAAGAATTTGAAAATAATGTTGAAAAATCGATCAGCATTTTTAATTTTCATTTTGCCCCGTAACTTTTTTGAAAGTTTTGCAAGAGTAGGACTCTTGTGTTGTTTTAAGTGACGTTCTTGCTCATTTGGAAAATTACTGATGGTTGAAAATATAATGAAATATAGTTATCCCCTGTAACAAATGGATGTGTCTGAAATGAACAAAAATGCGTACATTTAGAGTTGAATAAACTTTCAACATAAGTTGTTTGTGTTAACAAACATAGTGTCAGAGATTCAGGGGTGTGATTGGCGATTTGTTTGATCTTATTGAGGTAGAGATCAGGTGTATATTTACGTTCTAATGTTTAAAACGAAAGCCCCGTGTAAAAGGGGAATTTCTTTTGGTGTACAATTCCATGGTACTGTTAAGTTATATTTCATATTTGCCACTTTTGGGTAGTCACCTGTAAAAATACTCGGTAATTAGATAATACCAGTACCATTTGGCAGTACAGTACCGGTACCAAGAATTTTGAGTACCATGGAACGTTACAAGTTGACAGTGAGGCCGAGTCTGATCAAGAAACACACAATGCACAGCATGTGCATAGAGGCATAGGCCTATTTAAAAGTACAAACATACTAGAATTTTGAGTACCATGGAACGTTACAAGTTGACAGTGAGGCCGAGTCTGATGAAGAAACACACAATGCACAGCATGTGCATAGAGGCATAGGCCTATTCAAAAGTACAAACATACTGTACATATGTCATAAGAAACTAACAGAGGAAAAAGGCACATGAAGGAATCTTTGCATCAACTTGTGGAAGCAAGCAATGCAACATTTATATCTAAATGATTTTATTTAAACCATAAAGGAATATGATTTATTAAAATGATCTGTATACCAATCAAAAAGTGATCTCTGTCCACACATCAAGATTGCATGTTGAAAAAAATCTCTCATTTGGGAAGTTTATCAGATTAAATACGATAAAAGCAGTCAATTTTAGAGCAGCTGTTTTTTTCTCAGAAGTATTTAAGTTTATCTATTCAAACATAAAACAAATAATGCAATTTACAAATTGCATTTTGAACAAAAAGTTGCCAATTTGCGCTTTGAACGGGCAAACTGCTTCTAAAAAATTGTATGAGTTTCAATTTGTAGAAATTTCATTAAGAATTTCACCCTACTTAGGAAATACAGCTATCTCTGAGGAAGTTAAAGCTAAATCTATCCGTGCCATTAGGCCCATTGGGCCGGTACTTATCTCCAGTTTCCATGGCGCAAGCAGATGACAGCACATGACTCCAGTCCATAGCAGGTTAACTCCCCAGCAATGCTGGTACTCATTTTACAGCTGAGTATTGGAGCAAGTTGAGTAAAGGGTCTTACTCAAAGACACAATGCAACACTCACAGCGGGATTCAAACCCTGTACCTTTCGCACACAAGCAAGACTCCTTTTCCACTGAGCCACTGTACCTACCACCCACAAAACAAATCAGTATTTCCTCCTGTTGCTTAAAGAGGGAGGCTCGTCTCAGTAAAATACGGTAAAAATGGGGGGTACTATATTTTGACGTCACTTCCGGTTGTGGAGGCAAGATCCGAACATCTGTCTGTTTGTACCACACAGTACAGCCAGACACTAGCATGTACGTTGTGTGTGCAGAATTACATACACAGCGTATTACGTTACTGTGACGAGAAACTTATTTGTTTTTTCAATGCTTTTTTGTCAGAAAGCGAAAGTAAAATTTTAGTATTATAATACTACAATGATTGTTACCAAATGAAAATTACTGAGAAAAAAAAGAAGAAGATAAACGAGTCTACGGGCTCGAACTCACGACATGATTTGAAAAAACCGTTACTTGCGATCGCCGCAACCATCTGGGCTATCTCGTGTGGTGACCTTCAAGGCGTTTTAAATAACTATATACCTTGCAATACGAGACAATGAATCGTGCAGCACACTTTCAACCAATCAAAAAATTTGAAAGGAATTTTAAATATTGTGCACATATGACGATATCGCCTCTTTAAATTTCTTCAGGAGCAAAACAAATAATAATTGTAAGCAAAAATATTTACATCCACTTAACAGCTCAATCTGTAATTAACAATACACACATTTCCCTTATCTTTCCTAACAATGACAATTGCCACAATCACTCACAAGTCTCCAGACTCAGGACTTAAAAAATAAGTATATTTAAGATGATATACAATATCAACCATCCCCTCTTCAACAAAATCTCCACAGTAAATGATATACAGTATTAACTGTATTAACTCCTAATCTGTTCCATTTCACACCTTTCATTTTATTTCTTACATTCATTTACCTCGTATGAATAATGATCAGGACATAAATACCAGGGGATGTGAGTGCACACCCCCCCTTACACTTTTGGTAAAGCTGTTGGACCTGTCTGTAAATCAAGGACCGTGTCGGTAAAACTTCCATCAAAGACATTGAAAACTTGACCAAAAATTTTTAAAAATAAATATTATGGCACTCGTTCTGCGATTTTGGACCGATGACTTTTTTTTTTTTTATGCTTTTTAAAATTTTCAACATTATGGGGGCCATAAATGTGGAATGTATTTTGTTGGTAGCGTTAAACTCTTTTGTCGGTAAATTTGTAATTTACACTCTCCCCCTCCACTCCCCCCAATCAAAATGGTCTACTAATGCCACTGATAATGATACAAAAAAACTACAAACAAAAAGCAATGTTAAAATATCTCTTAAGCATCCTCTAATGACAGTACACATTATGAAAATGCCTTTTCAGACTTCCAACTATTGGAATTTTTTTGCAGTAGATACTCTCGTTTCCAAGACTGCAAACTCCTCAGCAACACTATATAATAATACACAGCAATGTGATTTGAGACTGTTCTAAAGTGCACCTTGTACATACATAAAACGAGAGCGCTCAAAAGCTTTCTTTCATTTACTGTATGTATGAATTAATTTAAATACTATGTTGACATATTGTTGGTTTGGGCATTATTAATAAAATTAAAGGACTACACATTCAAATTTCGAAAACAGGTGCAGAGTTTAGGGTTGTGTCAATAGAGGGATTGTTATATATGGATAGTTAATGAATGTTTGCATTCAACCAAATCAAGTTCTGCATACAGTAGATGCAGTATTAGATAGTAAATAACAACATTAATTCATATAAAGCCCAAAGCATAAATACAAAGTGAAGTAACAAAATCTTTTTACATATCAAAGGATTGTTTGGCCGTCTTCTAAGCTGATATCTTCATTTGCTTAACAGATACTAATTTGTTTTTTTGTAAGTCACATGTTTATATTAAAATGCTGCTGCTTATTGAGTCCACATCACAACAGCTATATTTGGTTCAGCCTTAGCTAATCACATTGCTGTGCTTGTCATTATGTCAGCAGTGTACAGCGCATGTTTCCTCCAACAGCAAATTCAAGATGTGCTCTAGTGTGTGGGATCTGTACCACAGTCAACTGGGTTGGATGATTCCCCATTCATTCAGGATGACCTTGGCACATCAACCTAAGTCAACCCTTAAGGCCGTTACACACCGAATGTGATACGGTGAGCAATTTTGTATACAAAATTGAAAAAAACAAAGGTAAAGAAACATCTTGACCTCTTGTTTTCAGAGAAGCATCGTCATCACATGGCTATTCAGATGAAAACTGAAAATTGATTGAAAAGGCCTTTCTACGCCCATTAAAGCTAAATTTGCGTCGCAACAGAAAATCGCGCCCTACTAAAGCGAATTTCCCCACAGTTTGAACGAAAAAGCATTTGTAGCAAATTTTCTAGTATCATCAGAAAGCCTCAATTGTAAACTTCATCGTGTGTAAGCAAAAAGTTAAAGCATCATATAATATTTGTTTCCTATATGATTATCTAAAAAATTGCTCGCCGCGTCGCGTTCAGTGTGTTACAGCCTTTAAGCTGTTACTATAATGGCATTTCAAATCTGTCCAGATTAGTTTGTCCCCGCTGAATGCTCTTCTTTTGCAAAATTGCTGGTGCCAAGTCTTTACATGAGACTGCTCCTGCAATGTAAACGTATCTTTTTGACACGTGAGATATGAAGAATGTTTAAAGGAATATTCACATGGTTTTGGGGGGGGGTATTTTATTTGAAAGAACACACTTTTAGAGCCAATTTGGTACACAAATCAGGTTGATATCATATTCCGTTCAAGAGATATGGATTTAAAAAAAAATCCCAATTGCATTTTAAAGTTTTTGTACAGTATAATGATTTAGTGTTTAATAATGTCATAGAGACAATTCCATTGCAAATGCTTATGTATTTCTTTGAATGTTAAATATTATTTCTGTATGATTAGAAACAATTTTCCAAAAGTTATTGAAGTAGGGTATATTTGGCAATGTATATAAATACCTAACTTACATCAATTTACTTTTCTAGCAGGTTTTACAAATAAAAAAGGATAATAGATTTTAATGAAATACATCAACTTTGTGGGAGAATGTGTTGCTGTGATGTCATACTGAGCCTTTTCCTATTTGTTTATTGGCATTTTTTGTGAACCTTAAAATTTGAATATATCCTGGTAGAAATAACATATCAACATGTTTTTTGTACCAAATTGTTTCTAATATTTTTTTCTTTCTTGTGAAAGGTTACAAAAAAACATGGGAATATTCCTTTAAATCAACAGATAAACTTTCCACAATCAACATCAGGAAATTATCTGCAGTCTCCATAAAAAAGGATTTAGTATTTTGGAATACGCAGGCGACGACCCCGTCATTGTAATTGTGTGTTCAACTCTCTCTTATCTCATCGATTTCTATTTCGCCAGTGCACCACAACTGGTTATCAAAGGCCGTGGACATTGACTTGGTTGTCGATGTTATGTCTGTCCGTACGTCGTACCTGTGTTCTCGTCCGGGTCGTATTAAGCGTTTCGTGATAGCATTTGTACTATCATAACCGAATACGCAGGCGACGACCCCGTCATTGTAATTGTGTGTTCAACTCTCACAAAAATAAAACCAGGGAGTCAAGTGTGAAATATCTTGCACTGTGGCAACATAAAAGTACAGTACTTAATTGAGATATGAAGAATGTCTAAGTAAATCAATAAATAAACTGTCCATAACGACCATCAGGAAATAAGCTAAAGGAAATTTTTTACCTATTTAGTATTGAATCCATGAGCCTGTTTAAGGGCCCACTAAGTTGACAACCAGCAAGGAACTCTGAGTGACCAAAATGTGGTGGTTTTTATAGTGATGAAATATCTTATTAGCACCCCCTCAATTAAGTGTCAAAAAGATACAGCCACTGCCCCCCCCCTCCCCTTCCCCACAGAGCCATCAAAGTCATGGGAAAGTGACCCCATCTTAATACCTTTGGGTAGAGTCAATGGTCAATGTAAGTAAAACCATGGTTTTAGATTAATTTTCACTGCATAAACAAATTGTAAGTTACATAAAAATCCCACAAAAATATATACTGCCAAACTTAAAGAATCCCACTTTTCTGAAACATGACAAAAGTGTCCCTTTGAAAAGTGCCCCTCAATTACTGTCCCAATAGTAGGAAACTGGCAACTTTAGTCAGTCCCATGTACGGGAGGAATGTGTCCCCATTGAAAAAGTGCCCCCTTTCTAAAATTAAAGTGCCCTTTTTACTTTACTTTGTTGTTTTGGGCTCACTTATTTTAGATGGGGGACATATGACTTGGGAAGTGCCCCCTAAAAGGGCCCCCTAAAAGGTCATGCCCCCACTTTTTTGCAAGTTTTCTATGCCCTTGACTGTTACTGAGTCACAGTCACCTAAGAGTCAATTAAACAATGTGATTTTACTCTTATAGATCAACCACAGACACATACTATAACTACCATTCGCTCTATCCAGATAAGAGATCTGAGTGATTCTGTGGACAAGCACAGGGTGAGTTTCCAACTTTCAAGTGGTGTGTTACAACTGCTCTAGGCTTTTTATTGTTAAAACTCCAACGGAACTGTGTCTGGATGTTGGAACTTATAACAGACACAAAAGATAAGATCTGCTGTTCGTATTTCTTACCAAATATTGATGACACGAAAGGGATATGTAATTGTCACATTCATCCAATGAAGATGAGTTTCACTTGATCTTAAGACACCCAGGCATGATACTTTGTGGTCACTTGGTCTAAATATTCATAGTTATTAAAAAGTTGGTTGGACTGAAGCAAGTTATTGCCTGAATGACCTTCATGTCTGCTGTTTTCAGATACAAAGACACCAATTCCTTCACAGGGGGATTCCAGATCAATTGGACCACTCCCCTTCGATCCACCTCTAATACCATGTGATATACAGATGGCCCGACTCATCCAAGGAATCCACTGGTGATTGAATAACTAAATAAACAACCAAGAAACTAAGTTTAAAGAGGCGATATCGTCATATGTGCACAATATTTATAATTCCTTTCAAAATTTTTTGATTGGTTGAAATTTTGCTGCGCGATTCGTTGTCTCGTATTGCAAGGTGTATACTTATTTAAAACTCCTTGAAGGTCACCACACGAGATAGCCCAGATGCTTGCGGCGATTGCAATTAACGTTTTTTTTCTTCAAATCATGCCGTGAGTGCAAGCCCCGGTAGAATCGTTTATTTTGACTTTTTGCTTTCATCTTCTTCTTTTTTTCCTCAGTTATTTCCATTTGGTGACTATCATTGTAGTATTATAATACTAGAATTTCACTTTCGCTTTCTGACAAAAAAGCATTAAAAAAAAAAAAAAAAGTTTCTCGTCACAGTAACATAATGCGCTGTGTATGTAATTCTGCACACACAACGTACATGCTAGTGTCTGGCTGTACTGTGTGGTACAAACAGACAGACGATCGGATCTTGCGCCCACAACCGGAAGTGACGTCAAAATAAAGTATCCCCCCATTTTTACCGTATTTTACTGAGACGAGACTCCCTCTTTAAAATTGCACTGCTGTAGGTGTGTGTCATCTTTGTAACCTCTCAAATATATTCAAGAAAAGGTTTCCCTTTCTTTATGAATTCATGGCAAGTTGATCATTACTATATTATTTTTTATCATTCAAACCCACACAAATTAAAGCTGTTCCTTTTTTCTTTCTTTTTTGCAAACAAGGGTGATTTTCCAAATCAACCCTTTTATTTAAGATCTGTCAGCTCACAAAACAATGTGACATTTATATTCAGGCTTTAATTTGTTTGATTGCAGTCCAGCCCACACTCCCATTCACAGATAACAAGATAAGAATAATAAAGCATGAATTAGTGATTACTATTTAATCTCTCAGCATATCTAATGACGACAGTGAACAACATTTTCATTACTGTTAATTATTGTAATTAAGGAATAAATATTCAAAAACAAGAATTTTCATCATATATAATTTTGTGGGCTTGTTGGGGAAACTTTCTATTGGTTTGAATTTTGCCCATAATGAAAACAACTGCCCACAGACTACCACTCAATTAAATTTGAATGATTTCCTAAATTCTGATACTAGAATATTAGCATTCTCTAGAGCACATACCTCCACCCGTTGCAATTCCAACATGCCTATCATCATTTTAGAGTTCATTTGATCTCCATACCCAATATAATCTACATCAGAAATTTTAGGCCCACCAAGATTCATCTCCAAGTTTTGATCTGTAACGAACATTTGCAATCTAAACACTTAAAGATTATCATCTTGACTGGATTTCTTCCAAGGTCATACCATCGTTTTCAATCTAAATCAAGTGAAGCATCATTGTTTGAGCTCTATTCAGCCAGGATTCACATTCCATCATTTTCCATTCATGGCTGAAACCAATTGTTTCATTTTCATTGATTCCAGAGAACACTTGATGTAAGTCTCTTTGAGTCCCGAAAATTGATTGTTTGGATCTTGATTCAGAGCACAAAGTCATTATTCAGCACAGTCCATTGGAATGTTGCAACTTAGTCTTGACAACTTAAGCCTAATTGACAGATATCATCCTAAAACATCCCCACCCCTCAATGTATGCCCTTCCCCTGTTCCAACTAGTCCAAAACTTGAATCACTTCTTCATGAAATATTAACAAAACCACACACAACAAATTTAATCAAAATCTAATCATCAGTTCTGGGGACATCTTGACAGACAAACTCACCTTAAAATGTCCCCACCTCTCCATTTGCTCTCTTCCTCTGTTCCATTATGTCTCAAATTGTAATCGCTTATTCCTCAAGCAGTAACAAAACCACACACCAAATTTAATCCAAATCCAATCATCAGTTCTTGAGATATCTTGATGACAGACAAACAAACAAACTAACAAACACAGACAAAAACACAACTTCCATCCGACTTTGTTGGCGGAGGTAAATATAAACAGTAATGTTGTATGTATGGAATGGTGCATATGAGTTTTTATAGCAGAACATATCAATTTTATAAAAACAATTGATCTGACTAGAAACGTGCACCAAACTGTTTTAAGCAAACAGCTCTTACATCCATATTAATCAAATAGTTCTTGCTATTACCTTAATACTGCATCTTCCATATTAATCATTTCAATGCAAAAATGACTGCAGCAACTCTTAATTTACACAAATACATATTCATTTTTGTTTTGCAAGTTCTTTAAGTAGAGGAATAATGGTACTAGAAATGTGACGTACACCAGCGGCATACCCAAAATTTTCATATGGAAAGGGGGGGTGGGGGGATTGAACTGAACAGATATGTAGTGGTGCAGCTTAGTTAATACCGAAGCACTCAACTTATCGGCGAAGCCCCGGTAGACCCCTGGAAGCTCTCGCAAAATCGACAATTCAAGGACAAAAAAGTATGTCACAACACATAGTAAGAAGGTTTATTATACAAGTCAAAATTCAGTTCAAAGAGAGCTATAATACAATATACAAAACACAAAATCATGAAAACACATGCATCATGTTTTATTGTTTACGTTTGTACATAGTTATAGGTTTATCGTCACTCTTTAAAAAATATAAGTTTTTCGAAAAGAAAGGTTTTCAATAATTTACTACAAACTTGTGTAAATGTTGTCAAACTTTTAAAATGAGCCTGTTCTGTATCACGTGACTTCCCCGGACACCCGACTTCCCCGGACACCCACCTTTCCCCCTCTCTCTCTCTCCCCATCCCCCCTCTCTCTTATTGTCTTAGTCCATGTACTTAAAAACAAAATTGTACAAATGTTTCATATATTATAACGAAGAACCCCCTTTTTCTGAGAAAGTTAATCAATTACTTGTCGAAATAACATTTTATTACATGATTACTGGACTTGGCCCAAATTTCAACCGACACTACTGCACCTCACACATATTAATGAAGTTGATGGAGCAAGTGTACCGATAGCGCCAATCTGATCCGATGGCACCAGTCTGAACTGACAGCACCAATCTGAACTGATGGATTAAATCTGGACAGATTAGAATCTGAACTGACGGATTAAAATACAGGAGGGCGATCACCCCCTCTGGCTATACCACTGACATACACCCTATAAATAACATCGTTGTCAATTTGCTCATTCTGAGTGCATGCAGTCTGGAGGGTCTGATGAAAGATTAGAACAGAAACCCTCAAACTAAACTTTGCAAACCACATATTGGCAGCTATTACCCAAAACTTATGTTCTTCATTGTAATAGTGCAAACTTTAAATCATACAGAAAGTAAACATTCAAGGAGGGTTGAAACTATAGCATTTATGAATGCTTAAAGGATTAGTTCAAGTAAAGCAAGTTTATCTAACATGAATAAAAAGAGGACTTCAAAAGAAACAAAATGGTGAAGAAACTACTTCAATAACTTTAATTCTCTTAATGAGATATTTAAGTTTAAAGCTCTGTGTTATTTATGTGAAATGACTGGTGTAGTAAGTCTACTATGAAAGGTTGGCACACTAATCCTCACATCCTTAACAATTGTTTATGATTTTCAAAAGTTTTTTTTATAACTTTTTCACTATTTGAATTATATGGCCTTGAACTTTCTTCAGGTGGTAATTACCAATTACAATTACAAAATTCTGCTTAACTACTTTCCTGACATATCGAATGGTTTTTAAGAACAAAACCACGGGACAAAAATACATGAAGACTTTGAGGAATCTGAGGTTGTGATGTCACAACTAGTCTTGAATTCATTCATTTCTACAAAAATGATACCAAACTTTAAACTTTTATCTCCTTTTATTATCAAAATAAGATTTTTGAATGCTTTATTCACCATTTTGTTTTTTTGAAGTCCTCTTTCATATTAATGGACTTGCTTTACCCCTGAACTTATCCTTGAAAACAATCATCCACTCCTCTTTGTCCACCATGAGAAACGGAGAAAAATCATGACTAAAATGAACTCCTCCTTTGTGATGTGACCTTGAACTGTAGCTTTGTAATCTACAATCTGTACTTGTGCCAATGCATTGGGCCATTCAGGACATGGTCAACAATAAATAATAAACTAAAAAGGTAAATACCGTCTTGGTTCGCATGCCCAAGCAAATTGACATCCATATCATATAACCCAGCCAGTTATAAAAATGGCATTTCACACTAAGACTCACATGGCATCCCATGTCCCAAATGGCATTCCACCCCATGTCCCACATGACATCCCATCCCATCCCTTGTCCCATATGGCATTTCATCATATCCCACATTGCATCCCACCCAATGTCCCACACACATCCCATCCCTTGTCCCACATGGCATTCCACCATATGTCCCACATGGCATCCCATACTATGACCCACATGGCATCCCATACTATGACCCACATGGCATCCCTCCCTATGTCCCACATGGATCCCATCCCATGTCCCAAATGACATCCCACCCAATGTCCCACATGACATCCCATTCCATGCCTTGTCCCACATGGCATTCAACCATATCTTTCAAATGGCATTCTACCATACAGTATGTCTCACATGGCATTCCACCATATATCCCACATAACATTCCACCATTTGTACCACATGGCATCCCAGCCTATGACCCACATGACATCACAAATTATGTCCCACATGGATCCCAACCTATGTGTATGTCCCACATTAATCCAACCATATGTGCAACATGACATCCCTCCCTATGTCCCACATAAAATCCCTCCCTATGTCCCACATGGCATCTTTCCCTATGTCCCACATGGCATCCCTCCCTGTGTCCCACATGACATCTCTCCCTATGTCCCCCATGGCATCCCACATTATGTTATACATGGTATCCCTCTTAATGACATCCTACTTTGTCCCACATGGCAACACATCCCATGTCCTCCTACCCTATGTCCACCTAGCCTCCTACCCTATGGCATCTCAACCAATATCACACTCTTGTGTTACTCATGGCATCCCATCCCATGTCCCACATGGCATTCCACCCTGTTCCACTTGGCATCCCACCCAATGTCCCACATGGCATCCCACCCCATGTCCCACATGGCATCCCACCCCATGTCCCACATGACATCCCATAGTCTCCATAAGAAGTATCATCCTACATGTAGCTATCAGTCCCTGATTGAGCATACTATGTATGTTTGTTTGTTTGTTTGATGAGGTCTTAACGGCACCACGACAACGAAGGTCAAATTGTGCCTGAGAGGTCAGATCATTTTAGAGGTAGTAAGGAAAGAGACCAGGGGAAGAATGAGAGAAATTCAAGAACAAAAGCCAGAAAGCTGTGATCGAGAGAGGAGGTGCATGGGTAAAACTAAAAACAGAGTAGAGAGGGGGTGGAAGAGGAGGATTAAATATGGTTGTAGAGGGATGCATGCTGAAGGAAGGAGACTATTTTATCTGGAGGATTTTTTTGGAAGAACTCAGCAATTGAGTTGTGGGGAGCGAGAGAAGCTCTGGGAAGGTAGTACAGGGGCAAGCAAGGAGAACGTGTTGGATTGTAAGGATGCAGTGGCAATTGTTACAGAGGGGTTGGGGGAACCAATAAGGAGGTGGGAGTGAGTGAGGTGGGTGTGACCAATTCTAAGACGGGTAATATGAACGCGTTGTCGATACGAGAAAGGTTGTTGATGGTGGATTTGATCGGGATTGTGGGCTGGATAACATGGAGTTTGTTATCAATTTGGAAGTTCCATAAGGTTTGCCAGCGGTCACGAACAAGAGAAGCGATAAGCGGTTTGATGTCAGAGAGGGTTTTGGGAAAAGGGGAAGGGAGGAGGTTAAGGGCAAGCTTAGCGGCTGTATCAGCCCTGTCATTGCCAGGGATGCCAACATGGCTGGGTATCCAGAAGAAAAGAACACTTTTCCTGCAGAGGGTGGGAGAAAAGAGTTTCCGGAGGAGGTGGCAGGTGAGGTTATCCCATTTAAGATTGAGTAATGAAGTAAGAACAGCCTTTGAGTCAGAGAAAATGGCAAAGTGACTAAGAGGAGAGTACTCAATAAGGTTGAGGGCGAGGAGAATGGCCTTAGCCAGATGGATGAGTGGTCAGGAAGTCTGCTACTGAGGGTGATGTCTTGGATGATGGCAGCAGCAGCTGTCTTGTTGCCTTCCTTGGAGCCATCAGTATAGATGGAGGTGTAATTTGAGAGTTGGTCTTTGATTTGGTTGTGGAGATTGATGAAGAGATTAGGGTGAGTTTGAGTTTTGTTATAAGTGGAGAGGTCTAGGTGGACAGAAGGAAGGGGGTGGCCTAAGGCGGAAAAGTGGGCCAGGAATAGGTGCCGAGTGGCGGGTTTGATGCCAAGTTGAAAGAGGTCTGATTTAATGCGTAAGCTGAAGGGGGCGATAGGGTTTTAGTCCTATCAAAGAGGAGGAGAAATTGAGGTACCTAATGAGGTTGTAAACAGGGTTCTGGGTGTTGGTGAGGACTCTAAAAGCATAGGAGAGGCTAAGCTTTTTACATCTAAGTAGAAAGGGGGTTTCGTTGGCTTCAACATGAAGGCTAGTGATTGGGGAGGTCCTGTAGGCTCCTAGACAAAGCCTGAGGGCTTCATTTTGGATGGTGTTAATGTGGTTGAGGTATGAGTTGTGAGCGACACAGTAAACAATATTGCCATAGTCAAGCTTGGCACGAATCGTGAGCCTGAAAATTTTGAGGAGAGCATAGCGGTTCGCTCCCAAGTAGTGTTGGAGAGCAGACGGAGGAGGTTGAGGGAGCTATTGCATTTTAGTTTCAGGTTGGTGATGTGTGGCTTGTAGGTGAGCTTGGGGTCTAGAGTTAGACCAAGGAACTTTGTGTTTTCAACTTTAGGGATCGATTCCCATTGAGCACAAAGTTCGGGTTGGGGTGGAGGTTGTTGAAATGACAAAAGTGCATGCAGACTGTCTTGTCTTTGGAGAATCTAAAACCGTTATTGTTGCTCCAGACTTGCAGCTGATTGAGGCTGGTTTGAAGCCTATTTTCAACAATAGGAAAGCTAGGGGAGGAGTAGAAGATGGTGAAGTCATCCACGTAGAGGTACGTTTGATGCTGGGGCCAAGGTCATTCCCGATGTCATTAATGCTCAGGTTGAAGAGAGTGGGGAGAGGATGCTGCCTTGGGGGACGCCCTCTTCTTGGGGTACGGCTTGGAGAGGGTGTGGCCAATACTGAACTTGGAACTGCCTGGGTGAGAGGAAGTTTTGAATAAAGATGGGGAGGTGGCCTCTGAGGCCAATGGTGTGAAGTTTCGGGTAATGCCGTATTTCCAAGTAGTGTCGAAAGCTTTCTCGAGGTCAAAAATATGGCAATGAGGTGTTCCTTTTTGCAAAGGATTCCCGGATAGCGGTGTCGAGCGTAATTAACTGGTCTAGGTATTGCGACGTTTTGGAAAGCCGCTTTGGTGAGGAGAGAGATTCTGTTGGTCTCAAGGAACCAGTTTAGTCTCTGATTAATGATCTTTTCCATAATTTTACAGAGACAGCAAGTAAGGGCGATGGGTCGGTAGCTGGAGGGGTCGGTGCTATCCTTCCCGGTTTAAGGACGGGGATGACAATAGCTGTCCTCCAGATAGGGGAAAGGAGTGTGAGGACCAAATGTGGTTGAAGATGGTGAGTAGGGTAGTGGTGGCTTTGATGGGGAGGTGTTTCAGAAACTGATAGGGGATGTTATCTGGGCCCTTGGAGGTGCAGCCAGCGTCGCTGATGGCTTGGTTTAATTCAGAAAGGGTGAGAGGGGTGTTGTAGCTTTGGAGTTGTCAGAGGGAAAAGTGATTCTCCGGGCTTCATCGCAAGCTTTTTGATTTTGAAAGCATTGGAGTAGTTGGTCGAGGCCGAGATGTTGCTGAAAGAGGCGGCAGGTGGTCAACGATGTCTTTTTTTGCGGTGAGAAGGTCTCCATTCCAAGAGAGATGGGAGATGGAAGATTTGCCTACTCTGCCGTGGAAGCTGTTAACCATTCTCCAAATCTTCTTAGTGGGGGTGTTGGTGGTGAGAGAAGAGATAAAGTTGTTCCAAGTGTTGGTTTTACTGTCCTTGATAGTGCGTCTGGCCTTGCACGGCTGATGCGAAAGAGGTTAAGGTTATGGGTGGTCGGGTTAGTTTTAAAGTTCCTGAGGGCTCTTTTCCTGTTCTTGATGGCGGTTTTGCAGTCATCTGAGAACCAGGGGTTGGGGGGGATGATTTGGGGTTTGGAGGTTTTGGGAATTGAGCAGGTGGCGATGTTGATAAGGATATTACTGAAGTTAGACATGGGATCCTCATCCTCGAGAAGATGGGGGAGAGGTGTGAGTCACAGAGGGTTTCAAAAAGGGACCAGTCAGCCTTGTCGAGGTTCCAGTTTGGGGTGTGCTCAGTGGGGATTTGAAGATTGGAGTGTATAAGAAGAGGGTAATGATCACTACCACAGAGGTCAGCAGTGACTCTCCAACTAAAGTCAGGGAGGAGGTTAGGGGAACAGATAGACAGGTCAATACAGGTGAGAGAGCCTGTGGCAGGATGAAGGTAGGTCGGGGAGTTAGTGTTCAGTAAGGACAGGCTGTGCTGACGGAGAGCGTTTTTCGATGAACTTGCCTCTAGGGTGGTGGTATTAGAGCCCCACAGAGGGTTGTGAGCGTTGAAGTCACCAAGAAGGATGAAGGGGGTGGGAAGCTGAGAGATGAGGTTGTTAAGGCTGGTTGGTTGAATGTTGGTGTTGGGAGGGAGATAGATATTGCAGAGAGTGAAAGTTTTGTGGAGGGAGATAGAAATACAGATGGCCTGAAGGTCGGTGTGCACACGAACAGGGCTGTGTGGGATATCGTGTCTAACAAGAATGGAGACGCCACCACAGGCCCTGTCAGCATCCACTTGATGTTTGTGATAGCAAGCAAAGTTGTTAAGGGAGTAATGGTCGGTGGTTTTCAAGAAAGTTTCTTGTAGGCAGAAGACGACCGGGTTGAAGGTGGAGGCCAGAAGGTCGATTTCTTCAGAATTGGCCTTAAGGCTCCTAATGTTCCATTGTATGATGTTGTGGGTGTTATTGTAATTGATTGTGGTGTATGCCATAAAGGAGGCGGGGGGGTATCTGGAGGAAGATCTGCTGGGTCTGAGTTCGCTTGTTTTTTCTTTGGATTTGTTTCTTTGGGAGCGATTGTTTTTGAAAATTGGGCGAGAAGTATGATCGGTGTGTTCGAATCGAACAATCCATACTCTCTTCAGTGTGGGTTTGGGAGGTGGGTTGTTTGTTGATTGGTTGTTTGTTGATAGGTTGTTTGTTGATTGGTTGTTTTTTGGTTGGTTGTTTGCTGGTTGATTTGTTGGTTTGTTGGTTGTTTGCTTGGCTGGTTTTAGCTTGATGTATGAAGGTATTAGTGGAGTTGGTGTAGGGGGCGGTAGGGGCTTTAGAGTAGGAAGGGGGGTTGAGGAGAGAAGTGGTGGTGGTGGAGGTGGTGTAGGTATTGGGTGTGATTGGGTTGTTGGAAATGGTGATGGGCTTAGGACTAGGTAAGAAGAGCCAGGTGAGGTCGGTTTGGGCATGGGAGTTAGTTTTGTTGTGTTAGTTGTGTTTGGGGGCGGAATTAGAGTTAGAGGAGACTACGTTTGAGTAGGAAGGCTTGGAGTTAAGGGAAGCGAGGAATTGTTTCCTGGCCTCAGGGTAGGTTATGTTGGGGTTAAGGGCTTTAAGTTTTGTTATTTGTTTTTCCTGAAGCCAGGTGGGACAGTCTTTCGAGAAGGAGGGATGGTTTGCTGGGTGTTTACCGTCACAATTTGTGCAGAGTGGGGGTTGGTGCAGGAGGTGTTGTCATGGTCCGGGGCTCACAGTTACCACAGCGCGCTTGGCTGTGGCAGGAGTTTTCCCGTGGCCATACCTCTGACAATTGTAGCAACGTAAAGGGTTAGGAATATAAGGGGCGACCTGGATTCTCAGGTAGCCGGCAATGATGTGGGAGGGAGAGTTGGAGTTGCGAAAGTGAGAAATATGGTGTTGGTGGGAGTTTGGCTCCGTCTCTCTTTAGAACGAGACGACGGGCTTGATTTACATGTTGGTTAGCTAGTTCTTCTTGGAGGTCGTCATCGGTCATGTACGCAAGATCGCGGGTGCGTATGACGCCTTTGCTGGAGTTTAGGGAACGATGGGGGGTGACTGTGATGTCGATACCAGAGTTGGATAGGGTTTTGGTGGAAAGGAGGGTGGTGGCTTGTGTGTCCCTGGTGCAGTGCACCAGGAGATCACCGGATCTAAGGGTAGAGACTTTGGGGAGGGTACCAACAAGGCCAAAGAGGGCTTTATGGATGAGGAAAGGAGAAACTTTTTTAAAGCTTTCCTGCTTGTTGGTGGCATGGATTATAAGGATTTTTGGGATTGGGGTTGCAGAATGGTCAATGATGGTAGCAGGTGGGTCACGGGGAGGAGAGGGGGGTCAAGGTCAAGGTCACTGCATAGGCGCTTTGTCATTATGAAAGAAAAAACCAAGGGCCGAGAGACCCGAGGCAGCTAGAAAAAAATCGCGGAACCACTATATGGGGACCGCTGTATTAGTAACGAAGGGCGTGAAAAGTCGGGACAGAACGAGGGAAAATATAATAGAAAAAAAGAAAAGAAACGATCTCACCGAGGATAAAAGCCCATCCACCGAAAAGAAAATCCGAAAATGAAGTTATAAAACAAAAAGGTGCAAATTGGAGAGAAATTGGAGCGAAAATAGTTTAGGAGAACAGGAGCAGTTGTCACGTCGCTCTCGTACACATGATGCTATGAAAGTGTCAGTTCATATAATAACTTATATGCAAATGACTTGTTGAAATGGGGTCATGACATTCGATGTCCCACATGACATCCCATCCCATGGAATTCCACCCTATGTCCTGCATGGCATTCCACCATATATCCTACATGGCATTCCACCCTGTTCCACATATCATCCCACCCCATGTCCCACATGGCATCCCACCCCATGTCCCCACATGACATCCCATAGGATCCATAAGAAGTCTCATCCTAGCTTTCACAGTCCCTGATTGAGCATACTATGTATGAAAGTGTCAGTTCATATAACTTATATGCAAATGAAGTGTTGAAGAAGAAAAAAAGCGGACTCAAAATAATTATGCCAGATATAGCCCTTGGTGTATACCACATGGTATATATTACATCATATGTCCTGCATGGCCCTCATCCATGTCTCACATGGCATATTTCCCTACGTCCATATGCAGTTACATCCTGTCACACTCCCTGACTGAGCTTACTAAATAAAAAAAAGTCTGGTCATGGTCAATTCATATACTGTAGCAACTTTATGCAAATGAGCAAAATAATAAAGGTGGAGTTGAATAATCATGCCTGATACAACCGTTGGTGCCCAAATATTTTGAAGAATTTTTAAAGATTTTAAATCTCCAAAGCTACGAGAGAGAGGCTTTGAGGATCTCTAAAAAATATTGGAAAATTAAATCATTTTACAGTTATCTTCTTCCAAAATATCAAATGTTTTGCTGACTTTTTAGGGAAACTTGATGTCTTCATTCTGTCTTAAGTGTCTCTAAAAAGCTTTAAGATTTTGTAAAGAAATTCTAACCCTCCATAAGGATATCTGAAGAAACTTTTAACTTTTTCTGAGGAACTCTGAAGAAAAATTAACATTTTCTGAGGAATTCTCAAAATCTTTAATATTTCTGAGGAAATTTCAGGAAAAACTGTGGACGGCCGCACGGATGGCTGGACAGCCAGATGGATGAAATCGCCATTACATAGGTTCACCAAAAAACAAAAAATCATTAACATGATTACTGCATCAGAGATAGAAAGCAGTTTAACAATAATATTGTTACTGCAAACAATTATCACATTCAATAAACTTGATGTGCTAGCACATTGACCAAACCTGTGTTTTACATGTGTAGGGGGCGCATTTCTTGGCAGACGTGATCTCCTTTGGGATGTACCAGCATCTACAGTATGAGGACTGCAAATGCTGGTAGATTCTTAAGCAGTTCATGAAATATAAAAACGGAGATGAAACATTGCAGAAGTATTTCAAGGTCACCTACATTGCAAAGTCTATTTCTACCCCACATACCGTACTGTACAATATTAACATGAGTTTTGAAAAGATATTATTTGGTATTTGACAAGCTACATGGTGATAGTCTGACTTTACTCTATGGCCTCCTGAAAGTGTCTCCTAAAAATCTTAACTTACTTCTGACCAGAACATGTGGCCTATCCCATAATATTAAATTTGGCTATCCCATAATACTCTAAAACAAAAGAAACCCTACTTCTGTCCAGACTTTGATTGACAGATGAAAACAGGAAAGAGAAATAACCACAGAGCCACCAAATAAACAAAAAAGGATGAGAGAAAATGACCACCTTAGATGTAACTGTATACACAGAGGGAGTCTAAAGTGAGGAATGTATCAAAATAAATGTTTTCATTAAAGTAACAGTGAGTAAGTTAAAGAGACCAGGTAATATCATTTGAGTCAGAATTTTGAAGTCTTAACAAATAAAAATTAGCAATCAACATAAGAAGGTGGAAACAAATTTATTTCAGTTTAGAAATGGCTTAGAGCTTAAAAAAGAATACACTTGCAGCACATTATTTGCAAACTTGAGAAAACACAAGTGGCAAACCATAAGCAAAAAGAAATACTTATTTCAAAGCCCACATGAAGAAGCAACATGCAAGTAAAAAATGCTAAATAAGCTAAAAAATCACACACTTTTCGTATGATACAATCTAAACAAGAAAAACAACATTTTCCAACCTCTTACACATGCATTTTATTTGTCATATTGTCGATAGCATTTTACATCAAAACGTTAGTGAGATCGAACAGGAAAAGAAAAAAATGTTGATTTGACAAGATTGAAGCTTGGCACAAAAGCAAACTGCCCAAAGGTTATGCACTTATCCACTGGGCCACAGCACCGCTTGAATGGGAAGGGTTTAGTCAAATATGATCAAATAAAACACACACAGCAATTGGTTGAAATTTCAACCAATCAAAAAATTAGAACTGAATTGTAATTATTGTGTCCTTATGCCGATATCGCTCCATTAAGTACTAACAATTATGATGACAAGCTCTGCTATTTCCAATAATCTACCTGATATGCTTGAACTATACAGTATGAAAAGGATTCAAATAACTGTTTGTATACCTGGTTGTGAAGGTCATCACAATTGATGATCTCAAGATATTTAAGCAACCAAATCTTTCAACAAATGAGCGCCTTACAGAAATGTATATGCTTCATTAAATACACACAGAACAAGCCATTTCAAACAACTCAATCTTAGCTTCTTTTCTAGAAATGGCAAGATTGACATCTTTTATAGTAACGCCGCTATACACAACAACACAAGCTTACTAATCTCCAAACGGATTCTAAACGAGTGATACGCAATACACTTACCAATTTCAAATTGAAATTTTCTCTCTCAATCATATGAATCTCGCTAAGTAATTCCTCTCGTCTAAAAGCTGGTGCCATACTTGTTCATTCTGTGGATACTCAAGTCAGACTAATATAACAAACATCCCCTTAAATGGTTATATGCTTGAAATTACGCTACACAATGAGATTCATCTCAAAAAGATGCAGACCACTTCATTTGATATCAAAAATGGGTTAATGTAAATGAGCTGTCAGAAATTTGACTAACAACAAATTTTCAAGACTGCTTTATTTCAAAATTCAATTTTTTACTCTAATTATAACTGCATGGATTGTAGTAAAAGAATATTCTCAAGGTGTATATTATCACATAGGCTTTTATCAAGTTTGTGATGAATAGATATTTGCTTTCTCAAGCATTAATAAATGATGTAATGACTTGCCAAGCTCGATAACATAAAGAAATGTCAGGTTTCTAACATATTGATAAATGTTCACAGGAAGCTATAAAATTTCTTTCCTTTTAAGATAAGATGTGAAAAAAATCGATACTGATGTATGGTGAATTTAAACCAACTTCTTCAGTCATATTTATCCAAAAGGTAATTGAAATAACTGTCTCAAATGTCCACAGCTTATATTAGAGAGCCGAGATTTGGTACAGTAGTTTTTGCTTGAATCTTTTATGCAATTTTAAACTGTTAAATATTGGTATAACAGACAACTGTTGTGTTGCTATAAACAAATTCCTTGGTACGAACAGAAAACAGTAGAAAACACTCTAACGCATCTTTTAAAAGCAGCCATTGCCCTTTGCTTGTTTAAGTTTAAAAGCATATTGATTTATCAAGGATCAATAAGGATTTTCTTTGCATAATTGAAAATAGGTATTACTTCTTCAAAGACAATCTCTCTCATCTAAATGTGCTTTAAGCAAGAAAAATATTTTCTTGAAATTAAAACTTTCCTGAACTCGTTTGACCATTGAGTGAACATCATCAATGCACATACAGAGAGTGTAAATCTACAGGGCTTTGGTTTAAAACTCTTTAGTGCCACTTCCAAGCACATTATATCAAAGTGGAACTCAAAAATATTCAGGGTCATCATATGTTTGATTATTAATTCTATGTTCAAACAAAAACAATATTTGGCCTAAACTGACCAACTCTGACAAAGTCATAAATGTCATGACTCATGATTTTCATCAATTTTACTGTGAAACAAAACTAAAAGTTTTGTAAAACTTTTTAATGGGAGGATATTTGTTCTGGTATAGAATAGTCCATGCCATATGTTCACAATACCCTTTGTTGTGAGTTGTCATGGAAATGACGAATCATCAGCAAATTGTTTTCAGTCATATTCATCTCCTCCTGAAGGACAATCAGCTGTAAAAGGTTTTTCCATTCTTGATTCAATTAGAAATTGGTCAATCAGTTAAGTTTTTATTTGCCTCTATGTTTGCTGTTCCTAACAAGAATTTTGTAACATTAGACTAGTTCAGGGTAAGTCTGCTAAAGACACATACAAAGTTAATACACATTGAAATTAGGTAAGCTTTAAATATGCCACAACTTTTGTTTAAAAATGGCTAAAGTCTACTTACTATGGGAGAATGGCATCAAGCACACAGCCTTACAATTCTTATTCTTGTTTTTTGTAATTGTTTCAGAATTTGTATTCATATTTTCCTCAGATGATGCTAGAACAAGGTGCAGAGGCTCAGAGGGTAAAGAGACATGCTCATATTCAAAACCCGAAAGGCACTGGGTTTGATTCCCAGTGTGAGCACTACATGTCCTTTAGTAAGATGCTTTACACTACTTGATCCAGTCCACTCAGCCGTAAATGAGCGCCAGCTCTGCACAGGAGTATACTATACGTAGCCCTCAAGCCTTTGATAGGAGCCAAAATGTCACAAACTTAGTCATGGGGTTTCTAATATATTTGAATACACCTTTATTACATTTGATGTTACTAGTAACCTTTTATATTAATTTTATATCAACCATAACCATTTTCTCATGAATAATTCAATTCCAATGTCACAAGTCGAGTAAGCAAAAAGACACCCTCACCACTCCAACGAGTAATTGTCTTAACAATACTTGAATGATCTATCAATGAGAGCTCATTGAATTGTCTTAACAATACTTGAATGATCTATCAGTGAGAGCTCTTTTAATTGTCTTAACAATACTTGAATGATCTATCAGTGAGAGCTCTTTTAATTGTCTTAACAATACTTGAATGATCTATCAGTGAGAGCTCATTTAATTGTCTTAACAGTACTTGAATAATCTATCAATGAGTCTTAGCTCATTGAATTGTCTTAACAATACTTGAATGATCTATCAGTGAGAGCTCTTTTTGTCTTAATTGTCTTAACAATACTTGAATGATCTATCAGTGATCTATTAGTGAGCTCTTTTAATTGTCTTAACAATACTTGAATGATCTATCAGTGAGAGCTCATTTAATTGTCTTAACAATACTTGAATGATCTATCAGTGAGAGCTCTTTTAATTGTCTTAACAATACTTGAATGATCTATCAGTAAGCGCTCTTTTAATTGTCTTAACAATACTTGAATGATCTATCAGTGAGAGCTCTTTTAATTGTCTTAACAATACTTGAATAATCTATCAGTGAGAGCTCATTGAATTGTCTTAATGATACTTGAATGATCTATCAGTGAGAGCTCATTGAATTGTCTTAATGATACTTGGATGATCTATCAATGAGAGTTCTTTTAATTGTCTTAACAATACTTGGATGATCTATCAGTGAGAGTTCTTTTAATTGTCTTAATTGAATACTTGAATGATCTATCAGTGAGAGCTCTTTTAATTGCTCTTTTAATTGTCTTAACAATACTTGAATGATCTATCAGTGAGAGCTCTTTTAATTGTCTTAACAATACTTGAATGATCTATCAGTGAGAGCTCTTTTAATTGTCTTAACAATACTTGAATGATCTATCAGTGAGAGCTCTTTTAATTGTCTTAACAATAACTTGAATGATCTATCAGTGAGAGCTCATTGAATTGTCTTAATGACACTTGAATGATCTATCAGTGAGATCTTTTAATTGTCTTAACAATACTTGAATGATCTAGCTTAACAATTGAATTGTCTTAATGAACACTTGAATGATCTATCAGTGAGAGCTCATTGAATTGTCTTAATGATACTTGGATGATCTATCAATGAGAGTTCTTTTAATTGTCTTAACAATACTTGAATGATCTATTAGTGAGAGCTCATTGAATTGTCTTAACAATACTTGAATGATCAGTGAGAGCTCATTGAATTGTCTTAACAATACTTGAATGATCTATCAGTGAGAGCTCTTTTAATTGTCTTAACAATACTTGAATGATCTATCAGTAAGAGCTCATTGAATTGTCTTAATGACACTTGAATGATCTATCAGTGAGATCTCTTTTAATTTTCTTAACAATACTTGAATGATCTACTAGTGAGAGCTCATTGAATTGTCTTAACAATACTTGAATGATCAGTGAGAGCTCATTAAATTGTCTTAACAATAATTGAATGATCTATCGGTGAGAGCTCTTTTAATTGTCTTAGCAATACTTGAATGATCTATCAGTGAGAGCTCATTTAATTGTCTTAACAGTACTTGAATGATCTATCAGTGAGAGCTCTTTTAATTGTCTTAACAATACTTGAATGATCTATTAGTGAGAGCTCATTGAATTGTCTTAACAATACTTGAATGATCAGTGAGAGCTCATTGAATTGTCTTAATGATACTTGAATGATCTATCAGTGAGAGCTCATTTAATTGCCTTAATGATACTTGAATGAATCTATTAATGAGCTTTTGAATTGTCTTAACAATTTGAATGATCTATCAACATTTAATTGTCTTGAATACTTGAATGATCTATCAGTGAGAGCTCTTTTAATTGTCTTAATTGTCAATACTTGAATGATCTATCAATGAGAGATCTCAGTTAATTGTCTTAAATGATCAATACTTGAATGATCTATCAGTGTCTTAAGAATACTTGAATGATCTATCAGTGAGAGATCTTGTAATTGTCTCAATGATCTATCAGTGAAGCTTTGTTGTCTTAATGATACTTAACAATACTTGAATGATCTATCAGTAAGCTCATTGAATTGTCTTTACAATACTTGAATGATTTATCAGTGAGAGCTCATTGAATTGTCTTAACAATACTTGAATGATTTATCAGTGAGAGCTCATTGAATTGTCTTAATGATATTAAATGATCTATCTCTTTTAATTGTCTTAACAATACTTGAATTGATCTATCTTATTTAATTGTCTTAGAATGATCTAAAGTAATTTAATTGTCTTAACAATACTTCAATGATATTAAAGATCTGTTTTTGTCTTAACTACTTAAAATTTATCAAAATTTTTTTGTCTTAACAAGACCATGATCTATGTGGTGGAATTGTCTTAACAATATTGAAGTTGAGTTACCAACTATCAAAGAATATATCAATAATATCTTCAATCTGAACATTTCTGATCGCCCCATTTTATATTTAGAACTTTATATATTAAATCATATACATTAAATCATATGTAGTGTAACCTAGAGGAGATTTACCAGCAAATGTTCTGGTCCAACACTCACCACTAGAAGTGGTACACCTCCACCCCACCCCCTCCCACACACACACACACACTCCGCCCATGATTAATAATTAATATCATATCTATACTATTATTCTCCCTATACATACTTCTGAGGTGCAGTGGCTCAGTGGCTCAGTGGTTAATTAAGCTCATATTCGAAAGGTACCGGGTTTGATTTCTGTCGCGAGGGCTGCATTGTGTCCTTGAGCAAGACACTTACTCTACTTGCTTCAGTCTGCTCAGCTGTAAAATGAGTACCATTACAGCTGGGGAGTTAATCTGCAATGGACTGGCGTCCTGTCCAGGGGGAGTTGTGTACTCTCATCCTTTTGCGCCACAGAAATCGGGGATAACCACTGGCTCTATGAGCCTAATGGCTCAATGAAATTAGCTCTATACATACTTCTTTAGATTAAAGTCTACTGTTGTTCAACGGACATTTCTTTTATGATAAAATAAAATTTTGAAACCTAGTGATGCCAAGGTATCAATAATCCATGCAATATGCTTGTGAGACCATAAAACCAATTTAAGTCTATAACAATATTATGGTTTGCCTGGTACTCCACCCACTGTCCAATTTCAGATTTATTTTACATTTTGATGGGTAAGTAAAACAGATATGTGCATTATAAACAGAAAAGCATTAAATAACACTCCTTTTTGCAATAGTAATTTGCCGCATACAAAAGCCATGTGACATCATTTTTATCTCTGCAGAAAGAATTGCCTGAAACAAATTTATTATCTTAATCACTAGATTCCTTTGGGATATAATGTCACATTCATAGTAAACTTAACAGGGTAAAAGTTATCAATCTTGATGCATTATCATTAACGATTTGAACAATTCTACGAAACTGATCTGGAAATTTTGTACTGAATGATATCCAGGTAAGCAACCCTACGGCCACTTTTACATTATGAACAATTTTCAATTTTCAATATTTTTTGACAGCAACAGGCAGGTGAGATTTTCAATGGACTATGTTAAAACAAGTCAGTGTGTTAGAAGGGCATGTTCCTTTTCTCTTTGGTATTTAACCCCCAAATAGGTCATATATATCCCTAGTCTGATCCAATTCCTGAATTGAGCATATAATGAAGATAACTTGCACAAATTGAAAGGGGAACCCTTGCAATGGTATTGGGCTAAATGTGAGTTTCCAACTCATTTAAACAACAAAACATCGCTCTTATAAATGGCAGCATCACTTCTCCCCTTCTCTCTTGCCATGCTGCAACCCCTGGCCAGAGCCACTCAACATTTCAAAAGAACTTATTTTATTTCTTCAATATTTTTTGAAGGTTCATGTTTTTACATGTTCTTGTGCAAAGTGCCTTGATAAGTTCAAAATCTAAGTGTATTGGTTGATTTTGTGCCTGTATAATGTGCATTTATTTTCATTATATTATGAAATCCTCAATACCTGGTACAGTGTGTACATTGCATAATGGAATGACACACATATGACTGTAACTAACATTCATATAATCTTGCTGAATCCACCAGAAACCCACATCCATTGCAACGGTTTTAGATTTGAGTTTGTTTTCAAAGGCTGAGAGCACAATGACATAATCAATTAAACGGCTTGCCAGAAAGCTCTCAAAATTAAATCAAGAATACATTGTACTTATTGCTCCTATTACAGGAAGTTGTTTGTTTATGGATTCAATTTGAATCGTTAGTTCTCGATTTCAAATAACTGTATGGAAAATGGGAGACAACAAATACGCTATTTAGTTTTAATAAGTATAAAAGAGTAAAAAATAAAATACATGAAAGTTTTAAGGAAACAATTTACAGGATTCATACTGATGATTCAACAATTGTATAAACATATTCAGTGGAACTGTTTAATACCTTAAAATAAAACTTCTTAATTCCTTGAAAGCAGGATCCTTCGCCCATTCACCTCTTTCATTTTTGTTTCCCTCTGATAATGTTTCTTTCAGATCACTTCACCATTGTTTCTTTTAGATCCCTCCGCCAATGTTTCTTTTTGATCCCTCTGCCAATGTTTCATTAAGATCCCTCCGCCAATGTTTCTTTTTTATCCCTCTGCCAATGTTTCTTTTTGATCCTCCGCCAATGTTTCTTTCAGACCACTCCGCCAATCTTTCTTTTTGATCCCTCAGACAATGTTTCTTTTTGATCCCTCAGACAGTTGTTTCTTTTTAATCCCTCAGACAATGTTTCTTTTTTATCCCTCTGATAATGTTTCTTTCAGATCAATCCGCCAAAGTTTGTTTTAGATCCCTTCGCCAATGTTTCTTTTAGATCCCTCCGCCAATGTTTCTTTTAATCCCTCCACCAATGTTTCATTTAGATCACTTCGCTAATGTTTCTTTTCAAGCCCTCCACCAATATCCTCCGACAATGTTTCTTTTTTATCCTCAAACAATCTTTCTTTTTAAACCCTCCTCCAAGGTTTTTTTTTTATCCCTCCACGGATGTTTCTTTCAGATCACTCCGCCAATGTTTCTTTTTTCTTTTTTATCCCTCAGACAATGTTTCTTTTTTATCACTCAGACAATGTTTCTTTTTAATCCCTCAGACCATGTTTCTTTTTATCCCTCTGCCAATGTTTCGTTTTGATCCTCCGCTAATGTTTCTTTTAGATCACTTCGCTAATCTTTCTTTTTTACCCCTCAGACAATGTTTTTTTGATCCCTCAGACAATGTTTCTTTTTAATACCTCAGACAATGTTTCTTTTTTATCCCTCTGCCAATGTTTCTTTTTTATCCCTCTGACGATGTTTCATTCAGATCAATCCGCCAATGTTTCTTTCAGATCCCTTCCCTCCACCAATGTTTTTTAGATCCCTCTGACAATGTTTTTTTAGATCCCTCCGCAATATTTAATTTAGATCACTTAGCCAATGTTTCATTTGGATCACTCCGCCAATCTTTCATTTAGATCACTCCACCAATGTTTCATTTAGATCATTCCGCCAATGTTTCATTTAGATCACTCCACCAGTTTCATTTAGATCACTCTGCCAATGTTTCTTTTTGATCCCTCCGCTGTTTCATTCAGATCACTCCACCAATGTTTCTTTTTGATCCCTCCCGACAATGTTTCATACTTTAATTTTAAGAAAAAGTATACAATTTATATCGATACAAATTTTTCAATAAAAATATCATAGAGATTTCTCACAGCATGAAGCCACAATGACAAATTATATCCATTACAAAATACCTACCCCTTTGTACAAATGGTAATATATGCATGTTTGCTGTGATGCCTAGAAGCATTTCAACATTCTTTTCACGTGCCTGTCATCTTGAGATGTGCATGCAGTTTACTCATACTGCACTACATCTGCCACAATTACTAAATTGCAAACATATTGATCCTAGACTAGATAAATTCCTTG